>JAQMYJ010000033.1:10381643-10399652 GCA_030014305.1 Clarias laeviceps
AACATGATGTGTACACATGATGCCCCCTTCACATTTCTGACTGCCCCCCCATATGGTCTGGTCTAGAACCGGCCCTGGCGACAATGCTAACTACTAAGCCACCGTATGTGGCGACACATTAGTATTAGGCTATACAGAGGTACCAGCGGTACAAGGCGTTCATATGCCACTGTACATTGTTTTGCTTCTGCATTATTAAACAGTATATATACAGTACTGTGCAAAAATATTGAGCCACCTCTCATTTCTTCATATTGAAGAAGAGCCAGGCGTCCTTCTTAGACGTTCCAAACTGTTCAAATATTACAATTCCTTCATCATGATGGGCACTTTGAAGCAGTTTGCATGATTTTTGGCACCAAGACTCACACAAAGGAAACTTTTCTGTTTTTAAGATCTCCAACAAAGTCTGTTTTTGGAGATAACAAGCGGACAGTCTGAGAACCCTAATCATTTTCAGGCCTGCTTTCATGTCCAAAATGAAAAAATTGGTCTGGAAATTTTACCTTGTAGTGGCAGGACAAAACTGAAAAACGAACAAACACAAACACATGCACACACATAGTGAAACTTTTTATTTTATTTTTTATTTTTTTTTACTTTCATGGTCTACAACAGTATTGATCACACAATAGCAGCAGATAGGGTGGACATGTTTCTGGAAGATAAAACACTTGTCGATACCTGGCACACCCCTGAAGTTGTTATAAATATTAAGTTCCCTGCATATTACATGTGAATGCTCCGATTCCCCCAAACATTGCAAACAGCACAAATCAGCCTTAAGACAGCTGTGGAGTATCCTCTCTCCACCCATGCTGTGCAGCTTTACATACAATACATTACTTTGGCTTACTGAGTGTCATATAATCCATACAGCATATTTTCTGTGCCTACTAAAGTCAGACCACTATGATTCATCAGAACTTGTACACTTCAAGCACATCAAAGACGCCCAAACACCCCCATATCGCATTCTTAATTGTCAATGGGCCACACCACCTGTCCCAGATGACCTGTATTATTTGTCAGTGTCAGTAATTCTGCCATATGGAGGACAGGCAGACCCCAACTGCAGTCATGCAACCCAATAGTCATGTGATATATTCAGCATCACCAGTGCACTAATCACCGGCCTGATCATCTGTCGTCATCTGCACCTGTTTCTCACTGGTTCATGACTTAAGTTAGTTAGTTTTTTTTTTTTTTTACAATGCTTGAATGATTCATAGGTCACTGTGCGGCTTAACAAACTAAAAACATTCCCCTGAAACTGGTCAGGTAGAGTCACTGTGAGAACTTGTCAAAAAGAGTCAAAAATTAGTCCATAATAGTCATGTTCAAAAATTAGTACCCTTTATTAAAATTCTATGTTTTTTTTATTTTTTATGTATAAACATAATAAAAATCATTTGATCATAGTAGTTCTTAGTATTCGGCAAATACAGTTTCAGACAAACAACATATGACTTTTTTCATTGTTACATTATTTATGGAACAAAAATAGCGCCAACAATTTTGGCCCATTCTTCTTTACAACATTTCTTCAGTTCATTGAGGTTTTAGGGCATTTGCTCGCTCTCTAAAGGTCCTGCAACAGCATTTCAATTGGGATGAGGTCTGGACTTTGACTTGGACATTCCAAAACCCTGATTCTTTCATTTTTCAGTCATTCTGATGTAGATTTACTGGTGTGCTTCGGATCATTGTCCTGTTGCATGACCGAATTTCGACTAAGCTTTATCTGTTGGACACATTCCCTCAATTTTTCCTCTAGAATACTCTGGTATACAGAGGAGTTTATGGTCGACTCAATGACACTGTAAGCTGTTGAGGTCCTGTGGCTGTAAAACAAGCCCAAATCATCACTTTTCACTGCTTCGCTTGACAGTGGAAAGTATGAGGTGTTTCTGCTCAAATGCTGTTAGGTTTTTGCCAAACATGGCCGCTGGGCATCAACGCCAAACAACTTTGGCCAAAAGCCTTTTGTTTGTGAACCTCGGCTGTGTTGCCGTGTTCTTTTTAGACAAAAGAGGCTTACTCCTGGCAACCCTCCTGGCAACTGTATTGAATGCTTTCTCACTGTACAATGTTGAACTCCAAATTGTTTGTAAATGGTTTTTCAGATTGATGTGCAGCAACAACCATTTCTCTAAGACCACTGCTTATGGCTTTCCTTCTTGGCATTGTGCTAACACACACCTCAATGCTCCAGACCGGGAAACTGCCAAAACGTCTGCTTTTTTTTATTTATTTATAGATGTCTGCATAGCTGCTGCTGCTGAATTAATCAAAGACTAATTATTAACAGTACCTGGCTGCAACTTACCCTCTTACATCGTGTGGAAGCATTAAGGGGGTACTTAGTGTAGTACTGTACTGGCCGCATGTTTTTTTTTACTTTTTGTAGGATTTGTATAGATTATATTTGCCTAATATTGAGACTCTATAATCAGATATTTTTTTTATTTATTATGTTTTTACACAAAGACACATAGAATTAAAAGGAGAGAGAGAGTAAAAATGTCACGTAAATAACCGAGCTGAAACACAATAAGTAACAGACCACAGGTGAGAATCATCATGTATTACCTGCTGTTTCAACCCTCTTTTCTTTAACCCATCTAAATTAAGGCATGATCCAGTGAGAAACAGGTGCAGATGATGACAGATGATCAGCCTGGTGATTTAACATACTGGTGATGCTGAATGCTGAGTGGTTGGAACAGACGAGAGCGGAAATGAGTTTGCTGCTAAAGTTGAAGGTCTCATTTTTAGAATAAATAGGAAGGGGGGTTAATACTTTTGCACAGTACTCCACATAAATATAAATGTTTCTTATTTTAAATAAGAAGTTCTACAAATGGGCTAGCAACAAGTCTGGGTGCACTACTTGACCAGTCATTTGGTTTCAGATTGAAGGTTTTTCATTAACTTGTCTTTCAGGAAATGTTTTACTACAGTAGCTTCTACACTTACAGTACAGTATTGCATGTCACTCCCGGGGGCAAAACTGTGATTTCACAGATTTTAAGGTGAGTGCTCGGCTGTGCACCTTCAGCGGAGAGACCGCTGTTCTGGTCTGATGGATTTTCAGCTACCTATTGCAATTTCCTTTCCTCCAGTGAGAAAACACTTTTCCAGTACAGAACCAAAACTCTGTAATATGCAGTGCAACATTCTCAGTTTCACTACTAGAGTTGCAAACACCATCATCTCAGCCAGACAAAGAAATAGAACATATGCCAGTATAAGGTTTGCCACTAGTTTTCTATCATTAAGGTTCGCATAGCATGAGACTTGGCTGGTTACTTGACTTTGTAGCTCACTTGGAATAATTTACCGTTGCAAGATCAAAAGCTTTGTCTGGTTCACCACATGCATTTTGGACAGTCTGGACAGCAGCCGGATTGTCCAGATTAATGAGCAAATACATATCCTTGAATTGCTTGGTGTCTGGTGCAACTTTGCAAGGACGAACATTCTGGATGCCAGAGCTACGCCAAATGTTAGGGTGCATCACTCTGCTGATATGAATAGCTTTATCAGCCATTACCACTAATGTCTGCACCGTAGGCATTAATATCACCCTTCTGCATCTTTTATCAGCAGCCACAGTTGCTGATAGCCAAGTTGCATACCAAGAAATGGCTTAGACATTTGATCAGCTAAGTTGAGTAGAAGATCCGGTTTCAAATACACTAACACAGCATTAATATTAACTTTCAGCACATTTGCTGCTGCTTCTGCTGCTGCTTCGCAATCCTGAATTAGGCTCTGATCATCAAAATGTACCAGTGGATTGCTAGCTGTACTTTTCATCAAAATGGCCTCATTAATCAAGTTTAAAAAATGACAAGCAGTCACTGGGAATATATCAGAATGTGTCTCTACCGCGTCCCAGGCAGCTCTACAAAGATCCCCCAAGTTCTGACATTCACATGGATTCTCATGCCTTTGTCTCTTGAGTTATAAAGACTCTTTTATATGCTTTTTTCCTGTTCCAGCCACAACAACACAAGCATTTTGCAGTGCTCTCTGCTAACGGAGTATCAGTGGAAGGGAAAAATATAGTCAGCCATACTCACTTAGCCTGCATGCTTCCCGTATCTCTATTAACGTTATGCTGCTATAATGAAAAATCTCTGTAAGTGCTTCACCAAAAAAAAGGTTGCTCTGGTCCCAGAGAAAACAGACTGAGATACAAGAGGCTGGAAATGATGAAGTAATACAGTTAGCTATCCTGTCTGTACACTGACACAAACAACAGGCCACCATGGTGAGAACAGGAATTCAAAGTGAGTCAAACATTAGAATTATCATCACCCAATGTGAGTGTCAATACACACCTGTTTAAGGGTTAAGATTTACCAATAAGAGTATTAGCTCAATAGTTGTGTCTTGAATCCAGCTCCTGAACTCCTCACCAAGACAAGAATGGGAAACAAGATGAGTGTAATGGAGCGGGGATAGACTATCCATGTAGGGTCATGACTGAAATGTAATAATAATACTTCATTTATTTGTCACATAGACCTTACAGCCCAGGGAAATGATTGTTTCAAATATCCCAGTTAGGAAGCTGGGGTCAGAACCACTGGAGCAGACAGGGTTTAGGGCCTTGCTCAAAGGTCGGGCTCAATAGTGGTAGCCTGGTGGTGCTGGGATTTGAACCCTCGATCTTCTGATGAGTAACCCAGTAACCCACTGATTAAGCCACCACTGTTGCCCAGTGGTAGTAAAACAACTATTGGTAATGAACAACGGAACAAACACATGAAAATATGTCACTAGTTCCCAAAGTAAAAAGTAAACCAAGGAGTAGTTTTCTATGGATTCCAAATCAAATAAATTTTTAAAAACCCACTTTTACTGTGATTTATACTTTCCATGTGCATTTATCCTAATTATAATATCTGATAATAATAACATATGAGAAATTAGAAGATTGTAGACAACACCAAACTCTATTACTGTATGATACTGTTAATAAGAGTCATTCAAGTCAAACCGGTACTTATTACAGTAATTTTTCAGAATAACAGAAAACATTTGTGAGAGTAAAAACTCCCTTTATTTCTCTATATAATCCCCTGCTACACTAATGCACTTATTCCAGTGTTTCACTAGTGCTTAGATACTATTAATGTAGAAGGTTTTCTTGGTGTGCCAGAACCATGATCAGACTGTCTGCTTCATGTCTGAAATGCTGGTCTCCCAGGAACTCCTTTAATGGCCCAGACTGAGGTGGAAATGGCTTGAACTGAGGTCAGGACTGTATGCGGGATGTGGTATTTAACTCCCAGCTGAGTTCCTGTAATGTGTATGTGATGTTTGTGAATGATTGTGTGTACGGTTCCCACAGACAGATGCGTCACTTCTACAAGCTGGCAACAAGTTATCTCGGTTTTTAAGGATCGAGTGATTCACTCTTTCAAGGGAACGACTGCAGTGGGCTCCGAGTTGGGATCGTCAGTCATGAATGTATGGCCTTCTTTACAACATTTGCACCATTCAAATGTTTTACTGTGGCTGAGAGTCTTATCACTGTAATGTCTGTAAATCAGTTTTACGCTTTATTCTTCTGCTCATTAGACAACAAGTCCTGGTTTGACTCAGTGCCACAGTGTACCATTCAGTCCGCACATTTGACTTGACACAGGTTTTACACTGGATGCCCTTCCTAAACAAACCCTCCCATTTTTTGGGACCAGCACCTACTGTAAGATTCCTTGCATCCAGTGGCAGGGTTAGTGCATTGGCTGGGAATCAAATCTGGTTCTTTCGCCTGGCAGGTGAGAAGCCTCCCACTAGATAATATCAATACTCATAAGAATAATTAATATTAGTGTGGGTTGATATTAAAAGAGCATATTAAACAAAGTAGTGGCATAGTGGTTAGCACTATGGTCTTGCAGATCTGTGGGTTTAAATCCCACCTTGGGACTGTACATGCAGGGATTTTGTATGTTTTCCCCGTGCTTGGTGGGTTTCCACCAGGTACTCTGGTTTCTTCTCACAATGCAAACAATGGCAGATCAGGCTAATGGCCCATAGTGTGTATGTCTCTGTGTGTGTGTCTGGCACGTTATTGGTGCCAATGATGCCAAGGTTGCAGGGTTTTTTTGGGGCAGTGGTGGCTCAGTGTGTTAAGGTGCTCTGAGTTACTAATCAGAAGGTTGTCTGTTCAAGCCCCGGCTCCGCTAAGTTGCTGCTGTTGGGCCCTTAAGCAAGGCCCTTAACCTTGTGTGCTCCAGGGGCACTTTATAATGGTTGACCACGCAACTCTGACCCCAGCCTACTAACAGAAAGCTGGAATATGTGAAAAATAAAGAATTTCACTGTGCAGTAATGTATATGTGATGAATAAAGATTGATCTTAGACTGTTTGTGTGTGCCCTACGATGGATTGGCACCCTGTCCAGGGTGTACCTAAGCCTGTACCCAAAATCTTGTAATATAGGCTCCAGGCTTCCTGTGTCCCTGTACAGGACAAGTGGCACAGAAAATGAATAAATTAGTGCATGCCTTAATACATTAATAAGTGCTACTTGGTAAAATATTAGCAGGTTGTATTAATGCTGATTGCGGCACGGTGATGTAGTGGTTAGCTCTGTCACCTCGCATCTCCAGGGTCCAGGTTGAATTCCTGCCTCGGGGTCTGTTTGCATGGAGTTTGCATGTCCTCCCTGTGCTTGGTAGGTTTCCTCTGACAGTCCAAAGACTTGCAGATTAGACTAATTGCCCATAATGTGTAAGTATGTGTGTGAGCCCTTGATTGGCACCCTATCCAGGGTGTACCTCGCTTCATGCCCTAAGTCTCCTGGGGTTAGGCTCCCGGACCCTGTGACCCTGTATAAAGGATAAAGCGGTATAGACATTAAGTGAATGTGTGAGTGAGTATTAGTGTTGTACTGTATATTCAGGTAAGATGCAATGTACTGTAGTAACTTACAGTATGACCTGAAATAGAACAGACTAATGGAGTTTTATACTCATGAAGTTAGTTTGGCCTCTGGGACTCTGTGACCCTTGTCTAAAATGAGCACTGCATGAAGAAAGCCGAGCTGCCGTCAAGACTCCGAGCCAGACAGAATCGGTTCAGCGGGAAAGGGAATGTGGGTGGAGGAAGAGAGAGACGGGAGTGAGGCAGAATGAGTGATGTGAAAAGAGAAAGAGCAAGACCTTGGTGGGCTGAATATTATTTTTACTTGCTAATTAAAGTGTAATCTTTTATATTTCAATAACAGTTGGCCATTCCATGATTAAGACTGTGACAGATTTTTCTTTTAAAGATGTTGATTTATTTCTAAAGATAATGCATGAAAACCAACGAAAGTTGCATAAATGTCACACTTGAGGCATTTGTAGAACTGTTGTATAAAAGCAGTATCACGCTGGAGGTCATGCTGTTGTACTGAATATCATGCGTTCAAACAACAGTTATACAATCACCATTTAGTTATACAATTGCCACATTACCAACAGTTACTGTCGTTCTACCAGGTGTGGAATAGCCACACCATAACCACTGTCTACTTTTCATACAAACTAAATTTGCAATGTATATTTGTATAGTGTTTAATACACACTGATCAGCCATAACGTTATAACCAGACAACTAATTTTAAATAGGTCCCTATTTTGCCACCAAAACAGTAATGACCCGTGTGTTCTACTGTAACACCTTTCTAAAGGAACCAGCATTAACCTTTTTCTTAATTTGGTCTACAGTAGCTCTTCTATTGGATCTGTCTACACGGGCCAGCCTTCTCTCCCCATGTGCGTCCCATGAGTCTTGGCCACCCATGACGCTTTCGCGAGGTCCCTGGTTTTCCTTCCTTGGATCACTTTTGGTATGTCCTGACCAGTGTTGGGGGACGTTACTTTTTAAAGTAACTAATTACATTACAAAATCACTGTCATTAAAAGTAATCAGTTACATTATAGCGTTACTTTCTGATAAAAGTAACTAGTTCGAGTACTTTTCCATTGCAGAAAATAAAAACTCCTTTGTGATTCCTCATGCATGTTGTTTTAGTCAAGACCTTTATAATTATTCTACCATCATCACTCAGCAAAGGTTGGCCCATAATCTGATAACTACTAATATACCCCTATCTCACCCGCGCGGTGGTCGTAAGTACGGTTCATCATGATTCACCGCAAGTTTTGTCGCTGTGATTAGATTTCCATCTTTCCGCGCGTCGGTCCTGGCATAGTCAAACCACATTGATGAGATAGCGGGTAATCGGGGGCGGGGCTTGTAGGACGACTTTCACACACACAATAACGGATTGGGAATGACTGCTGTCTGGCTCACGGATTACATAAATTGTCTGAATAACAGATTACATTTTTGAAAATCTAACTAAATAACTGAGTACTTAAATGGCAGACCTAATGCGTTAGATTACTCATTACATCAAAAAAGTAATCCAAGTACGCTAATGTGTTGCTGTGTAACACGTTACACCCAACACTGTTCATTTTATGATTATTTTCTTCTATTTTATGTAAAGCACTTTGAATTACCATTGTGCATGAAATGTGTTATACAAATAAACTTGCCTTGCCTTGCCTTACTACTACTACTAATAAAGCTTTTTTTTTTTTTTTAATAAAACTTGACAACAATGTTGCTTATATCAGGCTGATTGAGGTTTTTGGTAATGCAGGATTGTTCAGGAAAGGTTTTTTAAAAAGCTTGAAACACTTGCATAGTGAACATCCATAGACAGTGCACTCATCTGTATGGATTTCTAATCATTACTATTTATTCATTTTTACTTACAACATGTGCATGACAAGATTTCAACACTGACCCATTTTTGTGAAACTTGAATAAACATTCTGCATCCTCTACCAGACACACACACCTTGTTCCACTCACTTTTAACCTAGAATTTTGATTCCTTTGCTCCCTTTTTGATTCAGTTCCCTTTTTGAAAAATTTTACTCTGCCAACTAAAAAGTCTATATAATTTTTATTTAAATTATTAATTCATTTAAAAAAATAAACCAACCTCTATAATAATACTGATCCGTCCCCGAGGATTTTCACTTACATAAAATAAAAATTAGCTTCTGATCCTCAGTAATCATCAAAGATAATCTCAAACAATGGCCATCCACCACATGCCCATCAGCGCTCAGTATTTAGCCTTGCTGTCACAAAACTTTATGATGTATAGTATTTAGGGTATAGTCATGTCATTGTATGTGTCTTTTTACTATATTTATCTATGGTCTTTTTTAGTTCTTTGTAAATTATACATCATTTAAACACATTCACTTATATATTATAACTCTTCTCATTTGAATAACTGCACTGTACCCTTAAAGTTAGAAAACCTTCCTCATATAATATATTAATAATAGCTCTATTATTATTATTATTATTATTATTATTGCCATTGTTGTCTTTTATGTGCAATTAGAGTAAACATTTGTTAAAATTCTGTTTAATAACGTTAATTGAGAAGAAGTGGTGGAGCTCCGGACCTCTCCTAAATTTACACGTTGTGAGCTGCTTCCAAATTCTGCTGACATGCACAGGTAAGCTCTCTCATCACAACATTTTTGGACATTACACATTAGGAAAAGGCATTTTAGGCACCGTCTACAAATGTCTGTACGAATAAAGTGTGGCATTTCTTACTTATTACGGTTCTTACTTCCTGGGTTGTTCTAAATTCTTCTAAAAATTATTAGAATAGTAATACATCATCCATTTAGTAATATCTACAGTGGAGCCTTGGATTACGAGCATAATTCATTCCGGAAGCGTGTTCGTATATATAAACACTCGTAATTCAAAGCGATTTTCCGCATAAGAAATAATGGAAACTCTTATTTGTTATAAATAATTATTTGTTACACAGCCCAAAAAAATAAATATATAAAAATAATAAATGCAAAATATGAAGTAAAAATAAAACAAATTAACCTGCACTTTAAAGTAAAAATTAATCCCATCAGATAAGTGTTTCCGTTAGTGTTAGTGTTTGTTTGTGCCATGTACTGTATATGTGTATGCACTCACATGCTGTGTGTGTGTGTGTGTGTGTGTGTGCATTGCCTCATCAGGAAGATTAACCCTGCACTTTACCTTCGAAAAAAATCGCGACAGAGCGGTGTCTCCGTCATATGGTATGTATGTGTGTGTGTGTGTGTGTGTGTGTGTGTGTGAAGGCGAGAGGAGGAGGGGTGTGTGTAAAGGGGCACAGTGTCCAATGATGCGCACGTGCACACACAACAGAATCAGTGAAGGCTGACACAGAGAGGGAGAGAGAAAATGTATCTTTAACCTCTCTAATGAGACTTTCATTTGCTTTATAGGCGCGCAAACACATGTTATAATAAACAGTACACGCGCGCTGTACACACACATACAAACACAAAATATAAGAAGCTTTACACGCACACACGTGGTCAAAGTGTTATAGTAAACAGTACATGCGTGCACAGATGTTGATTATACCAGTGAGAGACAAGCACTAAGACCAAGCAGGGGAGACGATTACCCACAATTCCGCAGCGCAAGAGAGAGAAACTCAGTTGTGATCACGTGATGATCGGCGTCAAAACAAGAAGCGCATGCGTGATACATGATAGTCGGTACTCGTAAACCAAGACTTGTTCGTTTTTCAAGTCAAAATTTATTTAAAAATTTTGCTCGTCTTGCGGAACACTCGCAAACCGCGTTACTCGCAATCCGAGGTTCCACTGTAGTTCGTATGAATTCATTTGAAGGGCATATTTACTGCACTTCTTTCAGGACCTTCTTGGTCATGTGATCCAGTGAACTAGTGTTTACATAATCTACTTGGTGATTCCCACAAGGTCTCTAAAACGCCGCTTCTGAATATCTGTATAATGTACAAATACCAAACTAACTTTACCATGGTCACTTTCTCTGAATATTTTGTTAATAAGAACACAGTAACAGCATTGTGGCTTCCTTTAGCATAATAGTGTATAACATTTAATGTTACACAGCTTTTTCCTACATAATTCCTACATGATTTATTATTATTATTATTGTTGTTGTTGTTGTTGAAGAATGATAAATTTGCCTTTGTGCATGTGTTCTGTTTATTTAATACAGAGGTTTTTTTTGTTTTGTTTTGTTTTATGCTTGGCATATTTATTTCTTCACACAGGAGTATGTTTTGGCCAAGAGGTGACATTACCTGAGAGAATAAATGGAACACTTGGAGGAGAGGTGGTGATTACGCCATTTAAAACTCCTGAACCCCCACGTACTATCAGCAGTTGGATGTTTAATGGGGTCCTGATTGTTACTGTACTTCCTGGTGGAAGTACAATATGAGATCCATACATTGGCAGAGTCGATATCAGCACTGAGAATTTAGCTCTGAAGCTCAGAAGCCTGACTGAGAGTGATACTAGACTATACATTCTAACTGTAGAAACTAATAAAGGGACTTTCACTGGTCAAACATCACTGCAGGTCTTGAGTGAGTATAAACAAAGCATGAATGTAGTAAGGTTTTTTCCCTCAGTCATTTTCTAAACACAAGACACATTTTTTAACTAATATTTGCTTTATTCAATGTTTTATACAGTAACAGTAATCGAGTACAGTGGAACCTCAGATTGCGAGTAACCTCGTTTGCGAGTGTTCCACAAGATGAGCAAAAATTTTTAATACACTTTGACTTGAAAAACGAGCAAGTTTTGATTTATCATGAGTATCTTGTTTTGATGCTGAGTGTCACGTGATCACAACCGAGACAATAGCTCTTTTCTCTCTGGCGCTGCGGAATTGTGAGTAAAGTCTCCCATGCTCTGTCTTAATGTGCGTCTCTCACTCGTTTAGTCAACATCCGTGCACGCGTGTACTGTGTACTATAACACTCTGTCCACATGTGTGCTCGTAAAACATCTTTTATTTTGTGTGTGTGTGTGTGTGTGTGTGTGTGAGTGAAAATCGTCCTTTCATGCGCATGTGTATTGTTTATTATAACACACGCGTGCGCTCGTGTAAAGCAAAAGCAAGTCTCATTAGAGTGCTTAAGGATCTATTTTCTCTCTCTCTGTCTGTCAGACTGCACTGATTCCTTTAGTGTGTGCGCGCATCTTTAGACAGCATGCCTCTTCCCTCCTTCTTTTGCCTTCACAGTCACACACACACACACACACACACACTCTAATGGAAAAACTGTTCTGTTGTGATTCTTTTCTAAGGAAAATTATTTCCCTTATTTTTACTTTAGAGCAGTGATTCCGTTAGTGTGTCGTTCAATCGAGTGTCATTAAAGAGGTTTCTTGGTAAAGAAGTTTTTTCGATAAAGCAGTGTTTCCGTTGAACATGCTCTGTGTGTTCCTGTTGATGCGAAACCAGTAAAACATTATTTACTTATAATGTTTTATTCTATTGATATTTTAAACTCACTTACTATAACATTTTTGTTAAAAAAAATTCTATAATGATCATTCTATAAATAAAATGCTACGTTACCACTGGGCTAGAATGCTTGTGTCATTGTTCATTCCCTTTGTGCCATTTTGACTTCTGCTGCCATACTGCAGTGAAATGTCCTTTCCTAAAGCCCCTTGACTGGTGGCTGAAGACTGATAACTGTAACCCGCATTTGTAGTACTATAATAGCAGGTTTTTGGACTAAAATTAAGTTGGCGATGAATATACAATGCTACTCATTTTACTCACACCTAATTTTTTGTTTGTATTTTAGTAATTATTGTTTAAAATCACGAGAGCTAATAAGAGCTCATACAGTGATTACAGATATGTTTTATGATAAATTAGCATTCAAATCTTATTTACCCTAATGTTCACCTGAGCCCTGTATTACTTTTTAACCACAGTGCCAGCCTCCAATGTTACCATAATACCAAGTAACACCGAGCTTGTCGAGTTCAACAGCACTGTAAGTCTTGTCTGCTCTGCGTCTGGCTCTTCCCTTTCATTTATTTGGCTGAATGGCAGCTCTGAGGTAACAGCAGGGAAGCGAGTTGAGCTAAAAAACAACAACAGCAATCTGACCATTACCAGTGTGATCAGAGGTGACACAGGTCCATACCAATGTGGATCATCCAACAGTTTCAGCAATGCAACGAGTCCTCCATTGAGACTCACCATTTACTGTGAGTTATCTACCATCATGTGACTTGTCGACAGTCATAAAGTTTATTCAGCAAACGTGCATGATATACCTGGTCTCCACAAGATCAATATGGCTCTGAAGCTGACTAAATATGGACTATTCCATTACAGATGGTCCAGAAAATGTCACAGTTATATTATTGCTATGAATCTATTTAGGGAAAATAAGATTTTTAGCAAACAGAGATGCACTGTGTGTTCCTGTTGATGTGAAACCAGTAAAACATTATTTACTTATAATGTTTTATTCTATTGATATTTTGAACTCACTTACTATAACATTTTTGTTACAATTTTTCTATAATGATCATTCTATAAATAAATTGCTTTTCTTTCCTTCTTTCTCTCGCGCTCTCTCTCTCTCTCTCTCTCTGAGTTACAGTACACATGCTGCTCATGAGCCGCCAGTGATCCAGACCCCCTCTGCCCTCTGGACCTGTCTGACTCATCCTGGTGCTCTGCTTCTGGTTGGAGATCTCTTTGCATGGAGGCACTGTGTGGTCTGTTTGGGATGCATGTGGTGACCAGAAACAGTTAAATTTTATCATGATGATGGTCATGGCCTCGGCTGATGCAGACAGATGCTCTTTAAAGAATCACTCCGGAGTTATGTATTATAACTAATAATCACATTACTGATTTTTATGGAAATAAATAAAATTTCAAATAAAATTCATGCATTCTTAAAATATTTTATAACCTCATCTTATTATTTCTCATTTCTCTCATCTTATATAACCTCATATTTATGATTTATGTAAAATGTTGTGAAGAAAATACACTGAAATCTGTATTATCTGACTTACATTTTACTGTCATTTAGGCCAAAAACTAAGTCTACAGGGAATCAGCAGAATGGAGGTATCTCAAGTTTCCCCACTGACCGCTCGAAGATTGCTTACATGATTACCCTTCTCTCAGACAAAGCACTTTCCTGGGCCTCTGCAGTGTGGCAATCCCAGGATGCCTGTTGTGAGTCATATGTGACCTTTAAGGAGGAGTTCAAGCGAGTCTTTGATCATCCAGTCAGTGGTCGAGAGTCTTCCAAGCGCCTGCTTACTCTCCAACAGGGCTCCCAGAGTGCAGCTGACTACGCCATCGAGTTTTGGACCATCGCAGCGAAGAGTGGGTGGAATGATGAGGCGCCGATGGTCTGTTTTCAGAGAGGATTGTTGGAGTTCCTACAAGATGAGTTAGCCCCCCCGTGAGCCAAATGCTGATCTCGAATCCCTCATTACCCTGGCCATCCGTCTTGACAATCGTCTGAGAGAGCGGAGGTTGGCTCATTGTAAGGCACCTCTACCCCAAGTACCTATGAGCAGGTCTGTTTCGTCAGTTGGTGTGCCCCCCAGAGCGCACCATGTCCCTGAACAGCATTGTGATTTTCCAGAGAACATGCAGTGGGGTCGGCCCAAGCTCACTCCTAAGGAGAGGGAACGCCACATGAGGGAACAGCTTTGTCTTTACTGTGGATCTTCTGGCCACTTCCGCTCCTCTTGTCCTGAGCTTTCGGGAAATGGGGTCCCCCACCCAGCTGTGGGAGGGCTGTGATGGGGAAAATTAGAGATCCTCCTACTAAGCCAGTTGATTGATTCTGGTGCTGCTGGCAATTTCCTGGACCTGTCAATGGCTAAACAACTTAAGATCCCAAACCAACCCCTGTCTCACCCCCAGGCAGTGACAGCATTGGACGGCAGACCACTGGAACCGGGCAGAGTAACAGAGGCTACTCAGTCCCTGCAACTTACCATTTTTCAACACCAGCAGAAGGAGACCTTCTATCTTATTGACTCTCCTGAGTTCCTCATCATCCTTGGTTACCCCTGGTTGCACACACACAATCCCCACATCGACTGGGCTGCTAGCACTATTCTCAGCTGGAGCGTCACTTGCCAACCTACCTGCTTACTTCTGAATTCACCCACACCTAGTCCAGAGCTTCAGGAGCCTATTGACCTCTCTCAAGTCCCCAGGTGCTATCATCAGTTCAAGACAGTGTTTAGCAAATCCCGAGCCACCTCCCTACCACCTCACCGCTCCTATGACTGTGCCATTGACCTGCTCCCTGGTTCCTCCCCTCCCAGAGGTCGGATCTTCTCCTTGTCTCCTCCTGAGCGTGAAGCAATGGACATTTACATCAAGGAGTCCTTGGCAGCCGGCATTATCCGTGCTACCTCTCCAGCCGGTGCATGCTTCTTCTTTGTGGGAAAGAAAGATGGGGGCCTCAGGCCGTGTATCGATCATCGGGCCCTTAACAAGATCACTGTTCGCAATCGATATCCCCTTCCTCTCATGGCCACGGCTTTTGAGTTACTTCAAGAGGCTTCTGTTTTTACCAAACTAGATCTTCGCAATACCTACCATCTTGTTCGAATCCGGCAGGGTGACGAATGGAAGACAGCCTTCAACACCCCCACAGACCACTATGAGTATCTGGTGATGCCCTTTGGACTCACAAATGCCCCTGATTAATGATGTTCTCCGGGATATGCTAAATCTATTTGTCTTTGTGTATCTGGATGATATTCTCATTTTCTCAAGGTCACTAGAGGAGCACAAGCAGCATGTTAGCAGGGTCCTCCAGAGACTTCTTGATAATCATAATCTTTACGTGAAGCCTGAGAAATGTGAGTTTCATACCACCCAGGCTCAGTTTCTTGGGTTCATTGTCGCTCCTGGCCATGTGGAGATGGATCCTAAGAAGGTCGAGGCTGTCCTTAATTGGCCCATTCCCACTTCAGTCAAGGAGGTCCAATGCTTCATTGGCTTTGCAAACTTTTATAGGTTCGTTATGAATTTCAGCTCTGTGGTGGGAGGAGGAACCAAGCTTTGCTGGGGTCCAGAAGCATCGGGGGCTTTCAAGGATCTCAAACGTCGTTTCACTTCCGCTCCCATCCTCTCTATCCCTGACCCAGAAAAACCTTTTGTGGTGGAAGTAGATGCATCGAAGGTAGGTGTAGGGGCCATCCTGTCACAAAGAGGTGAGGACAGTAAATTGCATCCTTGTGCTTTCATGTCTCATCGCCTTTCAGATGCAGAGTGCAACTACCATGTGGGGGATCGAGAGCTGCTAGCGGTAAAACTTGCTCTGGAGGTGTCTCAATGGCGCCATTGGCTTGAGGGGGCTCTGCATCCATTCCACGTTCTCACGGACCACAAGAACCTGGAATATCTCCAGCAAGCTAAGCGGCTCAATCCTCTGCAGGCTTGATGGGCGTTGTTTTTTAATAATTTTCAATTTATTCTGTCTTACAGACCCGGCACCAAGAATGTCAAACCTGATGCCCTGTTTACTCTTGCCCTGTTTACGCTTACTCTCCCGAGACAAAGGAGAAACCTCTGGCACAGATTATCCCGAGGTCAAAGATCATTGCACCACTTCAGTGGGATCTAAAGCGGGAGGTGCGGGGGGCTCAAGCTCATGAGCCGGATCCAGGAGGCGGTCCAGCGGGATGCCTATATGTCCCAGGCCAGGCCATGGTCATACCTGTCTCTGGACTTTGTTACAGAACTCCCACCATCCCAAGGTAACACTGTTATCCTGGTAGTGGTGGACCGGTTCTCTAAGGCCGCCCGGTTCATTCCTCTGCCCAAGCTGCCATCTGCAAAGGAGACAGCTGAACTCCTTATGAATCATGTCTTTTGGGTTTTTGGTATGCCATTAGATATGGTCTCTGATCGGGGCCCTCAATTCTCGTCCCGGTTCTGGAGTGCCTTCTGCAGGCTGATTGGGGCCACAGCCAACCTTCTGCAGGCTGATTGGGGCCACAGCCAGCCTTTCATCGGGATTCCATCCCGAGTCCAATGGCCAAACAGAACGGATTAACCAGTATATGGAGGCCACACTGCGGTGCATGGCAGCCCATAACCCCACTTCTTGGGCAACCTACATCCTGTGGGCTGAATATGCACACAACACCCTCCAGTCTTCGGCCAATGGACTGTCCCCTTTCAAATGTCAGTTTGGGTATGCCCCCCCCCATTGTTTCCTGAGTCTGACAAGTTTATTGGATGTATGTCCTGAATGTGTTTATTACTAACCAATTCTCACTCTGTTATTTTATTATTAGGAGTCACACTATGTAAATATGAACTATGTTCAACCTGATGATGTGAGCAGTCTATTTAGGTTATAATCCCAGCCCCAATGTTGAACCTAAAGTTAGCTATTGCTATACTAACATTTTGTCATTTAAATACATTTTCAATTTCAATTATATTATTTATTTTTTTCTTATTTTTTACTGTAGGACCCAATATATGAAAACTGAAGTTCAGAAATCTGTCCAGGTTTAGGACACCCCTGTTTGAGGATAATGAGGTAAGCAGCTTTACTTCAATTAATTTAGAACTAGGTAATAAGTTTACTCTAAATATTTGAGTGGAAAAATACAGGAATAATATTAATATGGAGTCTCCTCCCCAATAACCAACAACTAGATGAATTTAAACAATATTTTATGAGCATGTTGAGCAATTGTGCATTTATTTTAAATATCAGCACGATATTGTTATTCAGCTTTGGACATGAGCTTGCAGGCCGAGTGCTGATATTCATTACAGCAGCAAGATGAATGATTATACAATAATTTTGTAAACAATAAATTGATACTGAATAATTGACATTTCAGAGACAATATGGCCAAATGTTTGTCAATGCATTTTCTGACAGCCTGCAACAGTAACAGTTTCAAGGTAATTAACTATTGCTTAAATTGGAAGTTATTTGGAAATGAGTGGGGTGATAAAAACGTAAATGTTCTGGTACTTTCAGTATCGCTGTCAGGATGAACTAACCTTGGTGACCAGAAGACGTAGCTTTAGCGGTTAGCCCAATGTAGCGTGGATGGTAAACC
>JAQMYJ010000033.1:10498862-10524817 GCA_030014305.1 Clarias laeviceps
TTTTCTAACACATTTTTAGTCAATAAAATGTTAATACAATAGTACATAATTTGACCATTAATTTTGTGACATTATAGAGGAAGCTCAGCTTCCCTTGCAGTCTTAAAGAAATCGCCACTGGTACACACTGAATAGGCTGCCAATCCATCGCAGGGAACACACACACACACACGCACACACACAAACACTACGGGCAATTTGGGAATGCCAATTAACCTAACATGCATGTCTTTGGACTGTGGGAGGAAACCGGAGTCCCCAGAGGAAACCCACCGTACACAGAGAGAACATGCCACACACCCAGACCCGAGGCAGGAATCGCCCACAAAAATGGCCACAAAATCAAAAGTGAAAATTATTTTATTCCGATAACAAAGTAGTCAGTGATTAAATCATATGAAAACCCACCTTGAAACCCACCAACACATTCAACTTGGTGTAAAACAAGTTACATAAAACAGTCTGCAAATTTACAGAAGATTAGATTGTACTACAAGGCAATATAGACTTTGGAGAAGTCTCTCTGCCCTACTTCTGCTTGGAATATTTATCATTTGAAAATAACTTGCTGCTGATAAAGATGGCCTTACATGGATGGTACCACATAGAAACTGTAAAGATGGCTGTGAATTTTTTTCCCCTTTGTGGAGTTTTATGACCGAAATTGTTAAGATCAGTCTTACACTCAAGTCTCAATTATTGAACAGTTATTAACTTCATTTTGATATCATGCTTAAACTGAGAACTAAGTTCAGAAATTACTTTTGTGCATATACTGATAAGTTCATAATTTCCAGTTTACACAATTACTCTTTTTGACTATATAGTATACAGTTATAGAAGGTAATTATTTATTATCTCACTTTAATATCACCCAGTTGAGAACAGGTTCCCTTTTTAGTCTGGTTCTTCTTAAGGTCCTGTCCTCATGTCATTTCACGGAGTTTTTCTTAGGGAATAAATTTATACATTTAACATTCATGTTTAGAATATATATTTATGTTTAGCTTTATATACTGTACATTTCTTGTAAAGCTGCTTTGTGACAATGTTTATTGTTAAAAAAGTTATATAAATAAAATTTAACTGGATCAAAGTTGATCCTCACAATGGTATTCTGACATCTTTTCCTTTATGCAAAGTTTCAAAATATTTACATTTTGTAAATTATTCTGTCAGAGTGTTTTTAAGTAAGTGCAAATACTGTCAATGTTTACAGCTTTATTATGGGTGGAATGGTGGCTTAGTGGTTAGCACTGTCGCCATGCACCTCTACGGTCCGGGTTCGATTCCCGCCTCAGGGTCTGTGTGCATGGAGTTTGCGTGTGTCGTGTGTCCCTCTAAACTGTGATACTGTATAAACTGCTCTACAAATGTTAGAAAAACATTCTAAACAATAAAAAAGAATCGACAAGTCTGAGGTTTGATTTCTTTTTCTTTAAATGCTAGTAGGTGTGTGTGCTGATGGGTCAGTACATCCAAGCCTGAGTGTGTATCCTCCATGCTTTAGCAGTCCAAGGCTCCTACAAGGATCTAGACTCAGTGGCTATTATAGTTAGATATTACATAGTTAGAACAAAAGCTGGTCAGCAGACACAGAGCAAAAACCAATGACTCATCTTGTGCAAATACACACTATAGCTATATCAGGTCAGTTCTGTTCCCCAACCATGACTACCATGAGCCTTGTGAAATGTGATTGGTGGAGAATTTGACTAATGATAAGGTTGCTGTTAACAATATAGCCTAGGTATCACATAATTCTTTTGTAACAACTGTACAAACATTTGCTGATGTATTTCAGCATACACACAAGCAGCAGCTATTTTTTTCATTTGTCAAAACCCCTGGCACACATCTTACATAGGAACCATAAGGAAGCAAGTAAGGAATGAAGAGGTCAAAAATGGAGTCTAAATGTTTCTGTTGCTTTGCCTTTTTCATCACAGTCTACATAACAGGTATTTCTAATATTACCATCCTAATATGTGTTCATTCTATTCTAGCTATTATGTATTGTTTTTAAATTGAAGTTTCTTATACTGTATATATGCAGTATTTATTTTCTCATATTCCCTTCAGACCCAGTATTTTTATAGGAATTACTGAAATACTTTAGAAATAGGCATTTCTATATGTCTTTATGCAGAATACTCTATTATGTATAATGACCAATATTAACTGATCCTTTAATTATTTCCAAGCGATACATAAAGAAAGTGGCAATAATTTAAGCAATAATACCAACTTTGTCATTTGAACTTGTTGTTTACTACCATAACTTGGTTATTTTTTGTTAAAACGCTTCACAAAGTAAAAAATGCTAATAATGCATTTATTAGGGGGTATTAAAAAGGTTCCAGATTTTTGCACCACAGATCCAGTCTCTTATGCCGTACGTCTTCCCTCAGATGCCGTAAAAATTGGTAGTAGAATTCGCTATTCATGGTCCAGCCCCTGAGGATGGATTCTCGATGCACAATGCCGCAAATGTCGAAAAAGACGAAGAGCATGCACTTGTTCATGTTAGCCTTTTTTCGGTCACGGAGATGATGGACTCTTCCCCTGTGAAGACTGTTGCTTTGTCTCAGAGTTGTCCCCATACACCCAAGTTTCATCACCAGTAATGATCCTCAACATTGACGGCAAACTTAGATTTGTTGCTTCTTCTGCTCATGAGTTCGCAGTCTGGGGACGAACTTGGCAGCAACATGGTGCATGTTTAAATCACATGTGAGGATTGCCTGGAGTGTTCCTTATGACACACAACAATGGCAGTAATGTTGTGGATTGTTCTCCAATGGTTTCGACATTTGCAAGGATTGAGCTCCTTGAAGGTTTTCCTGATCCCTCATCAACTTCCAGGGATGTTCTTCTGCTCTTGAACCGCGCGTGCCACTCAAAACATCTAGAATGACCTATTGCAGAATCGGCGTAAAGAGATTTGCCCAGTTTCATGCAAAATTTGTGGTTGTTCTAATTTGTTATCCATGATAAAGTAGCAGACATGGTAATGCACATAGTCAGAATAGCACCAGTTCCTGATGTACACAGGACAATGAATTTTGGCGCACTGACTTATGAAACTTGGTGCTCCCTGTGACGGATCCTTTGGAGCCTTTTTGATACCACCTCGTATATGCTAACAGTAACTAACATGATTTAGAACCTGATATCCACTTCGATGGGTGCTTATTTAAAAATTTGTCATTTGTTTTTACAGGATGTATTTTGTATTTTAAAATGTTCTGTAACTTTAATTTTTTTAAATAGGTAAATGTTTTCAAACTGGCAGCATGGTGGGATAGTGGTTAGCACTGTGGCTTCACACCTCCAGGACTGAGGGTTCAATTCCCACCTTTGGTCTGTGTGCATGGAGTTTGCATGTTCTAATGTGGTTGGTGGATTTCCTTCCACAATCCAAAAACATGCAGATTGGGCTAACTGGCCAAATTGCCCATAGTGTGTGTATGTGTATTCCCTGCAATGGATTGCCTCCCTGTCCAGGGGGTACTCACACTGTAGTCTAAAAATCCTGTGATCATACAAACTCAGACAAACAACAACATATACCTTTTTCCCCATGCTATTATTTATTTAACAAAAATTAAGCCAAAAAGAAAAAAAAATAATACTAAGGACCCCCCCATGATTCAATAGCATGTAGATCCAGCTTTAACAGCAATAACTCATGTACGACTTTATTAGTCTCTTCCATCGTTTTGGTCAATTCTTCTTTACAACATTATTTCGGTTCATTGAGGTTTTTGGGCTTATGCAAATCCCTAAAGTCCTGCCACAGCATTTTAATTGGACTTTGACTAGGGCATTTCAATACCGTGATTGTTTTATTTTGCAGACATTCTGATGTAGATTTACTAGTGTGTTTCAGATCATTGGACAGTTGCATGACCCAATTTTAACCAAGTTTTAGCTGTCGGACAGATGGCCTTATATTTGCCTCTCTAATGCTCTGATATATAGTGGAGTTCCTAGTCAATTCATTGACTACAAGGTGTCCAGATCCGGTGCTGAAAAAACAAGCTCAAATAATCACCCCTTCTCCAATATGCTGAAATATTATTTGGTTTTTGCCAAACCTGGTGCTGGGCATGAAGGCCAAACAACTCCACTTTGGTTTCATCTGTCCATAGGATATTATTCCAGAAGCCTTGTGGTTTGTTCAGATGCAGTTTTGCAAACCTCAGTCATGTTTCCATGACTTACCTTTTAGATAGAAGAAGTTTTTCCATTTTAACCCTTTCAAAAAAACATATGTATTAGTCTTCTTCAAACTAAGCTGTCATGATCTTTAACTTTTAACATGCACAGTGATGCCTGTAGGGTCTGAGATGAAGCTCTTGTGTTTTTTTTTTTTTATTATTTCTCTGAGGACTGCAGGGTCTGACCTTGGGGTGAATATGGGTCAATGGCACGATAAAGAAAACTTATATGTTGTTGTTCACCTGAGGTTTCATTTACCTAATACTAAGAGCTGCTACAACTAGAAGAGTTTTAGTATGTTTTAACACAAAAAATACATATTATTAAAAGAAAGGGGCACTAACTTTTAAATCTGCATAACATTTGTTATATATTTACTCATTGACTTTTACCTTAAGTTGTGAGGGGGAGACATAGGAAAAACACATACAGGTACCTATGGATATTATAGTAAACTTCAATATTGAAGTTAAATAAAGATGCTGGAAACTAAATGGTGACACTTTTTGGTGTTCTATTTCAATAATGTTTATTGTGGACAGATAGCAATGCTATAGTATATATGATGGTAGAATAATCATTTTAGCAGTATCTCTTTCTCACTCATCATCTATACCACTTTATCCTGTATTCAGGGTCACGGAGACCTGGAACCTATCCCAGGAGGACACCCTGGACAGGGTGCCAATCCATCACAGGGCACATACACATACACACATTCACACACACACTATGGGCATTTTGGGAACGCCAATTAGCCTAACCTGTATACCTGAACATGCAAACTCCAAGCACACAGAGACGGGAATCGAGCCTGTCCGGGAATCGAACCCGGACCCTGGCAATAGCTAACCACTACACCACCGTGCCACCCAGTATCTCTTTCATACCTGCCAAATATACTTATAAACATTCAACATTAACTTACATTTTTAGGTTTAATATACCTAAAATTTCCTCTTTCAGGAGTCACCTCTGTGAGTCTGATTCCATCTGCGAATCCTCTTGCTGTTGGAGAAAATGTCACTATTACCCTAAATCCTCCGATGAAAATCACTGTTGGAAGTTGGTTGTTAGGTGGGATCATCCTGGTGAGTTTTTACCCAAATGGTTTTGCAGTGAATGACAGTTACGCCGGGCGAATTTCATTTAACACATCCACAAGTCAGATCTCTCTGTACTCAGTACAAGTGAGTGAATCTGGTCTCTTTGTACTGCAAGCCTTTAACCCGACTGTAAACGTGCAACTTCAGTTGTCTGTTCAGGGTAAGTTTCTAAACACATACAGTACAACAAAAAGAATTTAGTAATACTTTATATATAATATGCTTTTAAAATGCTAAATAAATAAGGGGAGGAAAAATCTAATTTTCTTCTGGTAAGGAAGTATTTTAAATTCATAGCCAATTTACAGAAAATATTATAAAAATGAATTACATGAGAAATGTGTAAAAAAAAAAAATTGAAAAATGTGTGAAAGTTAAATTATGTGAATTTACATTATGTTGGACTTTACTGGCAATACTTTATTAAGAAAAAGACATTAAAAATCTAATAATAATATTATTTTAATTTTTATTTCATACAAGGTAATTGTATTCAAACACAGACATAAGCTTATCTTGTACACTTATAAGAGTAAATCCATTGAAGGTGGGAATAGTAGAGGGTTAAGGTGGGGTATTGTAGTCATAGCGAGTCTTATGGGCTCTCTTTATAAAAATTCAACATTGCCATTACTCACTTCCTGTGTACACATGGCGAGGTTCATTTTCCAATTCTTATCTTATTTTATTTAGCAGACATAAAGGCCCTGAACATGTATCATAAAGGGTGGGGAAATTCCCCTTTTTGTCTTATTTTAAACTTTTTTGAACCAATTTATCATTGCAATAAAAAAAAGATAATAGACATAGTGAGATATTGTCTTAATTTTCTGTATATATATTGTGTTTTAGTATTTTTTTTGTGTCCAGTATGTAAAATCAGTGTTCAGAACAGGCTGTGAATTGTAGTTTTAAACTGAATGTCTTGTTTTTATATTCTCACCTTCAGAGAAAATCACGAATGTGTCTCTGACAGTAAGTAACACAAAGCTGGTGGAGTTTAATGACAGTGTCACATTCACCTGCACTGCCAGTGGCACACCATTAGTGTACACATGGTATAATGGCAGTTCAGAGGTCACAGCTGCCAAGGCTCAACTCATTAATAATGGAGGTGGTCTCGTTATTAATAATGTAACAAGATATGACAGTGGGCCTTTCCACTGTTCTGTGGCGAATAACATCAGCAGTGGAGCAAGCAGTTCAATTTATCTCAATGTCAGCTGTGAGTATAGCATTATTCTAATATCCTCAGCTCTGTGTCTGTGATAAACCATTATTTAACAGTGCACATTGACTCTATTCTATGAACTTTATTCTTTATAATCTCATCTGCTTCACTGTTGAACAGGTCTAACTCATTGTATCCCCTTTAGATGGTCCCAGCAACCTGACAATGACAGTTCTGCCAAACAGAGTGCAGTACATTTCAGGATCAAACATCACTTTGTCCTGTTCTTGTGACTCTGTGCCTCTCGCATTAATCCAATGGTCATATGATGGCATTTCACTAAATACTATTAGCCCAACCCTTCAGCTTACCAACATCTCGCAGAACCAGACAGGAGATTATGTCTGCATTGCCCATAACAATGTGACTCTCAGATATGACACAGTCACCAGAACTCTCAACATCACTGGTGAGATTTTAAAAATGGTACACTTATCAACAGTGCAACAAGTACAACAAAGTCCTGCAGGATTAATCAATGCTACTGTATAATTTATACTACCATATCTTATTTTTTTTTATTTAGACCCATTATCTGCTGTTCCAATTGTGACTCTTGGTGAACCACCAATATTCAACAATTCGTTTGCCCTGACCTGTGACATCACGGGACCCGTGGACTCTGTTTACTGGATAAAAGATGGCGTGAACCTCTTTCCTGATAGCAGACATTCTCTCTCCAACCAAAACAAGACACTTACATTTAATGAACTGTCTCTGTCTGATAATGGAAAATACCAGTGTGCAGCAAGCAATTCTGTGAGCAATGTGACCAGCATAGCCTACATTCTGATAGTTAACTGTGAGTAGCATATACCACACTTCATTAACCTTTCCAATCACCATTTGAGGGCATATGAGGAAATGTCCTTCTGATTTATAACATAGTTTTATTTGCATTAGATCAGTAATAGACTATAAATGTATAGCTACTAGACAAAGGCTTACACTCACTGGATATCCTACTAAGGTCAATTTTGATTCTCCACACCTGCTTGTTCATGCAATTATCCAATCAGTCCATCATGTGGTCACCCATATACAGGTATCAATGTTTACAATAAACACAAGGAAAATATGTATATATAGTATAAGTTTAACTAAGTATAGCAAGGTATAAACATGGCCCATCAAATTGCACTATGCGATAATCAGGTGCGTACTACATTGTCATTGCGTCTGGCAGGTTTGGTCACCTGTCCATCAAGAACAGGAAGTATGAGGCTTAATTGGGCACAGTTTCACACAAACTGGAAGTTTAAAAAACATAAGATGATATATTTTATATATTTTAAACTTGCCAGGATATTTTAAACTTCCCAGTCTGAGGTTTGATGTTTGAGCTTGATGCATTATTTTAATTGATACATAAAACTGAAAAAAATCTCTGGTTTGAATTAATTTGAATTTTTTAACCAATTGTTAATTATTACACCTTTTTCTGCTTAATCATCTAGATGGTCCGTGGTCCCCTGCAATTTCTGGCCCAGCCATAGCTGAAGTAGGTTCTAATGTGACATTAAATTGCTCTGCTTCCTCTCAACCTGCCAGTCAATACAGCTGGTTCTTCCAAGGTTCTCAAGTGGCAGAGGGCGCTGTGTATCAGGCTTACTCTCTTTCACTAAACAGCAGTGGAGAATACATTTGTCTAGCCCAAAATAACATCACAGGAGGAAACAGCAGTGCTACATGGAACTTAACTGTCATTGGTACATCCTGATTTCATTTGGTCTGCCTTGGTATTCTAATTCAATTTGTCACATCAACAGAAGGAAAACAGACACTACACTATACTACATTTCTTGCATGTAAATAGATTTTCATTTTTTCAAGTGACATTTCTATTACAACTGTGCTATATTGTTTTGTTTCAGTGGGAATTTCCTCAGTGGTGGTGACTCCTAGTACTCTCATCCCTGTGGCATCCAAGGATATGCAGCTCTTCTGTAATGTGACTGGCATATTTAAAAGCATCCATTGGCTAAAAGACAGCCAGCCATTAAATACAACAACCACAATATCCATGAATGACACCACTGTAGATTTCCATCCTCTTCAGATCACTGATGATGGATCATATCAGTGTGTTGCCACAAATGCTTTTCGATCACATCATAGCCAGCCGTTCAGTTTAATAGTTAACTGTAAGTGCCCTTTTCCCTTTATCATTGTGAATCATATATTAATATATTATTTTGTTTATATTGGATGTAGTGTAAAGAAAGTGGAATAATGGCATAATGGAGAAAAAGGAGATGATGCTGTATCTGAATTCTGGCAAACAGCCAAAAAAATTATGAAAACTAATGTTTTGCCAAAAATCTGGCAGTAGTGCTTTCCAGTTTAAGAAAACATAACTATTTTGTATTTTACCAAAACTGCGTGAATGTTTTCACTTAGGCTAATTCATAACATTGCCTTGGCTGCATTGATTGGGTACAAATCCAGTTTAACAAAGACAGGGAAATGCAGATAGAACATTTAAAAATCTAAAAGTGTTGTAGCTGAGTTGTTTATTTGTTTTGCTTTTTGTTTGTTTTTAAAGTAGATTATACATACTGTAATAGCAAAATTAATATAATTAACTGAGAACTGAGAACCTGATTAACTGAGATTGTAATCAGAATACCGGAGTGATTGGAATCTTTAAATGCATTTTCTCAGCAAACATGTTTATCTTAACTTCTGAGTGAAGTTTTTCTTTTCCTGTTAAACAGATGGGCCAGTGGACATGACTATAACAACTAACAACAATATAAACATAGTTTTACTTTGCAATGCGAAGTCTCAGCCACCAAGTGTTTACCAATGGCTCTTCAGCAACACTGTCATTAAAGAGGATGCCACATTAGTTTTACCCCTAATGACTCCTGTGGGTAACACATACACCTGTGTGGCCAAAAACCCTCTGACCAATAACACATTGTCTAAATCCTATGTTCTTACAGGTGAGCATGTTGTTTCCACAAGTAACATAGCTGATTATTAGACTTGAAAATAAAATATAATGGTTTACTATAATAATTAATGTTGATAATTTATTGTTTTCCCTAATTTCTCTAGTAATTATTTCAGCA
Organism: Clarias laeviceps; assembly: GCA_030014305.1. Lineage (NCBI taxonomy): Eukaryota > Metazoa > Chordata > Actinopteri > Siluriformes > Clariidae > Clarias > Clarias laeviceps. The sequence continues at coordinate 10,508,501 of JAQMYJ010000033.1, forward strand.
ACATTGTTATATTTTCTCCTTCACAGACCGTAGTGCAGCAGCCCCTCTTCAGACTAACGTATTGCTGACTACCTTGTGTGCTCTTGTTTTGCCTGCATTAATGCTGACGAAGCCCTTTTAAGCTGCTAATTGAGCCCTGCTAACAAATCGACAGATATTTAACAAAAACATATTTCAATCAATTAAAATTTTCCTAAAGCATTATAATATTAAATATATTGAACTATTAATTTCTAAACAAATCATACATTGTCTGTGGAAATACAGTGATCTTTGTGGTGAGATGGTTGTTTTGTTAGAAACATAAATAATGGTAGACAACCATGAACTTAGAGCTGTTTTCCAGAGAAAGTTTTACTGACATCATGCAACGATCTGGGTGACAACAGGGCAAGCCTCAGCATTTCTCTGTATTTTGCTAAATCAATCAACCATCAAATCACTAGTACATTCATTTTGACAGGACGTGGGAATAAAGATGTTTTTCAAAATGATCAATGATACTTTCTCATTTGTGTTTGCTGATTTCCATGCACAATTTTTGCTAGCTACTGTATACTTACTATACTTTTTTCTTTATTTTTGATAGACAAATAGTAAAACCACTACCACGTTCTTCATCCTTTAAAAGATCCTCATAAGTTACTGCTTGTACTAACACTTTATTTATTTTTTTTTTTAAACAAACATGAACCATGCACGCTTTCATTCAAACTACATTTGTATTACGTTTATATTCATGCTTTTGGTATGTGATTGAGCTTATACATCACAGATAATACACAGAGGCTGAATGATACTGCTTTATTATTTTTAATGACAATGGATTACAGTGTAATGAAGTATAACTAAAATTATCTGGAAATAATATCACCAGAAAACACATTCTATTTGAAAATGTTATCTATATTCTACATACAATCTGTATACTAGTTCTGTGTAATATTGTACATGGAATAAATGATTTATGGTATCGTCTGCATCTGCTTATTCTGGATCTTGTTCTAGTTCTAGTTTGTGCACAGTCCATTAGGGAAATACGATCATAAACATAAACCAAAAAAATAAATGCTTTTAAGGCAAAGGCCCAGCTATATTTAAATTTAGATGTAAAGTGTTAAAGTGGAGTATATATTATAGTAGCTTATGCCATACACTTGCTGCCCACTTATGTATCTTATTTACAATTTTTTTTACTTTTATTATAAGGATATTTAAATCCTGCCTAATCATTCAGGTAGCTCTTTACATATCTGAAGAGCAGTGTGTAAATTCAAAATGGCTATTGTTGCTGTTGTTAAAAACAAAAAAGAAATATATATATATATATATATATATATATATATTAAAATAAACACACAATTTGATGATAATTAGTGCCTTTTAAAATCGTCTTTAGATATTGCTTGTACTAATACTTTATTTATTGTTTTAACAAACATGAATCATGCACACTTTCATTTAAACTACATTTGTATTATGTTTATATTTATGCTTTTTTTATGTAATTGAGCTTATACATCACAGACAACACACAGAGACTGAATCATACTGCTTTATTATTTTTAATGACAATGGATTACAGTGTGAATAAGGGTAACTAACATTTTTTTTTAGAAACGAAAGCTCCAGAAGGCATTTTCTATTTAAAAATTGTATCTACTGTATATTCTACATACAATCTGTATACTTGGATTTCTGTGTAATATCATACATGATGGAATAAATGATTTATGGTATCATCTGCATCTGCTTGTTCTAGATCTTGTTCTAGTTCTAGTTTGTGCACAGTCCATTAGGGAAATACGATCATAAACATAAACCAAAAAAATAAATGCTTTCAAGGCAAGGGTCCAGCTATATTTATCTTAAGATTTAAAGTGTTAAGTTGGAGTATATATTACAGTAGCTATTAAATTATTTATGGTATCGTCTGCATCTTCTTTTTCTAAATGTTGCGTTTTTTGGAATACATCAAAGAACTCTATGGTGCAGAAAAAGCTGAATATTGATGTCAGTCTTGCAAGGAAGTAAGAATGAGTGTTGGAGGAATAATTAAATTGGAGTACTAATTTCTTTAGGTTTCCCCTTGTTTGTCACAATATTAATATTTTTTGTCAGCATCTTCTTGCATTCTTGGTACTTCCGAATTCCCTGCTTTGAGCACTTTGCCTTCTCTTCCTTACTAAGTTTATCTGAAAAAAAAAATGAGGAACATCAGTAATTATAACAGCATCAAGATGTAGAGAGAAAGTATAAAAAAAAAATTAAACTCTGAAGTACTGTCACAAAGCTGTTTTTGCATATGTGTGTGTGTGTGTGTGTGTGTGTGTGTGTGTGTGTGTGTGTGTGTGTGTGTGTGTGTGTGTGTGTGTGTGTGTCTGTGTGTGTGTGTGTGTGTGTGTGTGTGTGAGAGAGAGAGAGAGACTTACCAAGTATTTTGCATGGACACCCTCTCCGTGCTTTAGCGTTCCCTAAAGACAGAATAAAATAGTCCATTAGGGTAAAAAAATGAAATGCTTTTAAGGCAAGGGTCCAGCTTTATTTATATTAAGATGTAAAGTGTAAAGGTGGAGTACATGTTACAATAACTCATGTCTTACACTTGCTGGCCACTTATCACAGTTAAATTTTTTTTTAGCTATGTACTTAAATCCTGCCTAATTTAGGTTGCTCTACACTTATACTGTAGTATCTGAACCGTATGTAAATTCAAAATGGCTATTGTTGCTGTTGTTAAAAACAAAACTAAATAAATACTATACAATTTGACGATAATTGGTGCTATCTAATATTATGCATAGAAGTAATGAATGTAAGTCTATCATAATATAATATTTTACAGCATATAATCAATTAGATATTTATTGAAGTAAAAACAGTGATATAAAAATGAGACTGGACATTTTTAAATATGAATGCTTTTCAAACAATAAGACATCTTGATTTTGTATTTAAAACGCTATTATACACAAAAGTCAGATTTTTTTCAGAGATTGTATCCAACATTCCTACAACACTACTCACCTGCACAGACACAGGATGTACCTCGCTGCTTGGTGGATCTGGTGAGTCTGGTAACATCAACAAGTTTTGCTGCATGTCCAGAATCAGCTGTCACTGCATTATGTGAAGAGAAAAAAACTTCAGTAAGTCCCCTGTTTCCTGCTACTATTGAACATCATATATAAACATCAGGTTGAGATAAACCAGAACCACTAGTTTCATTAGTCTAGACAAGACAATAGCAAGCAAAAACACTGTGCTACTGTTCCTGTTATCGTGTCTATTATAGCCTATTATGTACATGTATTTATTTTTATTTAGTGTTTTTTTTTTCAACACAACAAGACCATTAATAAAATGAAGAAATACACCCAACTTACAACGTGTGTCTTTAACCCGGGAGTCAATCATTTCTGTAATGACAAGCAAGCAAGAATCACAGACTTAGCAGATCAACAAAAATATATTCTAATTAATATGAAAGGACCTCTTACTTTCAAAAGTTCAAAAATTTATTATTTACACAATATCTTATAAAAAGTTTCATTATAAGGTCCCACATGTGAGGGTTATTCAAAGTACCAAAGTACATTATATATGTAATTTACGGTATGTTGTATACTGTACTGTAGTTATAGTATAGTATAAGAAACATGTACAGTACCTTGGCAAAGAGCATTGAAGCCCACCATGGCAGTGAAGACAATCAGAAGCATTAAAAATTTCATCTTTGCTTAAAAATGTTCACTTTTATGTGTACCAATAGCCAAAGGCTGCAATGTACTGTGAGGTAAATTGAAGCATTTCAGCATTTATAAGCACAAGCTCTTGGTGTCTGATTTCATACACCATGCCTGAGCTTGCTGTAAAAGAAGTCGAATCAAAGCTGGCATGTGTACAATAGGTACACATCCATATTATATTTACATGAAATTGCCAAGTTATTTTTCCATTTTTTATTTCTTCTCCTTTTTGATTTATACTGGCTTGACATGAAAGTGGTTATGCTTGTGTTTTTGTCTCTTTATCATTCCAAACACTTAAATGGAAACACTACACCGTCCAAGATGCAGTTCACTCTTCCACAGACTGGAAAAAAAAAACTCTATTAATGTGTATTATTTCCTTTGTTCAACTCAATGAAACAGAACATGATATCTCTGGATTACTATCTTACCATCTTGATTCATTTGACCAAAATGAAAAACAAAATGTTGAACATCACTCACCATAACTATTCCTTAATGGTTTGTTGGTCTTAACAAAAAGACCACTTCTGTGAACCTCTTTATCTCTTACAGAACATTCTTAATGATTCCAACCAATCCAAATTCAAAGTGGCACATTCCACAGAGACCACCCTTCTGTTCAGTCACTGAGAAGCTCCATGCCGCTAGATCAACTAAACTATCATCTGTTCTTATCCTTCTGGACCTGTCAGCTGCATTTGACATGGTGAAACACAAGATTCTATTATCTATTCTTACAAGCCTTGGAATCTGTGGAACAGCGTGGCAATGGTTTGCTTCTTACCTAGAAGATAGGTTGTATGAGGTGACATGGAGGAGATCCACATCTGCCCCACGCAGACTGTCTACTGGTGTCCCACAGGGTTCAGTACTTGATCCTCTTCTGTTCTCCCTCTATACCTGGTAAGGTCATATCATCGCATGGCTTTACAAACCATTGTTATGCTGATGACACGCATCCTATTGTCTCCTTTTCCGCCAGCGGTAGCTGGTAGGGCAGTGGTAACTCAGAGGGCGAAGGCACTGACCAGGTTGCCACTGTAGGGCCCTTGAGCAAGGCCCTTAACCCTATCTGCTCCAGGGGCACTGTATCATGGCTGACCCTGCTCTCTGACCCCAGTATATGTGACAAATGAAGGATTAACTTAACTTAACTTAGACACTTAGTTCCACCCAAATCTCAGCATGTCATGTCTGGCAGACATTTCCTCCTGGATTGCAGCTCATCAGCTGAAGCTCAATCTAAATACAAATTAACTGCTGTTCATCCCTGGCGATTTATCCCTGGACAACAATCGGATCCCTCCTTCAGCCACTGGCCACAATCTAGGGGAAACTGTGGACAATCATCTGTCCTTTTCCTCCACACATCACTAAACGTACTTATTTCACTAAACTTATTTACTTATTTCTTCTTTACAACATCAGAAGGATCTGCCTATTTCTTTTTTCACAGTCTACTCAGGTGCTTGTTCAGTCCCTTGTTACTACTGCAACTCACTCCTGGCAGGTCTGCCTCTTTCCACCATTCGCCCTCTGCAGCTGATCCAGAATGCAGCTGCACGACTTGTTTTCAACCTTCCCAAATTCTCCCACACCACACCACTTCTCCGCTCCCTGCATTGGCTTCCTGTAGCTGCCCGCATTAAATTCAAAACCCTGATGCTCGCCTACAAAGTTAAAAATGACCCAGCACCCACTTACAGTTCCTCTCAGCTTTAACCACACCACGCACTGCATCACGTTCCCTCTGATCCTCCAGCACCTCGTCTCCCCATCTCTCAGGGATCGAGGAAGACATTCATCCAGACTCTTTTCTGTTCTGGCACCTAGGTGGTGGAATGAACTCCCTCTAGATGTTCGCACAGCGGAGTCTTTGACAATCTTTAAACAACGACTCAAGACGTATTGGTTTCTTTAATACACCAAAAAAAAAAATGTGTTTGCCTGATGGCACTTAGTTAGTAACCTAGTAACCCAGTGTAAGTATCTATCCAATGACTGAAACTTCAAAGCACCTTTGTAAGTCGCTCTGGATAAGACCGTCTGCCAAATGCCTAAATGTAAATGTAAGCTCTTCAAGCCTAGTGTTTAGCAAATATTACTGTTCTCTAAATTTTATTTGAGTTACAGAGGACTGAGTAACTGACTGCATATGCAAGTCATTTACTAGTTGTTCTGAAATGCTATGCATTGTGAAGAACTGGTAGAATTTCAAGCTGTTCAGGCACATACGTCTTCTTCCATTTCAAAAATTACTGTAGCTTCCTAGATGTGTCTTTACAATAAAGATGTTGTATATTATTATGCCTTTGCCTCTGGCAGTGGTGAAGACAGTAGATGTGTATGCTTTAGTTAGGTCGAAATACAGGTGCATCTCAATAAATTTGAATATCATTAAAAAGTTGATTCAGTAATATAATTCAAAAAGTGAAACTCATATACTATATAGATTCATTACACACAGACTGATACTGTATATTTCAAGTGTTCATTTTGGCTTATACTGTAGATAATGAAATTTAGTATCTAATAAAATTTGAATATTGTGGAAAAGTTAGAAATTGAAGACTCATGGTGTCACACTCTAATCAGCTAATAAACTCATAAACATATTGAAAAGGTTTCCTGAGCCTTTAAATGCTCTGACAGTCTGGTTTACTAAGCTACACATTTATGGAGAAACACATGAATGGAATGTTGAATGGAAGGGAAAATGTGGTTTAAAAAATGTGCACAAGCAACAGGGATAACTTCAGCCTTGAGAGAATTGTGGAACAAAAAATACAAGAATTTGCGGAGATTCACAGAAAGTGGACTGCAGCTGGAGTCAGTGCTTCAAGAGCCACCACATACAGACGTATCCAAGACATGGGCTACAACTGTTACTGTACATTCCCTGTGTCAAGCCATTCTTGAACCAAAGACATCGGAGGTGTCTTACCTGGACTAAGGACAAAAAGGATTGGACTGTTGCTCAGTGGGCCAAAGTCCATTTTCCGATGAAACTAAATTTTGCATTTCATCTGGCAATCAAGGTCCCAGAGTCTGGAGGAAGAGAGGAGAGGCAAAGCATCCAAGTGAGGTGAAGTATAAAGTCTACACAGTCAGTGGTAGTTTGGGGAGCCATGTCATGGCTGGTGTTTTATCAAGTCTTTTACCACTGTGTTAGTAGCATAGCTAATATTTCTGTTGTTGTGGGTGGGAAGAAATTAGATATGGACACAGCTAGAAACATTATATTAGCTATGCTACTAACGGCGTTTTATCAGGTCCGTGTAGCCGTCTACCAGGAAGTTTTTATCCGCTTAAAACTGGCTTCCCCAGTCTTGAGTGCTGTACATGTTCACACTTTTCAGTAGCCCAACATTTCTGTTTTAAAAATCTTTCCTTTTTTATTGGTTTTAAGTAACATTCTAAGTAATTTAAGTAATTCTCTAAGATAATTTTTTTATTGAATTATTGAAATAAATAAACTTTTGATGATACTCAAATTTATTGAGATGCATACATATGATTATAATGCATTTTTTTGTTCCATGAAAAATTGGTCAAAAAAATTTGCACGTGCTCAGTTGTTCTTGTAAGTTATAACCCTTGGACATAAGTCACATCTTCAAATATAAATAAGGCTTTTAATTTTGTGGTAGAGATAAGGACAGCAATTTAGATTCACCAAACCATATGTTTTTTTTCCCCCCAGTCTTCACCTGTCAGATGAAGATACTGAGAATTACTGTATCATTATGCTTGTTAGGTTAACGGAAAGGAACAGTCTAGCTCATCTCAATCTTTATATCAATTAATTTCAGACAGCCATGTGGTTGGGTCCTTGGTTTTATTCCAGCATTTTAAAACAATACATTTACATATTGCAGTGTTTAGTCAAAGATTTGGCCCTCAATTATTGATGGAAGCGCTTGAGAACTTTATCACATGCCAACTGGCTTGAAAAGTAACCGAAGGCCTCTGTATTAACAACACAAGACAGGATGTAGAGAAAAATCAGGATCGCACTACATTCTCATCAAGTGGAATGAAATATTTACAGGTCACAGTATAGTGTTTAACATTTTCATTGCTATTATGATTTGATCTATCTCATAAAATTAATTAGACTTTTCTATAGTTGTGGCAGTTCTGTTGGAGCTAAAAAAAACATTAAAATAGAGATAATGCAGTTGTCCTTATAGACAGGAGCTGGAGAACTGTACTGTCTTGTGTCAAGAGAGTATGTATATATGCCAATTTGATGTTTTATTAAAGCAAACTTTGAAGTAAAGAAAAGATTATATTTACAGGGTCATACAGACATACAGCCAGGACACAGATACTAACTGAAGCTTTCTATGAATTAAAGACATACCAACATAAACATTATACAAAAAATATAGAACATCATAAGTGCTTTAAGAAAAAAAGTTAAATTTATGTGTATTTAAAACCTCTGCCTCGTCAACGCTCCTCCAATCTATTTATCTATTTTCTGAGCTCCTAAACTGAAGAGTTATTTATTCATGAAGCTTTTACTTAAATCTTACTTGGCTAAACCACAACCCACTGCTTCTTGTTAACTCTGCAGTGTTTATGAATTTCCCATATACCTTAACTAATATTGTTTCCTTAAAAATAATTTTGCTTGGGTAGAACAAAAATAAATTGGCAGCTTTTGTCATGGTAGTTTAAGCATGACCCTAATAATGAATACAATGATTAGCTGTGTAATGCATTAACTGATAAACCAATTAATGAAATGGCATGGAGTGGTCTGTGTAAAACAGTTTATGTACAGGTCTTATTAGTGTACTATATCTAGTGTAATTTGTGACATATTTGTCCGTAACAGTATTATGTTTTTTTTTTTTTTTTGTTGATGTTGTTTCTGTGTGTAGATTACACGTATACAATAGTGTATGAAGCCTCGTTTGTTTTCATGCACTCAGGGTGCGTGCATTTCTAGCAGAGCTTTAATCTTTGTGTGTATCGGCTGACACACTTTTTGATAGGCCTGTGCTGTGAGATGGAGATAGTCATATAGGTCTTGGTGTGAGATGGAGCCATCGGTTTGGACGAATCCAGGATCGACGTCCAGAAAGGAACCATAGGAGAGAAATGCCAATTCAGCCTGCACCAGGGCGTTCACTTGTGCATTACGTTCCCGCAGTTGGTTTGGGCTCTTCCCTCTCGGCAAAACACCCTAATGGAGAAAGAACAAAGAAAAATAAATAAATAAAATACAGACATTATAATGACCTTTGTACCCCACAAACTATGGCAACAAGTCGCCTTAAGGGGTTGGCAGGGTACCTGGTTCTATTCTGAGCTCTTGTTACTGTGTGTGTGTGTGTGTAATTCTTCCTGTGTCCATATCTAATTTCATCCCACCCACAACAACAGGAATATTAGCTATGCTACGCTGCCCTTAGGCATGAATTTGTGTGCAAATAGATGTGGTGGCTTGTGTGTGTAAAATTGATTAAGACTTTTAAATTATACAAATGACTGCAGTCATGTACCAAATAGATGAAATAAATTGCAAATAAAATCAATTACTGTAATTAAGAAAGAAAGTAAAAAGTTTTATATAATAAACATCATCTTAAATGTACAGCTCCCTAAGTGGACCTTGGTATACAGTACCAATCAGCCAAAACATTATAATGCAAATCCAGTATTGTGTAGGTTCCTCTTGTGCAAACGAAGCAGCTCTGAGCCCTCTGTGCATGACTCTACAATACCTTTGGGGAGTGTAATGTGGCATTTGGCAGCAGGACATTGGCAGTGGATGCTTTGGCTGCTGTGGGTAGCAAGTTTTGGCCTCCATAAATTGGAATTGTTCATCTGGTGTATCCCATGGGTTCTATATTAGATTGAGATGTGGATATTTCAAAGGCTGGTGGGGTGGCGTTGGGCTCTTTGCCTGCTGGGCCCTGTGTGTGGCTAGCTATGGCGTACTGGGTACATTTGATTTGTGCGACATTGGGTTTTCTGTGGCATTAGACCAGACAGGCTGGTCTTTGGTCCCCATGGAATGGGTGAGCTTTGGGTGGCCATGATCCTGTCACCAGTTTTCTGGTATATAATTGGTGATCAGTGTTAATGTTATGGCTGATCTTTGTGTTATTACAATAAAACAACATCAGGTGTAACTGGATCACATTGTAGCTATAAAAGAGATAAGGAGCAAAAGAATGAACTAACCAGTACAAGAACATGAGTTTGAGGCAGTTGCTTATTGACCACGTTAACAATTGCCATGATTCCTCCACAGATCTGCTCAGGGGTGTGGCCATGATTATTAGTTCCCACCCACAACACAACCACCTAGATATAGAAAAGGAAAGACCATATTTCAATCTTTAAAAAAAAAATACAAAATTAAAAAATACATCAGTTACGTTTAAGGTCCATGTTATTGTTAAATAAAACTATAAATATGTTATATATAAACATGTATTAAAAAATAATTTCAGTATAGATCTAAAACATTACATATTATACAAAATGATACATTAAGATCCATACGTCATAAACAACTTCCATAGCACAAACTGCATACTGAACATTCTGCAACAAGGAGAACAAGCCAGCTGGAGGACTGTACCTTGGGGCAGATGTGGTCCAGTTCTCCATTAACGAGCCTCCATAGGACATGCTGTGTTGCATCTCCACCAATCCCAAAATTTAGAGAATGGAGCGGGGAGAACAACTTTCTCCACACCTGTCAACAACATACACATTCATGTAAGTACAAACAAGAAAAGTATGATCAAACAATGATAAGCACTACCTATCACAAATACTTTTATTTGAAAAAAAGAAATAAAGTAATAAATACATTTTTTAATTGGAGAATTTAGAAGACACATGTTGGTTTTTCTAGTCTTACAAACACTACCAGTGCTTTAAATTGGTTGCTGATGTATAACCTGTAGTTAACCTAAACTATAATAACACCAGTCCGCTTGTTAAAATTAAAAGCAACTACCCATCCATCATACTTTTTTTCCCCCTGTCAAGCCTCACAGGGCATTTCTGTTTCCATATAAAAGTCCTGTGTTTTGAGTCATTCTGCTGAGTCATTAAAAGCAGCATGACCTAGCAGATAAAATCATTGTTTCTTCTCATTACAGTAACACCAAATCAGGGTTCACTATTTAACACTCAAACAATTAACACACCAACAATTAAACAATGAAATTAAAGTTTGAGGTTATTCGTCATAAGGAAATCCCCCCCCCCCCAAAAAAAAGGCCAATATGTCAACACTAGTCTGAATCACAAATATGATTCATTGTACAATTATGTAGTCCTCAATCGTCCCATAGCTGCCACCAGGTTATAAAATGATGCTATTTTTGAACACACTATTGTGTATTATGATAAACACACAGTTTGCACAAATTTAACCTTTCAAAAATACAAACATTTTTCTTCATCTGGAAGGACGAAGTGCATTTAGAATACCATAAAGGATTAAGTAAGTCAAATACATCATTTTATAATTAATACTAGAGTTAAGAATTAAATGCATATTACTGCTTCAGTGTCATTTCTTTTGCTACTGCTTTTATTTCAAATGTAGTTGAATTAAACAGTTTGATTCCTTCGTTACTGCACCTCGACTGATGGTTTGTTGGTTTGATTCACTAGATCCCTTTTTCTTACAGGTCTATGCTTGTTGATCCCAAATTGTATTGAAGGTCCAAATCTCCACTTACACCTACTGTTTGCCTCCTTGGCTAATCCTTTCTATTCAAATTCTAGTTTTAAGCCATGTATTTGGCTTGCTAAATAAAATCATGCTTTGTTGGGACTCCACAGCACCAAGCAACTTCAATCTTTAGTTAAAATTAGAGAAGCAGACATCCTGATTCAGCTTTCATAAACTCATTCTTGGATTAATGCAATTCTATTTTCTTTGGCATGATAAGTCGAACCCTGAATAAGCTGTCATAGTTGTCACACTAATCCTTTAACACTTGAAGTACAGTATAAGCACTCACATTTCAACACACATTCTGGCTTCCTGCCTCGTCCTAAGGAAAGTCCCTCATTACAATTAAGTGTACAGAACGGTCTTAGCTCCGATTACCTACACAGATTCTACACTGAAAAAGGCAATGTATATTCTTAAAAATGCAAGTATCGAGTTATAGAAATTTAACTGCAAAGTAACATAAAATGATTTTGCAATCTTATGCAGTATGCATGCACTGAAAATCCACCACTGAACTACTGTTGACTAGATATTATTTTTGCATGGCAAATAGGTATTGTTTCCAAACCACCAAATAAATGAGACCAAGCACAAATGTTCTTGTACATTCTAGTAATACCTAGTACAAAGATGCGAGGCGTGATAAACTAAGAAACCAATACCACATTTGTCAGTCTACACATTATAAAAAAAGAACAAGAATGTTAATTATAAGGTTCCTGTCACTCATACCACTATATCAGCATCACGCCACTATGCAAAAACCATTCATGAATAAGCAAATGATCACATTTGTGGTTACAGTTGTCTGTGTAATTGAATCAAAAGAATGAATCATACCTCAAACTCATGCATCAGTTGGATAAGTGAGTCTCCAACAAAGAGCACATCTGGTTCCTTCCCTTTACTGTCTGACACAAATCGATTGTGCTGCACAGAGAAATAAGAGTCCAATATATTTTTTAAAGCAAGCCATGATTTAAAAAAAAGCATGTATTAAATGAAGCAGATAGTGCTTCAGAATAGAAAGCACATACGATGCCATTCTCAAAGTATGTTTGCTTATGTGTGAAACGTATTTTGAGCAAACTTACCAGTGACATCCATCGTCCATCACCATGTATGTCAGTACAGGGGGTGGGGGTGGCTGCAGGGTTGCTATCTTCGTTACTCATTACTGTTCCTCTAAAAGCCAATACATTACAAAAGCATGCACTATGTGAGTGTTATGTTATAGTCTGCTGCAAAACAGTTTTATTTTTGTCCATAAGGTCCATTGTGCATATATAGACTGAACTTTCGATAACCTAGAACCTACTATAAAACAAATTCCCGCATAAAACCGAATATATATGGAAAACAAAAGATTGTAGTATTGAGTAGACCCCTCTTTTGCCACCAAAACAGTGATGAGCTGCATGTTCTGATATCATTCTGAAAGCCAGCATTAACCTTTTCATAAATTTCTATTGGATACGATTACACTTGCCTTCATTCCCCACGTCCATCAATGAGCTATGGCAACTGATGACCTTGTCGCCGGTTTTCCTTCCTTGGATCACTTTTGGTATGTCCTGACCACGAATATCCCACAAAAGCTGTGGTTTTGGAGTTGCTCTGATCCAGTTATCTAGCAACTACAATTTGGCCCTTATCATAGTAGCTACAGTTACAATATCTCATTAAAATGACACCTGGAAGTGGGTGGGATATATCAGGCAGCAAGTGTCTCTGAAGTTGAAATGTTGGCAGCAACTTTTTGACTTGACGTTGACAATTGTGATGGTCTGCAGTAGTGAGGACCTACCAAAAGTGATCCAAGGAAGGAAAAACTGTGAACTGGCAACAGGTTTAAGGTTCACTGATGCATGTGAGGTGCGTGGATTAAATGGCCTGGGTAGTCTAATCCAAAAAAAGAGGTACTGTAGCTCAAATTGAGGATGAGGTTAATGCAGTTTCTCATAGAAAAGTGTCAGAACACACAGGTCATTGCTGTTTTGGTTGCAGAATTGAAGACCAACTCAATATTAGGCAGGTGGTCATAATGTCATGGCTGATCAGTGTTTATACTTCCGAACTCTCTCAGAAGTTTTCTGATCTTTTCAACTGTAATATATGACAATATTTGGGTTGGGGAAAATGTCTAAACATAAAAAAAAACAAAATGTTGTTCTTTAATTTCTGGATATTAAATTTAAAATAAGCTGTTTGGTTAAAAATAATCCCGACATATATGAAAAGTTTGATTAATTATAATTATTGTTTTAATTGTATTGATACTTATTTAGCATAATGTTTACAATGGAACAATTAAACTTGTCCTGATAGTAATAGCATATTAAATCTTTGGCGTGCTCATTATAAATGTATTATACAGTACAGTTTATTAGAACATATAAAATTCCGTTTTCATATAGAATTTCTGCTTTTTTGCAAAAGCACGTTCTTATTTTACACAAACAGCCCTTGTCTTGGACCATCCTGGGCGTGTAAGCTAAACGTGTTGTGCCTTTTTGCAGAGACTTTTTTTCTCCAGTTTGCTGTACCCTATGCGCTCCTAATTCTAATTAATTAGAAGCATAATGTCGAAAATAATAACAACAACCTAAATAATGAATCTGTAATTAAAATAAATCATGCATTGTGGGCGTTAATACATGCAAGACGTCTGCAGATTTCCAGATGTTAATGGGAGGCTACAGGCCTTTCATTCAGGAAATGTGACTCCTTATGGTGGACAAATAATCTCTGAGCATTTTTAACCAATGACACGATCGGAACACGTTAAGCCAGTATTTAGCACAAGGGAAATAGGGCAACTAAATAAATAAACAGGATTTTTTTTTTCTTACCTATCTCTTGCTTCCGCAAACTAGCGACGCGCCAAACGCAGGAAGTGACGTAAGCACCAAGTTTTTAAGACATGGGCAGCAGAGCCCTGAGTGACCGCACTGGTAATCTGTGCTGTGTGATTTATCTAAAAATTAAAGGTGGATTCTAATTTTTATATTAACAGAGCAAAGAATATTAAAATCATGTTGCAGAATCAGAACCTGATCCCCGATCAGTGGAAATCTCACTCATTAGCGCCTCCACATCAGCATACTGTACTGTATATGTTATATACTGAATACTGCCTTCTAAGGTTTCTACACTTTTACTTACTTACTTGCCGTAATTTTTTTTTTTACTTTGTGACATCACTAATTTAGATAGATAGATAGATAGATAGATAGATAGATAGATAGATAGACAGGCAGATACTGTAAATAAATAGTGTTGCAGTAGCGAAAACAAATAAAGTAAAGACAAAAACCACAGTGCAAAAAAATATTAATAATAATTAAAGTTAATAATAATAGTTATAATATTATAACCCTAAATATTTAGCTTCAAGCTTCATTGTATTTTATTTTTTTTATTTACACTTTTCCATCAGTGTATTTTCCACATACTTCTGCTGTGACAAAATGTAGCCAATAGATGGCGGTATTTGGTAAAAGAAGCAGGCATGTGATTGTGATATAGTTGCATTAAAATGTGTTATCTATGGTCTGTTAAAAAGTGAAAATATTTTTCAAATTAACTTCTGAACTTAATTCAGACTACTGTTAAGGGCTGAGTATTAGGCTTGTTAGCTCGTATCTGTGTTTGAGATGATCTGTGTCCGCAGAGAACGCTAGATGGTAAAGGAGGATTGTTATGATTCATTTATTTATTTTTAATGGAGGTAATCAAGGTAATGTTAAATTAACATTTTTAATGGAGGTAATCAAGGTAATGTTAAATTAACAAGGGCAATAGGAAGTCCTAATGGATAAGAAATTCTTCGCATTTTTACTAACAATTGTATATTATTGTGTCTTTTTATTGAATTTTATATATTTTTTAAACAATCACTAGTGTTCGATACCTTCCAGGTCATGTGACCCTGTGACCTCAAACGAGTGCTTGCATGATCTACTTGGTGATCCCCACAAGTGTCGCTCTTAAATATCTAAATAATGTACAAAATAGCAAAATAACTTGCGTTAAAATAGCCCAGGCTCACTATTCTCAGAGGGGTAGGCGATATACCTTTATAATTATATAAACAATCATCCGTGTGCCACTAACCTTTCTAACCTGTTGCCAGGTAACAAAACGTTCAAGTTAACGGCGAGTAGAAGTTACAGTAACCCGGGATAGACCGCATGTCTGGTGTTTGGCTTAACTGGTTAAAGAATAAACTTCAACAAAGGTAAGAGCACACATACTAGCGGTCACATAATGCATTTTAGAAATAAAGTCATTATTATCTACAAATCGGTTAAACAATTTCGGGCTTTTAGAGCCATAACGTTATCCAGACTGAAAGATAACATTAAACCGAATATTAACGCCAGACGGTTTTCCCGGAGCGTTAAGTGTCGTTTGGAGAGATGATGAGTTATAGTAGGTCTGGACTGGTGCTGTGTGAGAGGACAGGTCTTTTAAGGTAAAAATAAATAAATGAGTTAAAAATTTATTAATAAAATAAGGGAAATGCAGGATGTAAAATAAATCGTGATTAGTAACGTTACAGATAAAGCAGGCAGCAGTGGGACAGGTGGTCTGACGCCATGACTGGTAGTTCAACATGTAGCACAACACTGCAGCTAACACGGCTGATAAAACGTAATAATACACTGATACGTTTTATATTACTGTCTGTGCATATGGTGTCTTAATACCTTTGATTACCACTGTGCATATGTAAATTACGTATTTGCTCTGTGTGTGTATGTATCAGTGGCGATTTCTTTAAGACTGCAAGGGAAGCTCAGCTTCCCCTATAATGTCACAAAATTAATGGTCAAATTA
>JAQMYJ010000033.1:10524917-10546809 GCA_030014305.1 Clarias laeviceps
AAGTGAAAATGAGCCGTGAAAGTGAGGCCGAAAATGAGCTTCCCCTATTTGACAGACCAGTAGCCGCCACTGGTATGTATGTATATGTAAAGCAACATTTCTGCTTTTAAAATGTAAACACACACACATACTGATCAGCCATAATAATAAAATCAGCTAATTAATACTGTGATAGCCTCCAGTTGTGTCTATCAAGACATGGATTCCACAAGATCTCTGAAGGTGTTGGCCCCAATCCTTTAAGTCCTGTAAGCTGCAAGGTCGGCATTCAGGAATCAGACCTGTAATGTAAGTCCAGCAAATCTCACAGATGCTCAATCGAATTGAGATCTGGATGCCAAGTCAAAATCCCTGAACACTTTGACATGTTCCTCAAATTTTCCTAAATGATTTTTCAATGCTGGAGGCACATTATCCTACTGAAAGCGGCCACTGGCCAGAGCAACACATTGTCTTTGCCAGCATGCATATTTCCCATAGTGCAGGCTGAAGCCATTTGGTGTCCAGATAAGTGATGCACATGCACCCAGCCATCTACATGGTGTAAAATAAAATGTGATTCATCAAACCAGGCCAACTTCTTCCATAGTTGCATGCTACGGGGTTTAATTTTGATGTTAACACGTCCATTGCAGGAGCTCTTAGCAGTGGACAGAGGTCAGCATTTTGGTGGATATAACCACTGCTTACCAGGAACACCACAAGGCCTGTCATTTTGGTGATGCTCTAACATAGCTTTTTTGCATCACAATGTGGCCCTTCTTATATAATCTCTCAGACTTTTATGCTTGCTCATTTTCCTGCTTCTAGCACATCAACATGTGTGATTGAAGTGATTGTTCACTTGCTGCTTAATATATCCCAACCCCTGACAGAAGTCTATAAAAGGAGATAATGAATGCTTTTAATGTTATGGCTGATTAGTGTATGCATATGTATGTACATGTATGTAGGAATATGGTAAAATCTAATTAGTTACATAAAAATAGATGAGTCAAGGATAATGTTTGCATCGGTATTGCATACACAAACACAATTGGTGAAAAATGGATGATTATGGAATTAATTTCTTTGCAATTTTGTCAGTCATCTAGTACCTGGCTAATTGTGTTCTCTGTTGGTCAAATAATCTCTTAGTCCATCTAATTACCTTCATTTGTGTGCATTCACCTAGCAAGCTTACAATGAGGCCTAACAAGAGAAGATCAGTCCCTGACAAACGAATTGCCCCAAACATGTCCAACAGCCATATGAAGGTCATGATGAAATCCTGCAATACAGGTATTTCTGCTTCTTGCCACAGTTCAGTTTGTAGTAACAATAAAACACAGGAGCATTACAGAGTGCCTCAAAAGACAAAACGTCTGAAAACAATAAAACAAAGAAATCTAATTCGAGGGCAGAGCAGCAACAGATCTAACCAGCACCATCAACAGTGTGAAAGAGGAAGGAAAGACGAAGGGTCATGCAGCAAGTATCAAGATTGCCAAAGCAGCTGCTCACTAAACCTCTCCAGAAAAGAAAAGCCAGTTGCAAAGCCATTTCCTTCACAGAAGCCAAGCATTATCACTGAAGGCCGTCTTACATCTATCAGAGGCCTCTTCAGCCATGAGGTGAGGTCTGTCAACATTGAAAGACTGGTAAAGGAAAAAAAATATCAAAAACAGGAAGGACAGACCGCAGCAAGTCATTCCCCTTCCCCTTCCTGTTTAATTCCCCACTCAACACCTCCTGCTGTGGTTTCTGAAACAAGTGAGGAAGGCATTTCTGCATATACAAGTAAAGACCAGAAGTTAATGTCGATAGAGCAAACAGATTGTATACAGACTAATTTCGAAGGCACAGTGCCTCTAACTATGCCTAGTGGGGATGGGACACATAATTCTGCACAGATTCATAAAGCTTCTTCCAGATCTGGAAGCCCTTTGGATCAGAAAGACATACCAGAAGCTGTAATTTTGTCTTCATCAGAAAATGAACTTGTTCATAAGTCTTTTCGAACACCTATCAGCCCATGTGAACATAAGGTCGTTCCAAAAAAGAAAATCAGACATGACCAAAAGCAAACAAATAAGGCAGCTGCTGTGGATGTGAAGCATGATTTGGTAAATGCTAAAAAAATGCTAGACACCTCTGTAGGGTCAAAATTCTTCAAATTGGATTCTCCAGAATTTTTTAATGCACAATTGGATGCTCCTAGTCCTGCCAGTTTCATATTTACGTCACCCACACTGGACAGTAAGAGAAGTGCATTGGGAGATGAAAGTCAACACAGGAACCCTGATTTTTCATCTAAAGAGGAAGCAGTGAGTAGACTGGCATCTGGTCTGTGTCATAGTCTAGATTCATTTCCACTACAACGCTGCCGCCCTCTCCTGACAGAGTGCAGGAAAGTGCTCTTGCACCAACTGCAGGAAAGACATGGCTCTCAGCTCCAGCACAGCCTACGTAGGCTGCACTCTCACATCAGTGCAGAGGGTCCACGTTCATCCTCAGACTCTACAGAGCAAGTCTGGCCCAGCTCAGAGAAAAATTATTTAGGCAACAAGCAAAAGTATTCCATCTTTACAAGGAAACATGAATTTGATCAACAGAGTGAGACAGCGGAATTTCAGACAGGTATGTTACCTTAGCAGTAAGTGGTCATGATGCATTTACTGCCAAGTAATCATTTGTAATCATGGTGAAATTATAAAAACATCTACACTGTCTGGCCAATTAAAAGTGCTTGAGAAGGATCAAAATATTGCTTTGCATTAAGTAAAGACAACACCTAAGGAGATTTGATATTAATGGAATGTCAATATAAAACAATATTAAAAATTGGTATGATAGTGCTGAACTGCCAATTCACAATATCATTAAAAAAATTATCACTTTAACATGAAAATATTATGAATAGAAATTACTTAACCACGTAGTGAAGATTCATTGTGAAAAAAGAAATTGACAATAAAGAGTAGAAATTATTACAGTGAAACCTTGGATTGCGAGTAACGCGATTTTTAATAAATTTTGACTTGGAAAACGATTACCGAGTATCATATATCACGCATGCATTTCTTGTTTTGACGCCAAGCGTCATGTGATCACATCAACTGAGCCAGCGTTTTTTCTCTCTCTTGCGCTGCGGAATTGTGGGTAATCGACTCCCCTGCTGGGTCTTAGTGCTCGTCTCTTACTGGTATAATCAACATCCGTGCATGTGTGTGTAAGCGTGTAAAGCAAAAGCAAGTCTCAGTAGAGACGTTAAAAATCCATCTCTCTCTGTAACAGCCTGCTCTTTGTGTCTGTGTGCGCGCGCGCGTCATTGGACATCGAGCACCACACACACACACACACACACAGACCCCTCCTACTTTCGCCCTCACAGATACACGCACACACACTCTTTCTCTCTGTTCCACACAGAAACACTGTTCTGTCGCAATACTTTTCAAAGGTAAAGTGCAGGTTCATTTGTTTTATTTTTACTTGACAGCAGTGATTCCGTTAGTGTGTCCCTCAATCGAGTGTCATTAGAGAGATTTCTTGTTTATTTTGTCCGATAAAACAGTATTAGCGTTGTGTGTGTATGTGTGAAAAGAGTGGAGGAAGGGTAACTGTGTAAGACGAGAAGGGGAAGAGGGGAGGGACTCCTTACTTTAGCTTCATACACACACAAACACACACACACACAGCGCCTGCGCGCACAAACGGAAACACTTATCTGTCGGGATTTATTTTTACCTTATTTTAAAGGTAAAGTGCAGGTTAATTTTTTATTTTGACTTTATATTTTGTGTTAATTATTTTTATGTATTTATTTTTGGGCTGTGGAACGAATAATTTGAGTTTCCATTATTTCTTATGAGAAAATTCAATTTGGTTTAAGAGTGTTTTAAAATACAAGCCTGCTTCCGGAACGAATTGTACTCGTAATCCAAGGTTCCACTGTAGTAGTAGAAATCGGTTTAATAGTGAAAACAGAGTCACAGAAAACAAAGACTTGAGTTTGATGAGCGTAGCATTGGACTTTCGAGCAATGGGGAAAGGTAAGAAGGGACAGCGCATGGAGCGATACTACCATCCTGTGTAGTGCCCACTGTGTTTTGGTAAGTCAGTTGACTAACCTGAAATTATAATTATACTGAATTATATCAAATCAATGGACTTTAACTGTGTTTCTGAAAGCATAAGGAATAATTTTCACACATGAACTGGTCAGCACATTGTACATCATAATCAAAGCTGAAGGTGGTCAAACAAAATATTAGCATGTGGGCTTTTTTTTAATTATTATTATTATTATTATTATTATTATTGACCAGGCAGTGTAACAAATGGATTTTGCTTTGATTTATGTAGGTGTGGATATTGATATTTGCTGTTTTCTGATGGTTAATATGGATTTTGCTTCGATTTAGGGATTTTGAGCAATAGTCATTTATTGTTGTCTGTGCTAGATAATGGCTCACAAAACCATTGTCTACAAGAAGGCTTTTGTGAGAATGTGGAAGTAGGATCAACTTCTAAGAGGCAGAGGAAAAAAACTTGGGAGATACACTCACCTCAGGATTTTTTCAGAAAACTCGGACGACCCTGCCAAGATACGGTATGCCTTTGATGTAACAGATATGCATTATGTTTACAAATTTGACAAAAATGTGCTGTTTTACCCCTAGCACACAGAAATGACAGCAGTTGCTATCCAAAGAACATTCTTATCAGAAGAAGTAAGCTTTGGACAGCAATTGTCTTTTAAGGTGGAGGAACAGTTAATTTTTTGTCCAAGCCTTTCCTTCAATATAAGTAGGACTAAAAGCTTGAAAATGAGGCCATTATTTTTGAGGCTTTATAGCATAATAAAAATTATGTGAGTCAAAAAATATGATGCACACGTTCAAAGGCAGCTGCTTTCATGTTTTCTAAGTGTTTCAATTTACTGATTAAATAGTGAGTTCATGCTCTGTTTTCTTCAAACATGTTAAACTGAAAAGCTGTAGCTTTAAACCCTAAAGTATCAGCTCTGTCACCTGTCCTTTTGTATAATTTTTTAACATACTTTGATTGAACAATCTGTACTAACAGTGCCTTGCAAAAGTATTCATACCCTTTGAACGTTTTCACATTTGTTCACATTACAACCACAAATGCAAACGTATTTTATTGTTTTTTTTTGTGTGACATACCAACACAAAGAGGCACATAATTGTGAAGTGTAAGGAAAATAAAAGTAAGCAAACTTCTTCAACGAAGAAGAGGCCAAAATGTAACAACATGCTATGCTTTAGTGGCGGCAGCATCATGTTGTGGGGATGCTTTTCTTCAGCAGGGACAGGGAAGCTGATCAGAGTCAATGGAAAGATGGATGGAGCCAAGTACATAGCAATCTTAGAAGAAAACCTGTAAGAGTCTGCAAAAGACTTGAGATTGGGGTGGAGGTTCACCTACCAGCAAGACAACAACCCTAAACATACAGCCAGAGCTACCATGGAATGGTTTAGATAAAAGCATATTAATGTGTTCAAGATCAAGATAGACTTTGTCATTTCACCGTATACAAGTATACAGGGAGACGAAATAGCGAGAGCTCTGGATCTGCAGTGCAAACATACAATACTACTAAAAAAACAACAAAAAATACAGTGCAATCAGACAATGTATTGATATGTAAATCTACGATAAGTGCAAATATCTGAGTAGCAGCATGTTAAAATGGCCCAGTCAAAGTTCAGACTTAAATCCATTTGAGAACCTGTTGTAAGGCTTAAATTCTATCCACATACGCTCGCCATCCAATCTGACTGAGCTTGAACTATTTTGAAAAGAAGAATTTTACTCTATCAATGTGCAAAGCTGGTAAAGACTTACCCCAAAAGATTTGCAGCTGTAATTACAGCAAAAGGTGGTTATACAAAGTATTGACTCCGGGTGGGCCTGAATACAAATGCATGCCACACTTTTCAAGTATTTATATGTAAAAAAAAAATAATTTTTTAACGATTTATCAGTTTGTGTTGGTCTGTCACATAAAATCCCAATAAAATGCATTTACGTTTGTGATTGTAACATGACAAAATGTGGAAAAGGGCAATTTGGTAAAAGCAATGATGGCGTAAAATAATACACATTACATTTCCTACTGTATTTCAAATTTACCTTCTCATTAGTTGCCTTTAGATGTGTTTTCATAAATGAACAATAGCAACTAAAGGGGAAACAAATTTTCTGTAAGGGAGTTTTACTCTGTGTAATAACAAAACAGCCTGTGTGAATTTTAACCATTCTAGCACATTTATACAAGCCTTTCCTATTTTAGCTCTAAAAATATAAACATTTTAAGTGCAATTAAAGGGTCTAAAATAAATTGTTTATGCAATTGTTTTCTTATTGCAAATGAATTTAATAATATATGGATGTAGTTGTTCATTAGCTTTGTTTCCTCTGTCTGTAGATGAGCCAGTGGAGTATAACAGCACAGTCTCAAGATACCCGTAATGCAAAGCAACTCTCCAACTCTCAGATGTTTGCCCTGCACCAGGCCTTTACTGAGCCTCAAACTTCAACACCAGTGTCTTATCACTGTACAAATAGGACTTTGGACCCATTTTTCCTGAAGCCAGTAAAAGTAGGAAGTGGTGAAAGCGGGAGGAGACATGGCACTGCACTGCCACTGCTAGAACAGTGGAGAAATGACCCTGATTTAAATTTTCTGTTTCAAGATGAGAATTTAGAGAAATCCCATTCAGCATTAGGTTCTCTGACAGAGTTGAGGAGTTGTTCCCCTCACAATGAGACTGAGAGTGTTAAACCGCACTTTGGTGCTGTTTCAGCATTCTTTCCTCCTGAAGGGTTTTGTTATGAGCCTTACTATCAGTTCCCACATCCATCCAACTCTTTTAAAAATTTGCCATGACCCGTTACACTCTGCCAGATGTAAAAAAAAAAAAGAGTGGACTTGCAATTAACCATTTCTTATTTCTAGTATTGGTTAGAAGATGCCTGCTAAATATAACATTTTATCTAGGCTACAACTTTCATTGTGAAGCAACAGGTTTGAGTGTCATCACTACATTTTTCAAAAAAAAAAAAATAGATTCTGTTTTTCTAAAATTTTCTAAAATAGATGAAAATAAAAATGTGTGATAGTGAAACTGTTTATGAATAGCAGATTGTAATTTCCTCTTACTGAAGTGCACTGCAAATTTTATTTGTTCACATGCATATTTATGTCAGACAATACTTCTTAAGAAAAAATGTTTCCTTTAGACTGACATGTCACAATTATGTATTATTGTGGGTTGGACAACATAACAGGATTGATGAACATGTCCAGTAACAGTTGTAATGTAGAGAATCAAAGGGAACCTGTGGGTTCTCCTGTCAGTGAATCAGCCTTCTGTGTAAGCTTTTTTGGTAGTTAAGACCAAACTTCATGCGTAGTAATAAAAATATGTACTTCAATATTGAAGTGTAAGTGACATTTAAATAAGAATTCAGAATATTTGTAATAAAGCATCATTTTATTTACATCTTTATTTCTTACACTTTTTTTTTTGCTTTTGTCTTCATCTTATTTTGAGTCTGATTTCTTTTATATAACAGGATTAGGCTGTTTTCTTTTTGTTCATTGTTAATATGTTTCCAGCTAGCATAAGTAATCCTAAGGGAAAATGTAATTAATAAAGAAATTGGTACCTACAGTATCTATTACGTTCAAATATAAGCTTATTTCCCTTCACTTTTCTTCAGTATGAAGAAGGCTAGACACAAAATGTAAATCTGTTCTTAAGGCATTAGGTAATATGGCTCGTCATCGATTTGGGCCTGGTCATCTTGCTGCTGCTCATTCTGATCTTTCTCCTCCACCTGTTCTTCGTCTTGGCTTCTACTGTTGCTGCTCCTTAAAGCTCTCTTAAGTTGCCTCCAGAACAGTTCCCGGGCCTTGTTGGGATCTATGCAGTCCACCCCTGGCCACTGTATATAAGTCTTTTTCAACATAAACTTTCTCATACGGTGATAGGCAGACAATTGGCGCTCATGGATGTATTCCAAAAAGACAAGTAAGAGCACATCCTGCATCTCATCAAAAAGACGGTAGCTGGCCAGTTGGATCTCCAGAGAGCACCATTCACTGCGGAGGAAGTTTTGGCTGACCACACACACTGTCTTACGGCTGTTGTATACGGCTGCCACAATGTTGTCCACTATGTTGCGGCCTGGTTCAAAGTCCCGGTGGTGGAGGCAAAGACGGAACCCACTCCCTTCAAGATTTGGGAGAAGCTGCTCCATCACCCATTCCTCATCTGCTGAGTTGTAGGAGATGAAAGCATCGTATGTGCATTTCTCTTCCTCTTCCCGAAGACGACGCCACTGCTCGCCAAACCAAGAGCGGAAAACGTAGTAGCCGTATTTAAATTTCCAATAGAGCTTGACATAAAGTAGTGGAAGTAATGTTAGGAATAATGTTACAACATAGGTGGAGGCAAACCAATACACTCCAAAGTCTGAACATACATGGGTGTCAAAGTTGTAAAAGTATGATCCTTTGACATCCGGACAGGTCAGGTTATAAAGATATACAATCTGTACTCTTTGGTTTTTTGTCCAATTCTGGAGCTCACTATTAGGACATTTGCAACTGAGAGGTGTCCCTCTAATATCTAGATACTGTAGATGAGTCAAATTTTCCAGCAAGTCTACATCCAATGTCTGCATTGTATTTTTGTTAAGATTCAATTTTTTCAATCCTGTGAGATTACCAAACACGTCTTTTGAGAAAGACCCAATGCCCATGTTTTCAGCTGTTAAAATCTCCAGCTTGTGAAGGTTTTTGAAAATTCCTGGCTTGAGTTGGGCAACGCCAACACATGAATCATCTAAGGTTAAAAATGTTAAGTTTTTTAGGTCGTCAAATGTGTCACTGCTGAGAGAAGAGATACGATTGTTGGTAAGGTAAAGGCTTTTTAGTGAAGTGAGACCACGAAAAAATGCATGAGGTAATAAAGTTATGCCATATGGCCTTTGTCCATCTAACTTTAGGTCAGTCAGTTTTGTAAGATTTACAAATGGGGAGTGTGCATAATCGGTCTTGTAGCGGATGAAATTGCCTTGTAAATCTAGCACTTGCAATGTGCGATGCAGGCTTCCAATCAACTGACCGTCAATTTTTCCTAGACGATTGCGGTCTAAGTAAAGTTTTTTTAAGCTGTCTAGCCCTTCAAAGGCCAGGGGCATTAAATGTGCTATCTTGTTACCACCTAGATCTAAAATGCTCAGATTTCTGAGGAAGTAAAAAGTGTTGTTGAAGATGACCGAAATTTGGTTATTACGTAAATTGAGTGTCTGAAGACTATGAAGGTCCTTAAAGCTGTCGTTGTAGAGATCAGTCAGGAGGTTGTTATCCAGTCGAAGTATAATAAGGTCTTTAAGTCCATTCAGTGCTTTGTGATCCAAGTAGGCAATTATGTTTATATTCAGTTTAAGAGTTTTCAGTTTTGGTGCATGATCGAAGGCAAAAGAACTTACTTGAAGAATGCGATTGTAGCGGTAGCTTAGTTCTTTCAAGTGGAAAAATCTTGTGTGATTTTTACAATTTATTAGACTGGTAAAGTGGTTATGTTCAACTGTAAGGTTTGTAAGATGTTTTTGTCCTTCAAGGAACTTCAAACAGTTTGTGTTCTTCAGCTCATTGAATGAAAGGTCCAAAACAGTGATATTAGGGCAGTCAGATAATGTCTTATTATTCAGACCTTGTAGCTTATTTTTCTGAAGGAGCATTTTTTTAATATATTTATTAGGATAGTATGACAGTTGTTTGCACAATGAAACTACCATTTGGGGTTCTGTTAGTCTCAAACCTGAGAAGTCTATATACCTTGTCATCATCCCTTTCGTTTGATTAAGGAGCGTTACTATTGAAATGTTGGTGGAACACAGACCCAGGTATTTCAGATTGCTCAGATTCAGACCAATGAAAGCCTGGTTTGACAACCCTGTATTATAAGAGAGATTCAACACTTTGACACTACTTAAAGAGTCATTCCTGCATTCCAGTGTGGTCAGCTTGTTATTACTAAGATCAAGATGGGAAAGTGACTGTGGCAGTCTGTCTGAGTGATACAAAGTGATAAGACTGTTGGAGGAAATATACAGTTTCTTCAGCTTTTCCAGGTTTGATATAGAGTGAACCACAGCTGAGAAGTTCATTAACTCGTTCTTACTCAAATCCAGACTCTGTAATTTTGACAAACTAGAAAATGAGTCAGAAGATATATTTTTCAGTTTGTTCTCTGCCAGAATTAAAGCGCTCAGGTTCTGAAGGTCATGGAAAATTGAAGAATTGAGATAAACTATGTGATTTCTGGATAAATTCAGTGTGCAAAGATTTCCTAGTTTAGCAAAGGCACCTTCGTGGATGTAACTCATGCGATTGTTGGTTAGTTCCAAGCTCCTGAGATTTGTCAAGTTAATGAAGCTTTGAGGAGGAATGTTTACAAGTGTGCAGTCAGAGATTATGAGCGTTGTTGCAGATGCTGGTATGTCACCCACAATCGCATTAACTGTCTGCTCAAATCGTTGGATGCAGCTGAAGTTTCTATGGTTAGAGCCATGACGTTCTATGCAATTCCGGAAACTGTAGCTCACGCTGAACTGAAATATGGAAGTGATTATTGTCACTGATATCAGTATTTTCTTCCTGTATGATGCCATATTGTGTAGAGCTATCATTGTCCTTGTAGGAATTAATCTTCAGGTCACAATCTGGATTCGCTGGGTTTTTATGGTGAGCCACAGTTGTCTAGAAAGAAAGCAGGAAAAAACGTTAATCGGGTTTTACTTTTAAATATTTTACTATTTATACTATTTTTACTGCTAATATTTCTTCATGGGCAAACTTAAAAAAAGAAAAAGCATACAAAGGCAGATACTGTATACTACAAATAATGTCAGCTGTAATCATCACTAATACAGTACTGTGTTTTCATCAATCATACTGTAGCTACTATGGGAAGTATTGTACTATAGGTATTTTGCTGTCATTTCTTAAAGATTTGTTTATATTGGCTTAACGTGATCTCGATATAGAGCTGGGGGATATGTTCTATAATTTGAATCTCAAATTTTTCAAACTGAATAAAACACTAGATAGGATAGATGTTTTTTGTTTTTTTGACCAATATAATCAAACATATGAACTGCTTTTTTGGACTAAAAGTGCAAAACTTACTTAAAAAAAAAAAAAACAGTACAACAACATACTGTACAAACCCCTTTTGGGGATTAATAAAGTGCAAACTTTCACCAGTTTTTAAAAGTTCTCGTTATTCTAGAGAAATAAAGTGATTTACAGTAACAAAATATGAGGGATTTGTAAAGTGCAAGCTGCAGACTTAAATTACTTTTTATAAAAATAATAGTTGTAAAAATAGAATAGAAATAGATAAAAAAGATATAAATTTTGTAAAACAGTTCAACATGAAACTTGCATGCTAAATAAAATCTGGTGCCTGACAGCATTTTAAATGTAGCAAGGAACACAGGCCTGTCCACAGCATCAGGCTTGAGGCCCTGTGGCATGTTACAATGCCCTCACCCACATAAAGACCCTCTTCTTGGCCAGATTACTAATGCTTGGAAAGTTTGCCTTATGTTGCTTTTCATGTTTCTGAAAAATACTTGGAAGCTCATATCGGGGGTCGATTATTTTGAGCATATGAATAAATGGAGGCTTTTCAACTGTGTATATGGGCACAATGCGACATACTGTATCACGCAAAAACATCAGTAATATCTTTCCATAGAGGCCCCTGCTTATCATATGGGATGCAGTGGGAGAAAATGAGGCTGTTTTTTAGCAGGTGTGTTGGTGCTGCTGCTGTCTCGTTTAGCTCACAGCACCACACACGTCTCCTTTTCAACAATGTGGTTCTGTTTAAGGTGCTGGAATACATTAGTCGTTTTGCTTCCCGAACCATTTCCATATGACTAAAGAAACTGTGCATCTCTTGGAAACAAACTGTTTGGTTTCCTCAGAGCACTCTGCCATGGTGTATAGTATTTAGTTTTTTCCCCACATGTGAATCACAGAGGGAGGGGGAGGGGGTCGATGTAATTTTATCTCTTAGAACCTCTAGTACAGAACATTCAGGGCAGGCTGTGGATTGTGGCTGCTGCTGATTAACAGGTTCCTGTTTTTGGCTGACAGAAGTGAAAGCTGATGTTGTCTTCTGATTTTGTTGTTCTTCCTTCAAAGTTTGACATAATCTGGATTGTGAGAAGCTTTGCTGTACCACATGGATGTAACAATAGTTATTATGAGTTATTGCAGCTATCCTGTCAGTTAAAATCGAACCCCTCCTGTGCCCTCTCTCATCAACGAGACATTTCTCCCCACAGGACTGATGATCGCTAGGGGTGAAAGTTTAAGCCATAGATAATGATATGAATTTACACCATATAGTTACTCTGATAGGGGCACCTGTATGAAATTTAATATAATTGATGTCATGCATCCAATATAACTTTACTTGAAACCAGCTGGTTGAAAATAATTGCCAAAATGGGTCTGGATCTGTTGGTGACTTCTGATAAGCAAAAACTAAAACTTACTTCCTCTACAATAGTGCAAAAACTTACTTGTGAATGGAAAACTGACAAAGTACAGGCACACTCTGAAAGACACCTGCAGCAGCATCTGGCATGTTTTCTACATTGGTGTCAGTGAGCTGATTGCATTGTGAGCAAAGAATTATACAGCAGGATCCAATGGACTAGCAATGACGGATTGTCAGCAGTTTTTGCTGATAGAATGGGATGCAGCCGGGAACAGACGGCTACAGTGGGCACATGCTGTTCCTTCCTTTGGAGGAAGTGTAATAATATTGAAAATGTTGAAAACATAATGTTGAAAATTTTCTTGAGACAGTTTAAACCCATTTACACCAATCAATCATTGCTTGCATGCAACAGTATGTTTGAGTATTGTGCATTTATTCATTGCTACAATTGACCCATCTTCTGTCAATCAGTCTGTGTATTGCATAACAATATGCAAACACTATCCACCTGTGGCTTCTTTGGGAAATATTTTTATTGATGGAGCAAAAGTAAGCAAAGTATTACCCATGTTGTGTCCAAAATTACAGTTATTCAACATCATTTTTAATAGCTATTGTTTTTCACAAACATGCCAAATGCAGTTGCCTTACCAGTCACCAGATCTGAATAGACCACATTTGAATTTATAGCTAAATTTAAGAACCTGTACCTATGTAAATATGTGAATGCATGAACAATAATGAATATGTAGCAGACATGAAAGTGAACATGCACCTGAAAAATCTGCAGTAGATTGCTTAATGCCATCATGTCAACATGGACCAGTATTATAAAGGAATGTGTTCATCATCTTTTGGAATCCATGGCGTGACCATTTGAGAACAAAATTAAGAGACAACTATTAATATACTGTTCCTATTAAAGTGCTCAGTGATTGTTTCTATATAATGTATATGCATATTCATTGATTTAACTGCTTGGTTTTTCTTTTTTTAATAACATATGTATACCTCTAAAAGCAATATATTCTCACACAAAGTATGAGGTACTTGAGAAGTTTACTGAAAAGATTATGAAATATACAGTAAAGCATTTAAATGTCTCTCACTGCTTGAATACATTTATTGGCTAATTAAGTAAAAATAAATGCTTATTATGTTTGTGCACCTTACCTTTGTCAGATGCTGCTGTGCAAATCTTGGAGAAGTGAATGTCCTTCTGTATGTGCGTTTTTTAGTCACCAAGGGACATTGGAGACATTCATTTTAGAAGAACAGAAAGAGGAAGTAAAATGTAGAGACTCTGTGATTGAATGACACCCAAAGCATAGACAAAAATACGCAAAACCAAATGTTTTATTGAAATGGCTAATCATTTAACTGCATGTCAAATAATAATAATAATCAATTGCCTAAAATAAGATAACACAAGGCAGTCTATAATAAAATAGTTCTCTGGATAGTTATTATTTTTCCATAAATTAAAGATGTATTTAGCTTATTTAATTCCTTCCCCCTTTTAGATACTTTTGTTTACATTAGATAAGACACAAACTGCTTTTTGGGACTGTAAAGGTACAGAATGAATATGATGCAGTCACATGAAAGTAAATTTTTGTTTCAAATTATGTATGACCTGTGGCATTGCATAAACCCAGTGATTCATTTATGCAAATTAATGTGGAATGCAAAATAAAAAACTGCCATCTTTTAAACTCTGCTTTGATTAAAAATTGTTTGTGCCATTTTACCTTTTTTTTGCAGAATGCGTTAGTGCATGCTTGTGTCTTTTTGTTTTTTCTTCAACAAATACTATAACAAGTGATAAAATTATTATACTTTTACTGTCATTCTTTGAGGTAGAATATAAGCCGAATACATCTTTAATATGTGAAAGAGGAAGTTTTGCCATCAAAAAGCCACTGGGTCTTCTATTTCTGCCATTTTTATCCTATTCAGCCCCTCATCTTCTGTTCCCGAGCCATCTGGCAGAGACCACATAACGGGCAGCAGGCCATAACCAACCAGTCATCACAGATAGACCCCTGCATAAACATATACAACCATTTACATACTGGATATACTATTCAAACTTCATTGTATCATAGCAACCGCAAAATACTGCAGGTGTTTAATTTTTTTCTCATTTAATTTAATGTACATGGGATTTCAATGTACAAATATGCAGTATGCACAATAAATAATTCTGTGTCATAATTGAATGCAAACTAAAGGTTGTATGTTTGTATGTCTGGTTTTACATTATTAAAAAGTCAGCATGTCCTGTTGTATATCAACTTACATTAATCTGGAATTTGTCACGAATGCTGGTCCTCAGAGCAATCATGGCTCCAGGCAGAAAGGGTAGGCAGCAAGTTTCCCCATGGTTCTGTGCCACATTACAACCCAGGATGCAGGGAATAAAAGTGCCACAGAGGCCTAGGGAGAGCCAGACACATAAAGCAACCATTATTTTTAGGGAAGGGCTACTTAACTTATAGTCTCCTTAAATTTCTGATAATATACAGTATTATGCTATTAAGAGGCAATACACTACAAAAATTGATAATTTTTAATTGTCTACTGTAGATTCTGATCCTGCCGCTGTCATTTCTTAAACCTGAATTGGTCATTTGTTTCAGTTGAATAGAATGTGCCTGAGGCTGCTGTTCTACAAGTCAAATCTTTCAAAAAAAAAAAAGGCAAAGCTTCTTGGTTACATTTTTTTAACATTTAAAAGCAATAAAAACATTAATTTCCAATCCCTCATTCACCAGATATCAGTCAGAAAACATTTTCCATAAAGCCAGAGTATTATATAATTCAAAGTCATGGTCACCTCAGTATTGGTCAATACTACTCTTAGTACAAGAATCATTGAATATTAAACAATCTTCAGTTCTTTATCCCAACCCTTTCCCAACACCACTGGGTGTGAGGTGGGAATACACCCTGAATAGGATGGCAGGCTGACACAGAGCAACATGCGCATACACATTAACTCCTAGGGACAATTTAAAGTAAAGACAATTTTGGAATGTAAAACTCTGTGCATACACTTGCATTTGTATTACGGGATGAATGTCAGATTGCAATGCTACCCACTGCACACCATACTTCCCACTAAACATACTGATGCAATTTTGAATAAAAACAAGCAGATGGCAAAAATAAAAATACACAGACAGGTAGTTACTTACAGATGCCACAGTCATCACAGCAGTCACAGACACTGGAGCTCCAGTCAGAGGAACCAGTGGAGACAGTATAATTAGTGATTGTCACCTGAGGCTGTGTGTTGATCACTTCAGTCTGATATGTCATCACTGCCACAAACACACGTCAAATGTAAAAATGATAATGTCTAAAAAAAGATACACTAAACTGTGTGCACGCAACACTTAAACCAAATATCTGTTAAATTTTAAAATCTTTATCCAACATACTTCATATAAATAATATAAATGAAGTCACTCCTCTGATGTATTTCAATCTTTCAATATATCCTCCAATCCTCTAAAAATATTTGTTATATTAGAAAACTTACTCTTGATGGCGTCAGTTTGTAGAACTAACCGAATGAGCGAGATCACAGCCAGCAGCGCAAATAGGAGGAGAAAACAGGTCTATAATATTTATACTTATAATGATGTCACAGCCTTTTCCGTAGTACTAAGGCAACCTGTTGCCCTGATAAGGAGGCCTGGGTGGGTGACTTACCTGCCATGTTATAAAACAAAATGGTGTTTGATTTTGGGGCGAGTTAGGTTTCTGTGTGTGTTTTTTTTCTTTCATTACACACCCGTACCTACCCCTGATGAATGTAGAACATTTTTTGCCATTGTTGTATGCATCTGGAGGTGGTCTTACCATAAACGAGGAGAGGAACTTACGTCTTGATGTCACACTTTTACAAGGAATATTTGTAAAAAATGTTTTAATACATTCTCCAGTTCTCTATTTGAAATGAATCCTAATTAACCTAATTAATCCGACATTACACATCATAAAAAGACAAATGTTACAGTATATACTATACTGTACATACAGTATAAAAACTGAATTTATCAACCTGTATACCTTTAGCTCATTGTGTATGTTTTCTATCATAACAAAATACAGCATTTATAGTTTCTTAGTTTCTTTTGTTTTATTATTTTTTTTTTTTTTACAATTTGTCATTTTTATTTTATTGTATTTCTTGGTTGAAACTGGCATCATTCTAAGCCGATGCTTCAACTTGCTAAGCCCTGTAAGTCCTAAGACTTGTTTTTTTTATTTGTTTTTTTTATTTTAAGATTCTGCATGTTCCACTCTTGCAAGTTTTAACCTGTTTAACAGAATACAAAAGATTTGTATTTTTCAAAATATGCTCAATGCCTACCATTATTGCACCACATTGACTCATTTTCATGATAAAGTTACTAACATTACTTTTGTGTTTTCACCCTGTTATGTTTAACTTAAATACTTCCTAGCAGGGCAGAATAAACCCCTAATTCATCCATG
The DNA here is from genome assembly GCA_030014305.1 of Clarias laeviceps. Lineage (NCBI taxonomy): Eukaryota > Metazoa > Chordata > Actinopteri > Siluriformes > Clariidae > Clarias > Clarias laeviceps. The sequence continues at coordinate 10,541,969 of JAQMYJ010000033.1, forward strand.
TTCTCCTTGCATCATTTATTTTGAAAGAAAAAAAGTAGATATATAATTTAAATTTAGTTTATGTGTGTGCATCATAATCACTAAAGAATTTTTTTAAGAGCAAAAAGACCACATGGACAAAATGTGAAAGAGACCAGGATTTTCATATAGGAGAACTAAGAAAGACTTATCGGCGAACTGAATCTGTGTTTGTGTTTGACTTTACTATTTACTCACCAAGGCATGTCACTGAGTGTTCACTTAGGATATCAGACAGTAATGGGTTTGTTTTTTTCCCTTACTCTGAATGCAGTAATAGTCCTGGAAAGAAAAGGTCTGTTGCATATCTCCCCATTTGTTAACCATGAAATGCATTTGTTCTCATAAAAGGACTTACTGTAAGAGTTTGAACAGTGCACTGACAGGAAGGACTGATTTATTGCCCAACATCACCCAAAAAATATATGCTACAGTATGCGAAGTCTCAAAAAACAGCAGTGCGTTTTATGCATCATCATCATAATAATAATAATAATAATAATACCAGTTTCTGAAAAAATCAGCCTGAGGACGCCTGCTCTCACATCCCATATTACCAGATTCTCATTTCCTAACTGGAAAATGATTTCAGTTGTGTTATAAAAGAGGTATTTTAATTGTTATTTCAGCTGACCATTTAAAGTTTTCCATCCAGTCTTTTAAGTTACACTGACTGATATGTAAGCAATTTGAGAATGACCAATATCATGATTTTTGTTATGTTAAACTAGTTAAACTGTTGACTAGTTTGTTTTTTCTGAGTTTCATCTGCAATAAATTATATGGTAATTACTTTCAAGCTGTGACCCATAGTGTGATTATCAACTATACTATAGTAAATACTCTTACATTATAGTATGTCATTTGTGTAAAGATTATGTGTATGAGGTAATTATTCTGTTATATTCTACACTGATCAGACATTAGGTTTAATATTGTGTAGTTTCCCCTTGTGCCACCAAAACAGCTCAGACCCCTTGAGGCACAACTTCACATGACATCTGAGGGTGGGCTGTGGTGTCTAGCACCAAAACATTAACAGCAGATCCTTCAAGTGCTATAATTTGCAAGGTGGGGTCGCCATGGATCCGCCTTGTTTTCCTGCACTTCCCATGGATCCTTGGATTTTGATTCATAAATTATACCATTTTCCTTAAATTTTACAAATATGTGCCACTTTGTGTTGGTCTATCACTTAAAATCACAATAAAATACATTTACATTTGTGGTTGTAACATGACAAAATGTATGAATACTTTTTAAGGCACTGTAATTGTACATAATTGTAGTATATAATTGTAATTGTAAATATATTCAATGTTATTTCACCATTGATCTGGCAGTGGTGTTGGTGAGTTTTTTTTTTTATGATTTCTTTTTATATGAGGACAGTGGAGTTTTATGAGGCTATAGAAAGCCTTCAGCTCTTACTGAAATCCAGCGCAGTCTGGTGTCCACATTTGGAGTTGTTTGTACTTGATCTACCATTTTCACATGGGTTCCACAATGTCTCATAAAACTCGAGGCATTTCCTTATTTCTTGGTAGTCAAGCTGAAACTTTTGAAAATTTTTGCAGTAATTATTTCACCCATAACTCCAAGCTATGAATGACATTGTTGATTTCATAGCACTAATCTCTCATATGCCTGAGAACAGAGGCAGACTGGAACCAAAAAGTGCCCCTGGACTTCGTGGCCCACAGCAGCCCACATCATAATACATTGGCTCATTAATGTAGAGATAAATTTTTAACACCAGTTACTACTATAAAAATATAACACAATACAGAAATCAATGCTATTTAAACATATTAGTATCACTGAATATATATTGAGTCATATTAGTAAAACAAAGAAACAAAGGAAAGAACATCAAGACAAACTACATATAAATCTATAAAGACAACATTTTTAAAAGAATGGCAATAAAACTGAACAGGTAAGCTGACATAAAATTAGTAGCAGCATTAGCTTACGCTAGTAAACTAGTTATTTTAATTATTATGGTTGTCAATATTAATTCGAAATAACGCTGTGAAACATTAAGAGAAACAATAAGAGACAATGCAAAGAATATTTTCTAACAGCCTGTAAATGATACATTTTGGCATCACAATACTGATAAAAATTTTTGCTGTCAAACTGTTTATAAGCCTCCTGGGTCTCTATGAGACTGGTGCTTCTGGACACTGAAAATATTGTCTTTATATGTAGTTTTATATGTTGTTTGCCTTATTGTTCTTTCCTTTGTTTCTTTGTTTTACAAATATGATCTAATATACTCTACTCACGATAAGTTAGGGATATTGTTATTTACATGAATGCTTTTCCTATTTGCTCTGAATTTGAATGAATTAAGTAAAAGTTCCCTTTGATAATGTATGAGAAGAAACACCATTTTCATTAGTTTAATATTTATTACCCCAAAAATTTTGACAATAACAGGGATAGCCCCAAATAACAAAAATTGACAATGCCAGTAGCGGTTGTTGCAATGACAGCTTGACAGCGACGTCTCATGCTCCTCACTAGCCTCATGATGTTGTTCTGAGGCAATGCGTTCCACTCTTCTAACTCAAGATGGCGGCGCCCCCGTGCAGGCTGCGGCTTACAGAGCTCCCGAGACTGCAGTGCTTTATGTAAATAATGAAATGCAGACGTATGTTTTGGAGCGACGAACCTTGCTCAGGTTTCGAAAACACTGCGTAGAACTCCCCAGCAAACTGATCGAGACACTCCGCAGCCTCTGTTTACTTCGGCAGATGGAGAAGCGAACCTGGCCGAAACGCAATCGCTGCAATCAGAAGCAGAAGTGAGGCAAGCGCGGCGGCGTTAGCACGAGGCTAAAGGCTAACCCCACCAGACTCCTCTGCGTTGCCGTCTGTTCTACTCGCAAAAACGTCCGATCGCTAGATAACAAGCTGGATTACATCAAGGTGCAACGCGCGAACCAGTGGGAAATGAGAGACTGTTGTGTTTTTATTTTTACTGAGACGTGGCTGCAGGATAACATCGCCGACTCGGCTATCCAGCTCGACGGACTGACCAGCTTCCGAGCAGACAGAGACGCTTCCTTGTCCGGAAATCATTAGCAAGCTAGAAACTGCGCACCCCGAGGCATTTTTCATAATTGCTGGAGACTTCAACCACGCCAACCGGAAGTCAGTTCTACCAAAGTTCTACCAGCATGTGAATTTTGCTACGAGAGGGGGAAACTGCTTGGACATTGTCTATTCCAACGTTCGTGAGGCCTACAGGGCTTTCCTCCACCCCTACCTCGGCAACTCGGACCATATCAGTGTGTTCATGGTCCCTGCATACAAGTCCCTGCTAAAACGCTCCAAACCAGCTATCAAGAACATCAGAGTGTGGCCAGTTGGAGCTGTTTCAGCTCTCCAAGACTGCTTTGATTCGACTGACTGGGACATTTTTAGGGAGGCTGCAAAAAATGGCGACTCAATCAACCTGGAGGAGTATACAGACTCTGTGACACAGAAGATGTTACCGTCTCCAAGGATATCACCGTGAGAGCCAACCAGAAGCCCTGGATGTCGAGAGAAGTGCGCAAGCTGCTAAAGATCAGAAATGCAGCCTTCCACTCTGGAGATAAGGCTTCCCTCAGGGTTGCCAGAGTCAACCTGTCTCGCGCAGTGAGGAGAGCGAAGCGGAACTATGGGCAGAGGATCAACGAGCACTTCAACAGCACCGGGGACACACGTCGCATGTGGCAGGGCATTCAGGCCATCACAGACTATAAGCCCAACCCACGCAGCAGTGACGGTGACCCCTCCTTACCAGACGAGCTCAACGACTTATTTGCACGGTTTGATGCACAAAACAAAGAGCCTACGAGGAAAGCGACACCCCCCCCCAAGCGACCATGTACTCCACATGTGAAGAGGACCCTCTCCAGAGTCAATCCACGTAAGGCTGCAGGACCCGACCTCATTCCAGGCCGAGTACTCAGAGAGTGCACCGAACAACTGGCTGATGTCCTTACGGACATCTTCAACTCATCTCTGAGCCAGTCGTCTGTGCCAACGTGCTTGAAGTCCTCCATCATCGTTCCAGTGCCAAAAAAGTCATCAGTCACGTGCCTGAATGACTACCGACCCATCGCGCTCACACCAATAATCATGAAGTGCTTTGAACGGCTGGTCATGGCGCACATAAAGACACATCTTCCTACATCTCTAGACCCCCTTCAATTTGCATACCGGTCAAACAGGTCAACTGAGGATGCCATATCCTCTGCTCTCCACCTTTCACAAACACTTATGTCAGGGTTATTCATAGACTTCAGCTCCGCTTTCAATACGATCATCCCGCAAAAGCTGGTTGTGAAACTGAACGAGTTGGGTCTGAACACCACTCTCTGCAACTGGATTCTGGATTTCCTGACAGAGAGGCCCCAGTCAGTTCGGATAGGATGCAACACCTCCAATACCATCACGCTGAGTACAGGAGCGCCGCAGGGCTGCGTACTCAGGCCTCTGCTTTTCTCCCTGCTAACTCACGACTGCACAGCCGTATACAACACAAATCACATCATCAAGTTTGCAGATGACACGACTATGCTGGGACTGATTAGCAGGAACGACGAGTCTGCCTACAGAGAAGAGGTGGAACGACTATCTGACTGGTGCAGAGAAAACAACTTATCTCTTAACGTTGACAAGACAAAATAGATAATTGTGGACTTCAGGAGGACACCCTGTCCTGCCCACCTCCCACTCAGCATCAAAGGGTCAGCTGTGGAGATCGTAAAGAGTACCAAGTTCCTTGGTGTGCACATAACTGAGGAACTTACATGGTCAGAAAAC
>JAQMYJ010000033.1:10549911-10568913 GCA_030014305.1 Clarias laeviceps
CATGGAAAACATTGTTTAAACCCTTTACAATGAAGATCTGTAAAGTTATTTGGATTTTTACAACATTATTGTTGAAACACACAGTCCTGAAAAAGGGACGTTTCTTTTTTTGCTGAGTATAGTTTACTCTGATTGTTAGAGGAGAGCGAGTAATGTTATCCCTCCTACACAAAGCTCAAGGCTAATATTGCTAATATTATATCACTGATCAGCCATAACATTAAAATCCAAAACATTAAGCCCAATATTGTGTAGGTCCCCCTTGTGCCCCAAAAAAAGCTCTGAAACCTTGGGGCATTACTCTACAAGACCTCTGAAGGTGTGCTGTGGTTTCTGGCACCAGGATGTTACCAGTAGTTGCTTTAAGCACTGCAAGATGCAAGGTGGGGGTTCCATGGACCAGACTTGTTTGTCCAGCATGTACCATGCAATCTTAATCAGAGTGACAGAATTTGGAGGCTGGAGCAACAACCTTGAACTCTTTGCCTGCTCAGCACAATACACAGCAAGCTGTGATGCAATTGGTATTCTGATACTTTTCTATTGAAGCCAGCATTAACTTTTTTTCTCAGCAATTTGTGCTACATTGACTTTTCTGGAGGATCAGACCAGACGGGCTGGCCTTCGCTCCCCACAGGCATAGATGAGCCTCGGGTGCCCATAATCCTGTCCCCAGTTTACTGGAATATACTGTATTTGATAATCAATGTTATTCAATTCACCTTGCGGTGGTGTTTCTGTTCTGGCTGAATGGGGTATTTTATATCTATCTACTTGTGTTGTTTATTGTTGTTGTTTTGTTATATTTTTCTTTAATGCATTTTTCACTACTGTGTAACAAAACCTGGTACCACTTCCCTTTGTGATGTTTATGCTTTTCGTAAGAATTCTTCTCTTGTAACCCTCACTTCCCTTTTCTCTTCCCATCACTCTTCAGCTCTGTGCAATATGTGCTGAAAAGACAGAAGAGCCAGTGAAACCACTTTTGGCACGTTTGAATGTAGAGTCTGCTTGGTAACAATGGAAACTACAGATTTGGTGACAACAGTACCACTTGTAAGTTCATCGGAAAAACTGTTAATTTTTATAAGATTACAAAGATTGTTTTGTGTGATGCATGGTGATATTGGCTGTTCTTTGGTACTTGGATAGTCAATGAATAGAAAAATATGGGTAGAAAATGGGAAAAGGTTTTGGGGCAAAGTCAACTGGCATATTTGTCTTAATATATTAAGTTTTGCAAAAATTCTGCTATGATGTCATTGACTGGAGTATGGTGGAGCTATGAGTTAGAGTCTGACTAGATTCCCAGCATTGATATTTCAGCTTAATATACCCCTGAGTTAGGGGGTATTTTTTTTTATAATATTGCAGACTAAATAAGTTCTTACCTTTGTCCCCAATCACCTGATTACTACTGAAACTCATCTGGTTGCAAACAGGTTTTTATATACATCTTTAAATATCACAGGCTGCTGAACAGACTTAGTTCTGGTATTGTGCCTGGGGTGGTTCCAAGTTTTTGTTTTTTAGCTATCTCGATTAGTGTTTTTACTAAATCATTCTTACTGTTTTGTTACTTTGCCTTGTCTAGTTTTGCCTCTTGGTGGTTAAATCTGTGTCATTTCATAACCACTATAACCAGTGTAAGTTGTTAGGTTTGAAGTGCCGCATCATTTAACTAAAAACTCCACAAGCTACTAAGGAGGATAACTACTGAAGTACTTTGATGAACTGCGGAAAAACTCTAAGAGGATGCCATAACATTAAGATTTTGCTTTTCTATATTTAAGAAGCTGTTAACCTTGCAAATTCATTGCGTACAATATTTGCAATCATTGCTCTACATTTATATTAAAGAATTTTGTTAAAAAGTTTTAAATGAAAAGGTTCTCTATTATTATTATTATTATTATTATTATTATTAATAGTGGTAATAGTAGTAGTAGTAGCAGTATTAATATTCATGTACTGTACAGTATATAAATTACACTGACACACACGCACCAAAAACAGGTGTCAGTCACAAACCTCAAAGCAAATAATATTATCATTTTAATAGATAATAAAAAATGCTAGTTTAATGACAGTACAAACCCACTTTTTATTTAAAATATGATTTTCTTGTAAGCTAAAAATAATAATGATTGCCCAAACACGGAACTGTTTGAAATAACGTGAGCTGCATAGAGAGCTTATAAACACAGATAAAGAGAAAGTACATATATACATACAGACATGCATATATTAATAACCAAAGTATTAAGACAACACATGTCATGTATTACAGTTCTCCCTGTGCAAAAAACATGTGATTTCCAAAACAGAACTTTTACTTTCTGAAGTGGGGATGTCCATCTCTGCACAAAAATGGTTAACACTAGGGAAGTGAATTGTGAACTTATGTTGCAAATTCCTGTACATGATTTTCAGGAAGCAATCAAGCAGGCATGGATTAAGTAAGTGACACTAGAGTACTGCAGAAGTCTTTTTGACTCTATGCCCAGTCGCAACGAGCAGGTTTTGAAGAACAGAGGACTTTAAATATTGATTGTTGTTTAACATTTCCAGTACATAAAATAACAAAATTTCTTATTATCTTGATTGTCATTATTTTTAAAAAATGTGTTAGTCTTTAAAACAATAAATTTCACCAAAAGTATTGAAATTGAACAAATAATATTGTGCAACGGATACCATTTCCCTGGTCTAAAAAATGGCCAAAATATTATCCCCTTTATAATACTGGAATTCCCTTTACTATATATGCCCTTAGGATTCCTGTTCTTATTGTATAGCATTTAAAATGTCTATTAGCAATATTTTGCACCATTATTTTACCATAATTTGTTAGCAAAGAAATGTCTATTGATATTAGCAATGTACAAGAAGGGCCTTAAAAACACCACAAAATAGACTCTGTCTAGGTTATTGCTTTATAATGTTTATATTCTCCATCTTGTCTAATTTGCATCAAATCATTTTCAGAGTGGGTTGTGGTAAAGAATTATGGTTTAGTGCAGTTTCAGTTTATGTTTAGGAGTTTAGGATACCTGCAAAGGACTTTGGGGGAAACCCCTTCTGCCATGATAAACTAAACTTAATCCTGATAATGAGTCATCATTATCATCATAATTATTATAATTCTTAAATTTGTTTTGAATTTACAATTTTATGTTTTTATTACTGTTTGTAATAAACGTATCGAACCATAAGGCAAATCAATGTTTCATTGTTTTTTTTACTGAAATCATTGTCCTAACTGTGTTCGAACACTTTATCAAGCTGTTCAATTCCCATAAGATTTATATTACCTGATAATTTCTCTTAAATAGCAAAGAAAAAAACACTTGTTCATGATCTTTCCCGAAGACAACACTAACCATGATGTGTTTGTGTCATAGAGTTATCCATCTTTTTCTGATTATTCGTACGATGACGAGGATTCTGTGGATTCCTCACCCTGTGACCTGGCAGAGACATGGCGCTTCACTCGTCTGTTTGCCCCAGCAGCCTATATCATAGTCTTCATCCTGGCTGTTCTGGGAAATGTGCTAGTGCTGTTTGTAATCCGCCGCTATCGTCGGTCCCACAGTCCCTGCTCCTTCTCTCTGACCGACACATTCCTGCTTCACCTCGCCATCTCAGACCTTCTTCTAGCTTTGACGCTGCCCTTCTTTGCAGGCCAGTGGATCAATGGGTGGGTGTTCGGCATAGGAATATGTAAAGTGGCAGGTGCACTCTTTTCCCTGAATGTCTACTGCGGAGTGCTCTTCCTTGCCTGCATCAGCTTCGATCGCTACTTGGCCATTGTCCATGCTGTCCACACCAGCTGGAGGCACAATACATGCCTGGCTCAGTTTGCCTGTACAGTGATCTGGATCTGCTGCATCGGTCTTGCTGTCATTGACATACACTTCCGAAATGTGGTGTCGCTACCTGGCTATGAAAAGGATGTATGCCTTTTAGACTTCAACAGTGAAGATTCTGAAAAATGGCATCTTAGCCTGCAGCTCGTCAGCTTGGTGTTAGGCTTTGGCCTCCCACTACTGGTAATGCTCTACTGCTACTTGCACATTTTCCACTCACTGTGCCGCACAAGCTCACGGAGGCAGAAGCGACGCTCTCTCAGGCTCATCATCTCCCTAGTGGCTGTGTTTGTGATTTGCTGGGCACCATACAATATCTTCAAGATTGTTGACAGCCTAAACAGACTGAAAATAGTGACCCCCAGCTGCACGCTGAACTATGTGCTTGACATCAGCATCCTAGTGACAGAGACCTTGGGACTGTCTCACAGTGCCTTCAACCCACTACTATATGGCTTTGTGGGTGTCAAATTCCGTCGTGAACTTTTCCAGATGTTCAAGACAGTTCTGAGATCTGTTAGGTGCATTGGGATGACCGAATGGGTCCCCGGGCAAGGAATAAGTCGCAGGCCAACAGGTTCTTTCAGCTCTGCGGAGAGTGATAACACCTCCTACTTCTCAGTTGTGGCATAAATGATGTGATTGCTGAGGGGTTTTTTTTTGGTTTGTTTGTTTGCTTGTTTGTTGTACATGATCTTTGTAAAACAAAATGAATTTTTATGATTATTTTCTCGATATTATATAGCATTTTGTTTGTTACATAAGCTCCGCATTTTACACCTTTTAAACAGTTTAATTAACTTTTTATCTTTTCTTCCTTTATTAAAAAAAAGAAAGAATTTATTTCATATTTTACTGATTAAATGTGTTGGTTATGCATAATATAAATGCCATTGCTAAAAAAATATGCTCTTAAGCAGGAAGTGAAACTATTGTAAGACTCTCATATTTAGTTTCTCTCTTCTCCCTTCTTCTCTCTTCCCCCCACAAGAAAATTTCCAAGCAAATTATCAAGTTTTATCATCAGTTCCGTTAAGGGTTTTTTTGTTTGTTTGTTTTTGTTGTTTTGTTTAGGATTTTTGTGTCTTTCTTTCTTTCTTTTTTTATGAAAAGGTGCTTTTACATTTTACTGGTGCAGCCAAACCAAAGGCTTTTTAAAAAATCACATTAGCATTGTATTTGGGGAAATACATTACCATATTAACTGCATTAATGCACAATTTGAAATGGGTTTGAAATATGGGTGCTGGTGGCATTTTCCTTTTATAAAAAATCATCATCAGATCGTAGTATACATCATATCCTTTAATGGTTATGTTTCTGTTGCTTCCTTCATCACTGTTTTCATCACTCCCTACCTGCTTTGATGCTAAATATGTATTTTATATCTGTTTTCAGCAAGCTTTTGATTTTAATTGGTTATTAGAGAAACCAAAAAAAAAAAGAACATTGGATTGTAAGAAGTGAAGTGGACTAACAAATGCTGAGCTTGGTTACTGGTTGTGTGGAAGTTCTGTGCATGTTCTCATATCGCCTTGGATTTCTTTGGGTAATTACTGCAACATGTCAGTAGGTGGCTCAGCTATCCCTTAAGTGCTGACTCACATTCAGTTCTCCCAGCATAGTCTCTGGATCCATTGCAACCTTGACCAGAATAAAGCAGTAATCAGTAAATGAACAGGACAACAATCGAAAGCATATTTCTAAGCTATGCAAAAATATTTTTAAACAAGCTGTTACTATAATATTGTCATTGATGGACTGGTTGGCATTACTTTCAGATCTTAGTCCTATTGAGCTTTTGTCGAATAAGCTTAACTATAAAGGCAGAAATAAACTGCTCTATAAACAAGTCATAATCTTTGAAAGATCAATAAAAGGTGTGTGTTGAACTTTTTAGAATGTCTAATATTTGACAAGCCTTAACTGTAGCAAATAGAGTATTTTTTGATGAATGTAAAGTATGATGATTTGAACAGTTACATTAAATAAACAGAATTTGGCATAACTTCCAGTTCTCAGTTCTTACAGTGTTGTTCCATACATTTGATCTATACCTGCGAGTTGGAATTCACTACAGACTTTTAGTAGTAGCGGTATGACAGTATAATGCAATATGAATAATACTATTACTAGAATTCTGTCATATGCATAATGAGATCCAGAGCAAACATTGGTGACTCTAAAGATAAACAATCTGCTGCTGTTTTCTCAATTATACATTTACACTCTGTAAATATTTTCTCAATTCTGTGCAAATAAATGTGAGTCACATGTACTGAACACCAGTGTTGAGTGTACTTTGTAACGCGTTAGAATACTTGGATTACTTTTTTGATGTAACGAGTAATCTAACGCGTTAGGTCCGACATTTAAGTACAGTACTCTGTTATTTAGTTACTTTTTACAAAAATGTAATCCGTTATTCAGACAATTTATGCAATCCGTGAGCCAGACAGCAGTCATTCCCAATCCGTTATTGTGTGTGTTTGTGTGTGTGTGAAAGTCGTCCTACAAGCCCCCCCACCCCCCTCTGTTATTCCTGCTGTTATACCCCTATCTCACCTATGCGGTTTAACTATGCGAGGACCGATGCGCGGAAAGATGGAAACCTAATCACAGCGCCAAAACTCACGGTGAATCATGATGAACTGTACTTATGGCCACCACATGAAACCGCGAAGGTGAGATAGGGGTATTAGTACTAACAGATTATAGGTCAAACTTGGCTGAGTGATGATAGTAGAATAATTATAAAGTACTTGACTAAAACAACATGCATGAGGAATCACAAAGGAGTTTTCATTTTCTGCTATAGAAAAGTACTCGAACTAGTTACTTTTATCAGAAGGTAACGTTGTAATGTAACTGATTACTTTTTAATGACAGTAATTTTGTAATGTAATTAGGTTTTTTAAAAAGTAACATCCCCCAACACTGCTGCACACCAATTAAAAAAAGCAAACACAAGAGTTCCTCTTTTCTGTCTATCTTATCGAAGCTCTTGGCAGTTAGATCACATGACTAGGCTCCTACTGTATCTACTTAAATTTGTGGAGACCTGCAGCCCAGAAAAAGATCAAAATGAACTTTTTGGATTTAAAATTGTTGTTTAAATTTGATCAAAGTGGAGTAAGTTGACAAAAATGTGTGGACTTTGACTCTACTATTTAAAAAAAAAAATTAGATCCATGCACATTTGTTTCATAACTCGCATATCAAAGCATCTACTGTATAATTCCTCTGAGTGTAAGAATCTGAAAGACAAACGCACATAACTGAGGGTTTCTGATCTACAGTACATTTGTCTCATAATATTTAACTTCAATAAATGTTAAACATGCAGGTCTTAAAGAATTTAGGTTTACAATGTGAAATGTATTTCTGGTTTCCCTATAATTCTATGATAATTAATACCGAATATAACAATCATTAAATATGGTTCATGTTAGTTAGATTTTTTGTGTCATGTTTTATGCTTCTAAGATGTTAATCTCCTTGATAATGTTTTTCTCTTTCATTGTTTTCCTTTAATTGACCACGGGTACGTGTATGGACACCTCATCATAAAACTAGTATACATACTAGTTGTTTTGGAGTAGACAATTCATGTGTCGACTACTGTAGATTACCCAGACTATGTGCATGCATCAAATTATCTTTACCTATTGAACCCTGGCCCTCTGGTCAATTGTCCAGAAATGTGTTGTTTACAACAACAAATATATTTAAAGCACCTCTTCCAAGTTGTATATAGGAGAAACAAACAAATTAAACAATTACAATGTATTTAAAAGAAATAGAAATTATAATTATCAAATATTCTTCTATAATTCATATTTTACGTTTTCAGGAATAAAAACTTAAAAAGAAGCATCCGCACACTCAATCTGTGCAAACGTCTTTTTAATACATGCACGGTTTCAGTCAGAGACCTTCTAATAAACAGACATCTTTTTCAGTAAGACAAGGTTTCAGTAATGCATCAGATATCATCATTAAGAAATAAGTTGAAATTATTTTATCGGATTTCTGTTCATATAAAAATACAGTATATTTTATTTGCAGTGTTTTGATGCAAAGAGGGTGTGGCAAAAGCAAGATGTAGAAAAAAACAAAACAGACAAAAGCTAGATGAACAAAAGCAAGATGGTATAAGAAATAACAGATATTTTTATTTAAAATCATTCTCTCAATTGTGTTAAGTGTGTCTTTATATGTTAATAGCACAAGAGGACCAAGCCAGTCGAATGCTTGAGTTATATAACAAATCATTTATATGAATAGTAGCCTACATATATTGTAGATATACAGTGCCTGTGCTGTGCTCTTCTGTCTGGTAATACCATTGTTGACCCCTGGTGGCTCTCTCTGTAACAAGGAAGTAGCTCTAGCCTTTTATATACACTACCTCCCAAAATTAATCACACATTTTAAGATTTCATTGACTGCCTTTAGCTTTGATTACGGTGCACAGTGTTGTGTTGTGGATTCCAATGTGAAAATGATTCTTCATGCTCCCAGAACCACACTTTCTCAATTTGAATCCATTTTATTGACTTCTATTGAGCCTAGATCTTGTACAGAGCCCACTATATGCATGATGATTTCATCACTTCATGAGCTTCTCTTTTTTACCCTGACACACTCATCACTCTCTATTTTAATTGCTCCAAAGTCCAATATTTATGATCCTTAGCAAATATCAGTGGGCTTTGTTCTGGTTAATCTCACTAACCAGTGGTTACAGTCACACAGCTGTTTGAACTAAATCATGAGTTGTGCATGTGAGAATTCTTTTACTTTCATTATTAAACATAGCTGTGGTTTCTACTGTCAGGTTTTGTTTTTTTTAACCATGGAGCTTTACTAAGCACTTACTGTAAGTGAACTCGGTTCATGATTTTAACCATATTTTTTCTATAAAGCTGGAGGTTCAGCATAATAATGTGTTGGATGGTTCTTAATCCATTTCCACTAACTGCAAATCTCCTTATTTGGTTTTAGTGCTTGATGCTAGCCAACAGTATGACCCTTCTGAATTTTTTGGCCAGGCAAGTGTGAGATTTTCTTGACCCCTTATCCCACTGGTGACTTGGAAACCATTTTTACTGCGCGGCAACAGGAGAAACTGAGACGAACTCGCACATGCGCAGTAAAGAGAAAGAAGTGCTACTCGAAACCGAGTACGCCGCTGAGAAACGCCTTGGATACAATGACCTCGCTGCTTCGGAAGTCTAGTGAATGTAGGGGCACGACGAGTAAAGAGTGAACGGACGAATTTCAACCATGGCTGGTGACGTGAGTTTTTTTTTTTCTTCTTACACACGCACACACTTTTTCAAAATATAGCTGTTCCTCTTTCCGTCGAGTTCCGCCGCCTTACACACTTCTCTTTCTTGTTTTTCTCCATTGGGTTGAGACTAGGTTGCGACACAAAGCAAGTTTAGAAGTTTAAAGTAAAGACGTATTTTAAAAAATACACAGGAATTTTGCAAAGTTTGCAAAGTTTGATGGTCATATCTAGTAGTGGTTGACACTTGACCGAGGAGACCTGAATGTAACCTGAAACACAGGAATGCCAGCAATCAGAAATAAGTGTTGTATGAATGGGAAAATAAAATCCACCCTGAACGACCTGCATACTGACATTCTGTTTCTAATTAATACCTGATCTTCAGTTGTGTCCAACAGTAATTAGTTATGAGTTTCAACATCTATATTTTACTTTCACTTTGTTTTTAAACGTCTTATTTACACCTGTTTTTGATATTACCTGCAGTATTTTTCCTGACCTCCTGCTGGTGGCGCCACTAAGAGCAAGCAAAAGTTGCAAAAGTAGATTATTATATATTTTTAGATGGTCATAGTAGGTTGAACAGACATTAGTCTGAACAGATTGTGCTCCTGAACTGACCTACATGCTAAAAGGAACAAAGTGTCACTTTATGTGTTCAAGCTCACTGTAACAAGAGATGTTATTCAGCCACTGCTTTGGTTTATGCCCTTGTTCTAGTTCTTTCATTTTCACTTTTAGCTTTTCTTTGATACTGCAGCCAGGTCCAGCTCTGACATACGTTTGGCCATTTCTTTTGAGATCTCCTCAAACACCAAGCGGTTGTGATATGGGATATCTAATTTTGCTTTCAAAGCAGCTACTTATCACCCCAAATGGTTATGATTATGGTGGAAATAAGAGTAGAGAACCCCTCGCTGGAGCAAAAAAGTTTATATGCACATCCTTAACTCTCCCACACTAAGGCAGAGACACACACCCATGTTTTCTGCTAGCAGAGTTTCATTGTCTTTATTATTTATGGAGTCTGTGGTTGTAACTGCTCTGAGGAACTGTGCACACACTTGGACAGGAATGCATTTTTTAAATTTTCCATCACAGAGGTCCATCAACAATGAATTCCTCCTTCGCTGTCATCCTCCATCTTTCCCAGTGCAAAACCCACTCACTCACCCGCTCACTCATTCTCTATACCACTTATCCTGTACAGCAGTGGCCTCCAACCTTTTCGACCATAGACCAGTTTTACAGTATCTAAGACAATTTTCACTGACTGACCATCGCACACTTGCAACAAAGCTTAATAAAGTGCATAATAAATAGAACACACCAGAATACAGAATCAGCGTAAGCCCTAAACATGTTTCCCTATGACAGTATGGTCCCACTCCGCAATTTCATTTTTTTTTGCTGTCACTGGAGACAACACTGCTTCACAGATAGTCTCAAAGATAGGATGTTGGAAATGGAAGCAGAGTTTTCAGTGCTTTTGAGGTGATTTCAGGATATAATGCCTTGATTTTAATCCAGAACGTCTCAAGCATACTTTGAAGGCCACATCTATTATACACACCGGTAATGGACCCGTAATTTAGGTAGGACTCATAGCATTTTCTTTTGGTTAGCAGTCTTAGATTCTCATCTGCTGTCTCATCAATTGGGTATTTTTACTTTTTCAAAGAAGCTCTCTAGAGAGATCTTGTTTTTTTTTTTTTTTTACTCATTTTAGAGTTAGCTTGTAACATTAGTTTAAACATATCAGGCATCAAAATTGATACAGAGAGACATGTGGTAAAGAGGTACAGATGGAAGTGAAGGGAAAATAATCGGATAATTTTTTTTTCAATAAAACACTCTGCAGATTCCGATAGTCAATAAAAATATATATTGTATTATCTCCGGCCTGGTACCAGTCAGCCACAGTGGTTGGGGCCCACAGTATAGGGATATAGGAAGCCTGCAGCCTATCCCAGAGAACTCGGGTCACATGGTGAGGCACTATTGCAGGGAACAAGCTCACACACACTCAAATATTTATTCACACACTGCAGACAATTTGAAATCGTTCATGTGTTTGGACTGTGGGAGGAAATTGATCTGCACGGAGGAAATCCTCCAAGCACAGGTAGAAAATGCTGGTGGAATTCAAACCCTTGACCCAGAAGGTGTAAAGCCACAGTGTTAACCACTATGCTACTGAGCTTCCTCAGTGTAAAACCATGATGAATTGTTATTTGGTTTGAATGATAAATTCTGATTTTGACTATTTATAGTGTCCGAATTAAGACTACATATGTGAGTGGACCAAATCAAAATTGCGAAGATCAATTACTACATCAATGAATCAGTGTAAAACATGAGACAGACAATATCACTGCAGGTGATCTGCCCACAACAACTTCAGTGGTTTGTGTCTTTAGATTCCTTAAACTTTCCTCTAAGGGTTTTTTCTTTGAAACCACATAGACACATTCTTCTGTTGAACCATTCAACTATTTCTTTTAGTATGCATTAAGGCTCAGATTGATCAGAGTACAACTTTTCAGGTTCTGCTCTTACAGAATTTTTACCCAAATAATTGTGGTCTAACTCGTCCTTTCACTCACTACCTCTATGTCAGCTGTCTTTCCTGTTTTTACTTAGCAACTTCTACCAGCACAGAACGGTAACGAGCGATTTAAAGATACCATGAATTTAATGGTAAGGAATTTAGTATGGATTTAACTGTTCAGACCTGTATCTGATTTAGGACCACATATGGAAATGCCCTAATTCTTACTTGAAAAATGCTGAGATCATTTGATTTGTGATGTATACGCTGTTATGAAAAGTCACATATGAGCAAATAAACAAACAAGCAAGCAAACAAATAAATAATCAGATTTTGTTCACTTTAGCCTGCAGTGTGAAT
Source organism: Clarias laeviceps (assembly GCA_030014305.1). Taxonomy (NCBI): domain Eukaryota; kingdom Metazoa; phylum Chordata; class Actinopteri; order Siluriformes; family Clariidae; genus Clarias; species Clarias laeviceps. The sequence goes on from JAQMYJ010000033.1 coordinate 10,561,988, forward strand.
GTAGCCTTAGTTCTCTTGTCAGTCTATCTTTCTTCACTCCTCATCTCTAGACTCTACTGAAACAGATAAAGTTCCAAAGTTCCAACATTGACGTTTATACTGTTATCATGTTCATCTTGTATTTAAGAAAGTTGAGCTGAGTCTCTGCTGCATTTAATGTCTCTCCTTTTTTTCCTTCCTTGGACATTGAAATGAACTAGTGAAAAATCAGATGTTTGTTCTGACATTTTAATCATTTTGAACAGCACTGTAACTACACTCGCAACATTCCCCCTTGACGTCAGTGTCACACAAAACTGCTAATTTTTCACAAGAATAATGAAAATTCACAACCAACCAACAGTTGAACTTCAGAATTCCTAAGAACAACACAGACATGTCAATACAAACATATTTAATGTGGTTCAGGGTTGTTGTTTCCTTGAAAATGCTTGTGTGTTCAAGGTAAACCAGTAGAGCTATTGTGGAGGCTAAATGCACATGAACGACTTTTATGCACCTCCTAAATTTCTGAAATAATGTTTATCCACTTCTGACTATCATTAACGCAGCTTTAAATTTGCTACTAAAATTACTCCTAGAATGGCTTCTCAACAGCTTAGATTTTTCATACAGTTTTGTCCGTTTTTGTCAGAGCAAACCTTTATGTATTATATTTTGCACTGCTTAAACAGCATTTACAATATGCTGCCTCTACTGTCTACTGTAACTAATCACATTGTCTGTTGTGCTAACCACTTGATGAGTTAAAGTTTGACACTTCAGATATAAAGCGATTTTTGAAGCACGGAAATGGCAAACCTCCTGCCAACAGAAAGTGAGAAAATAACAACTAGAATGGTAATGAGCGATTTAATATTCTTTTATGGTACTAGAGGGCTCACCAGCTATAGTTCTTATAATATTTAGCTTATTTCTCTATATGGTGGCTAATGTTAAAAAATCTATTTATATTTTATTTTATATTTTTAATGTTGATTAACAAACTTCATGAACCTAAGCTATGTTTTTTTTGTTTTTTTTTATCTTTTATTGTAGAAAATTCACAATTGTGAGAAGCATTCCCATGTTTGACAGTTTAGTTATCTTCTATTTGGCAGTCTAAGCCAACTGAAGTTACAGAAGGTCAACAAAATGGCTTGAGTACTGTGTGCATGGGCGTAAATTTCATTTAACAGTAGGGGGGGACAATAAATATAAAATTTCTCATGAGTAATTTTTGAAGGGGACACAAATAATACACTGCATGGGAAACGGCGTTTGTGGTGTTAGTTGCAGTGCACTATGCAACAAGCTATTGTAAACAAGCTAACGTTAACTAGATAAGTAATAATTTAATCGCTAATACAGCAGATTCATGGAAAATTACATCGGTAATCAGCATTTTTGCTGCAACTAATTTATGAATGAGTCTGCATCAACTACATTAAAGAGAATCGCTTTATTTAAAATGAATAAAATACCCCACTTACTGGAGTTCAACATTAATTGAGCCGCAGCCACACACCTGACTTGAACTGGGAAAGCAGGCAGTGGACCGAACCACTGTGAGGAAGCGGAGGGGGAACTCAACTGGTTCTAAATGCAGTTTTTGCGGGTGTTTTTTCTACTTACACAATTATCTTACATACATATATTTTTCACAATAGAGAGTGCGATTTTTTTATTATTTTTTTGTGGGGGGTGGGGGTGGGGGGGACAACCCTCGGATTGGGGGGGACATGTCCCCTCCGTCCCCCCCGGGATTTACGCCCATGACTGTGTGTGCAAAAATTTATATCATGTTTGTTTGTTTTTTTTACTGCGGTCAGCTGCTACACCCTGTGGACAGGAAATTCGCTTTCACACTGTTGACTCAAATTGGGAAACCCAACCATGTGATATGTGACTGGTGCTTAATAAAGCATATGCACTCTCGTACCATTACACACACATCACATCACACGCACTTTTCAGTCAGTTCACTTCTCTGAATAAATAGTTTTGTCTTTTTTTTGTAATCAAATATGCAGCTCGATCTACATGGGCTGTTTGAACACAACATCACCTATGACTACATCGATTATGAATCTAGTGAAGACTGCATCAAGTTGAGGTCCTTTGTGTCCATATTCGTCATCACTTTATATTCTGTGGCACTCGTGCTGGGGCTGACGGGTCACGTCTTGGTGCTGGTTGTGCTGTGGCAGAAGAGGCGCTGCTGGAGCGTGACAGATGCCTTTGTGCTTCACTTGAGCATAGTAGACATACTGCTTCTTCTCACCATACCGCTGTGGGCAAGGGATGCTGATAAAGGGTGGAGCTTTGGCACTGGATGGTGCAAAGTAACTGGAGCGCTGTTTAAGGTAGGAATGTAATCCAGTTTGCTGGAATTTAAAGTGAGGCATCATTGTGGTTCAGAGGGATGCATGCTTTTTTTTTTTTACCTGTGATGATGGTGTCTTCATGTGCTATGTTATTCAGTGGGCTTAATATTGATATTGTCGATGCTTCAAAATATTATCACTAGTACACTGATCGAAAATCAGTTTACTAGTGATAAGTATTTACTTTTGCATTTTTTAAACTCATATTTGTGTTTGCTAACTCATAGATGACATTTAAATAGTTATATTTAGGTAGATACTGCATTGTAACAGCATATATATTTTTAGGGATTGGCCATATCACTGATTTACAATTTGGTTAGTAGCACTAAGACCCTGATGATAATACTGATTACCTTCTGGGAAACTTGTAAATTTATAATTTACAGTTGGGCATTCATAGTCATTAAGAATTAAGCCTAAATATGAAAAAATATGTTTAAAACTGTTTGATTGTTGGTCTTATTTAGTTATAGAAATAAGCTTTTTGGAGTTTAGCACAGTTCATTCTCTCTCTCTCTCTCTCTCTCTCTCTCTTCCTCTCGCTTTTGTTTAATTTTTTTGGTAAACATGGGTGTGGGTTGTGTGGTTGTGAAGGGAACCAACAGTCAGAGTGAGACAGCAGTAGCGCATACATTTTTATGACGCATGCCATTTTTATTTCTCATTGTGTATGATTAAAAATTACATCACAGTATTGCTCTTCTTATTGTGGGAGTGTTTTACCAGAATATACATAGTTGGTCATTTATCTTACATGAGCTTGTGAAGTCTTGCACGTTTCTCACATACTGTATGAGCATTAATTCATTTCATTATGTTGAGAAATTATAGTAGCCAATGTGTAAGATACAAAATAACTTATAAATATGACAATGTTATACTGTATGTTGAAAATGTACATTGTTTCCATTTTTGGTTCTTTACAAACTATTACTTGGTGAAAATCACAAACATAATTTAGTAAACAGACAACAACAGATTTATTACACCTGGTTATTGCTACATTTTCTCTTTACTCAACCATGGTTGTAAGATCTTATCTCCATTTTACATGAAACAGCATGCCCTGCTTACTTAAGAACAAATACATCTGGCAAAAAAAAAAAAAAAGATAAAGCATGTTTGTTTTCTTTAGGCATACTGCTTAAGGCTAAGAGCAGACCCTTTTCCAGTCGGTTATACACCTTTAGTAGCTCAGTGGTAGCTGAGAGGCCAAAGGCACTGAGTTACTGATCAAAAGATGGACTGTCCGATCCCCAGCTTCACCAGGTTGACGCTGTAGGGCCCTTGAGCAAGGCCCTTAACCCTATCTGCTCCAGGGTCGCTGTATCATGGCTGACCCTGCGCTCTGACCCCAGTTACACTGGGATATGCGAAGAAGGAATTTCACTGTGCTGTAATGTTATGTGACAAATAAAGGCTTATCTTTTAACTTTAACTTCGAGATTTTTGCACCACCACTAAGAAATATCTGAAAATTAGCCTCTTTTTGTGAAGATTTGAGCAGGTTGCATCATACACAAAAAAAGTAGTACAGTTTGGCCAACTGCCATTAGCCTTAATTACAGTGTGCAGTGTGGTGGCCAGTTTATATATAGAAATGCTTAATTATGCTCCCAGACCCATTCTTTTACAACCCTGTCCATGACATCAGAGAAGCAAAGATCCACTGATGTGATAACCTGGTTACTCAGCACATTCAGGTCATCAGATAGCCATGTTAAGGTGCATACTTCAAAGGAAATAACTGTTTTGGGTTTGCTGTTAATATGAACATTTACACTGACATTTTTTTCCTCCCCTTTACAGATCAACTTCTACTGTGGTATCTTTCTGCTGGCCTGCATCAGCCTGGATCTGTACTTTTTCATAGTTCATGGAGTGCAGATGCACTTACGCACAAGGCCCTGGCTAGTACAGCTCATCTGCCTGGCTGTTTGGTTCTTCAGTCTTCTCCTCTCTATTCCTGACTGGATGTACCTGAATGTACCAAGTGACCCCGAACAAGAAGGACCAATTGAGTGCATGTATGAGTACCCATGTCGAGAATCACGTCTGGCTTCACAGTTGCTTTACAATGTGGTAGGCTTTTTGCTTCCTATCTTCGTGCTCTTCTATTGTTACGCTTGTGTCCTGCTGAAATGCAGATCTAATCAGCGTGTGCAGAAGCAGGGAGCCGTGCGAGTCATTCTTGCCCTCGTGTTGGCCTTTATCATCAGTTGGACACCCTACAATATAGCTTTGTTTGTGGACACTTTCTCTTCACCATCCAGCAAATCCCCAGAGCACTGTGAAGTACAAAGGTGGACTGCAGTGAAAAGCACAGCTGTTCTAGGTTTCCTTCACTCCTGCTTCAACCCTCTGATCTATTTTGGCTTTTCCAGAAAATTCAGATGCTGGATGTTAACCGTCATGAAGTGTGGCAGTTGTGCAGTGGACAGCGATGATTTTTTCCCATGGGATTCTAAAGAAATTGACAATGCTACTCCTGCCACAGAGGAAGAGAAAGGATCACTACAACCAATGACTGAGATTGGACCTACTATTAAAGCAGAATGATGAAATACTTTGATCATGATAAAGACTGAAAGGATTTACACATTAACATATTCACTTAAGAAAATAAACTTAGAGTAGATATCAGAAACTGAATAGCTGTTTTGTAAAAGGGGATAGCTTTCACAAGTCTATATGACTTGACTGACCGTGTTGGTGCCAAGTCTTCAATAGTCAAAAAAACAAACTTGGGGTCTCATTTATCAAAGCAGGCATAGAACAAGTTTTAAATCTGTGTATAAGAGCCTCCACTACACACATCACAATTTATAATGTGTGAACACACAGCTGAACCCAGTGGATATAAATAAATTCACACATTCTAAATGAGACTACTTGTGAACAACAAAAGAAACACCCCCACATGACCATATACTTTTAGAAATGTCTCTTTAAAACGCACAGCAGCCTGACTAAGGTACTACATGTTGCAGTATAAAGTAAAGATATTGTTGCACTCAGTAGAGTAATGCCAAGAGCTTTAATCAGACTTTTACAAGAAGTTAGAATTTTCAAATAATAATAATACTATATTATATATAAAAGATACTGTATATACAGTATATGTCTGTTTACCTGCTATTACACATTTTTAACATTAGGGTTTGCTGCTTATGCAAGGTTAGGAGTGTGTGTAAATATCCACATACTGTACCATCATGCTCAAGAAAAACTTGATAAACCACATTTGGTCCACAGAAGCATACAGTATGTATGCACAGAGTTTTTATGCATGATTGATAAGTGAGACACAGTGTGTGTACAGTGCTTGTGACAAATGTAATGCATAATTTCCCGGAATGTAGCACAGTTTAAATGTCTCTGTATTTCTTGTATAACTTTTTTCTTTTTTGTATGAGAGAAAAGCACTGTGTTGTAAGCTAAAATGTTTTTTTAAGTTCTCATTTCCCACAGCACAGTAGGCCATTTTAAGAAAGCAAGGCAACTAAATATTCATATTAATTTTTTAAGGCATAATAATAGATGTGCATTTACTTTTAATGTACATTTTATGCATATTTCATGAGCATGGAGCCTAATGACAGATTGACAGATAAGGAGATTGTAATGTGAATAGAGTTTTATAATTATTTATTATGTTTTGTTTTGTTTTGTTTCTCTCTCCTCTCCTAGGTGGGGTTTGGAATTTTAGTTTTCTGGGATATACTTGATGTACACATACATATATACACATACACAGTCAAAGGTTTGGGCACATCTTTTAATTTCATGTCCACTTTTGAATTATCTTTTTTAAACAGTTGATATTGAGATGTATCTGCTACTTATGCTCTGTAAAGCCTTCATAACGGCTCTAATCTGAGATGCTGTTAATTGAGGCTGGTGACTCTAAATGAACAATTTAAAATTTTTGCTCTTGCTTTCCTGATATTATCTTCATGCGCGTCAGTTTTGCAAATGCACTTGTCAATACTGTTCTTGCAAAAACTATTCCAGAACACTATGACCTTCGTGCCTTAAAATAATAACAGACTGTTGCTGTTTTTGTTACTTAATTATCTAATGCCATATGTGTTCTTTCATAGTTTAAAAAAAACAGTATTGTTCTAGAATGCAAAAAAGGCATCCAAACGTGTGTCCAGACTTTTGACAGGTATATATATATATATATATAGAGAGAGAGAGAGAGAGAGAGAGAGAGAGAAAGAGATCAGCTGTAACATTAAAACTTTTGAACAATATACCCCAGATTGTGTGGTTTTCCCTTGTGCCAATAAATTGTGCTGCATTGGCTTTTTGGTAGATTGGACCACGAATGTCACCAGTCTACAGGTTTATAATTTCTAATCAATGGTATTGTAATGAGGCACTAATGTTGTGGCTGATCAAAGTGTAGTGCATTTATATACTGTATAAGATTTGATATATTCCTATTATGAAAGGAATAAGGAATGTTTTTTGTTTTGTGCTCTTGAGAAAATTTGGTCATATGCAAACCCATTCTACATTATAAGTTACTTTATAATATTTATATGTATG
>JAQMYJ010000033.1:10578783-10599287 GCA_030014305.1 Clarias laeviceps
GTAGAAAATAAATCACTAAACAAAAAAAAAGAAATTTGCAAGTGTTCTAAAACTTTTGAACGGTAGTGTATATATAATATTTTTTGTATCTTTGTATCTAATTAGATAGCCATATACAAAATATAAATGAAAAGAAAAAAATGACCTCAAATTGTTTAGGCAACATTTTCAGCTCATTTTAACATTTTACAGTCATGGGGACTGATGAGTCCAGATTTATACAGTTCTAGCGAGAAGGGTTTGTCAGAGTGAGATAGGAAGCACAGGGTGCTTATCTTCAAATTCTACACTGCAATTTAGTGAATTATTAAATGTAGATGCATACACATAGCTATTACATTAAAGAGAAGGTTTGCAATTTTAATCCAACACAGCTTTTTGTCAAATTTGGAGAATAACTCCTTATGTCACTAGCTGTCTTCTGTATGAGGGATGAAAAATAATCTGGTATTAAACAGCCTCTGGCTTTTGAAATATAAAACAAACGTGACTAGAACGGGTTGAGTTGTGTGGCTCTTGAAGACATGCTTAAGTAAAAATATAAATAATGTGTTAATTTGTATTGATAAAAAATTTTACTATTCAGCTCCTACTTTTAAATTTATTTATGTCATAAAACCTATTTTTTAACTAAAGTTATTGTCATGTTTGTTATTGAAAAATGAAGTTATATTACTTTATCTAAAATAGTTTTTTTTTTTTCAACGCGTTTGTGCCATTTTGTCTGACTGCTTCATTTCTTTGCAGATTTGTACAATTTTCTCCAGAACTCATGCTAAAGAGACAAATGAGATCACATTTTTTGAGTAAATCACAGAATATGGTGACAAGCTTGTCCATTAACTTATGGGTCATAACATACATTATAATATAATTGTATAGATTCCTAGGAAAAAGGAGTGGTATGACTCATTATTATTTTGTACCTTTTTCTAAAAGTGAAAATGATATTACTTTTTCTAACTTTTTCCATCCCCTGGGAAAATTACTTTTTTTTTTTCAGATAGTTGTACAGCTTTTGGGGCTTTTGTCAAGATATGAAAGATTTTTTTCTCATTCATTTAAATGTCACAGGCTGAACATACAGGATGTAAGCTATGCAATATGTCAATTTGTAGAATAAAATTATATTTAAATAATATAAATATTTTTATAAGCCTAATTGGAATTTTGTTTTAACTGTGTTAGCCATTTTAAAACTCACACACTCTCAAATTGTGGATAACTTCTTTTACTATCAATATTCAGAAGAATGAGGACCCATTTTATCCAGCACACATACTGTATACACCGATTAGTCATTAGATTAAAAATATTAACATTGAACTATCTAGATTTAGGGTTCACCTTGTGCCACCAAACAAACTGACCCTTCAGAGCTTGGCCTGCAGAGCCTCTGTGAGTGTGATCTGTTTTCTGGCACAAGGACACTGGCAGCGGATCCTTTGGGTGCTGTTGTGTTGTGAGGTGGGGCCTCCATGGTTTAGACTTTATTCGGTGCATCCCATGGGTCGGCTCGTACCTGGGGAGTTTGGAGCCTGGGACAGCAGCCTTGGACTATTTGCCTGCTGAGCCTATTATATGGCCGATTCTGGTGCACTGGGTGTTCTGGTGCCTTTGCGGCAGGCATTTTTATATATTTTTTTATTTGTGCTGAATTGGCTTTTCTGTGGGATCAGACTAGACGGGCTGGCTTTTATTCCCCATTGGCATGGATGGGCCTAGGGCCCATGAACCTGTCACCAGTTAAGAACTGTTTAATGTATCATTAAAGCTAAAAATGCACCAATCGTTCACCCAAAAAATCAGAACTGAGTGAAGACTGGCTGATCAGATCTGATTCTGTGACAGTCAAATTTACATGCATGGGCTCCAAAAACGATACAACAAAAAAGCGTTAGAATTCTGGTTTAGTCCTAGGAGCCAATTGGATGTGGCATCCTTGCACTCTTACGTTGATAGTCCTATCACCTCCATGTGCGTTCCCCAAATTTCCTGAATTTTATGAATGAGTCTGTATCCAGGGTCTAACCAATCTCATGCCCTAGTCTCCTGGGATAGGATCCAGGCTCCCCGCAACCCTGTATACAGGATAACGTGGTATAGATGACGATGATGAGAGTAATCTCTATCCAGACACCTGGAACATGTTTTTTGTGAGTGAAAGTCCTGTAATCATGTCCAGTTCAGGAAACAAATGTCAACATACAGTATTTAATAGTCTGTATTTTATTATGAACATCAGAACTGAATTTTCTATTTAACAAAAGGTGTAAAAAAAAGTTTTTGCTGTCAATTATAGTTTAGAAATGAAAAACAAAATTTAATTAGCCAAATTTACAATGTCAGAATAAAAAAAAAATTGCCATCTCAATGCCTGAGATACTATATTGCATTGGAAAAATTCAACAATACAAATCACAACTACTGTATGTTTAATAATGAAAGTAAAAAGATTTCCACATGCGCAACGTCGTGAGAACTCATGGGACTAAACACCTGTGTGGTCATAAAAAAAATCACTTGTTAGTTATTTAGAAAAAAAAAAAAGCTTTAATTCGCTAGGGAGCATAAAGATTGGCATTTGAAAAATATGAAAAAGGTCATGAGAAATGATGAGTCCAGATTTATACAGTTCTATACAGTTCTAGAAGGGTGTGTCAGGGTATGAAAGGAAGCACAGTGTGCTCATCTTCAAATTCTACACTGCAGTTTAGTGAATTATTAAATGTAGATGCACACACATAGCTATTACATTAAAGGGAAGGTTTTCAATTTTAATTGAATAAAGCTTTTTGACAAATTTGGAGAATAACTCCTTATGTCATTAGCTGTCTTTTATGTGAGGGATGAAAAAAATCTGGTGTTTTGAAATATGAAACAAACGTGAATGGAACGGGTTGGTTTGTGAAATAAAGTACAGTGGAACCTCGGATTGCTAGTAACACGGTTTGCGAGCAAAAAATTTTAACAAATTTTGACTTGATAAATGAACAAGTCTTGGTTTACGAGTACCGAGTATCATGTATAACACATGCGCTTCTTGTTTTGACGCCGAGCGTCACGTGATCACAACTGAACCAATGGTTTTTTCTGTCTTGTGCTGCGGAATTATGGGTAATTGTCTCCCCTGCTGGGTCTTAGTGCACGTCTCTCACTGGTATAATCAACATCCGTGCACGCGTGTACTGTTTACTAAGCTTACTAAGTTTGTAAGCGCGTGTGTACAGCAAAATAAAGTCTCATTAAAGAGGTTAAAGATCCATTTTCTACCTCTCCGTCGTTATGTGTGTGCGCGCATAATTTGACACCGTGCCCCTTCACACACACACTCTCGCCTTTACACCCTCCCCACCCCATCTCGGCTTCACACATATACACACACACACACACACACACGCACACACTCTCTGCTCTACACAGAAACACTGCTCTGTTGCGTTTCTTTTCAAAGGTAAAGTGCAGGTTCATTTGTTTTTTTGTTTTACTTTACAGCAGTGATTGCATTAGTATGGGCTCATGCGAATGTCATTAGCGATGTTCCTTGCTAATTTTTCCAAAAAAACAGTCTTTCCGTTAATGTGTGTGTGTTTGTGTGAAATTTAAATAAGAGAGGAGAAAGGTTTACTGTGTAAGATGAGAAGGGGGAGCCTGATTCCTCCTCTTACTTCACACACATACACAAACACACACACACACACACACACATAGCGCCTGTGCGCATAAACAGAAACACATCTGTCGGGATTTATTTTTCACTTAAAAAGTAAAGTGCAGGTTAATTAGGTAAATTTTTACGTTTTATTTTGTATTAATTATTTTTATGTGTTTATTTTATTGGACCGAATAATTTGAATTTCCATTATTTCTCATGGGAAATTTGTTTTGATTTACGAGTGTTTTGGAATACGAGCCCACTTCTGGAACGAATTGTTCCAAGGTTCCACTGTATATGCTATATATACTTTAACTGTGTATGAGTATGAGTTCTAATACTGATTATAATAATTTATATAATATTTATTCTAATTATTAAATAATTTATTTATATTACTATAATTTAGCCTGTCAGAGATGATGGGTTTTTAACAATGCCCATTTTATGTGATCTGGAAAACCTAATGGGAGATTATGAGCAATGCTAAATTTGGCACATGCTAACATGCTGGATTTGCATTGTAAAAGAAAATAGATGGCCAATGAACAGACAAAGAGTAGAAGGTCTGAAGAGCGAAAACAAGGTTTTTGGGTGGGGTGAGGTGTAAACCTGAGAGAGTTAGAAGGCATGAAAAATTATGCAACATTTGCTATGTTTCTGTTGTTTGTTTGTTTTTAGAAAGGCCGAGCTGTGGCCTTTATCAGAAACAACATTTACCAATAAAAAAAAATTTTGCTCTAAATTAAGTTCAATCACTTCACATCACTCGATGACCTTTTACCCTATTCGTGATGTGCCATGACTAACACGGTTGTAGTTACAGTTTTAACTGTGTAGTTAATTTTATTAATTATGATATTCACAGTTGTTTCACAATAAAAAAATTATATCATGAAAAAAACAGGAGCTGTGTAAGCTGCTGTCCTGGTGAGTTTAAAAAAGCACAAGAGGTTTGAATAACACACGTACAGGTGACTGAAGGGAGTCTGATGTTTTTATTACAGGAAAGTTATGACTTAGGCGTCTGAACTGAAAGATGTCATTCAACAAGAAGTGTTCACGATTGATCAACAGCTGTTGGCCTGAGTGATGTAACAATATCAAGTAAAGGATTGAAACCTGCATTCAAGAGGATGAGCAACTCAAATGGCATGTCTTGACCTCTATTTATGTTCAAATAAATCCATTTTGAGTTAAAAAAATCTATAGACTAATGTTTTTTCAAAACCGTCTGACTCCTGTCGGTCAGCCTACACTAGTTGTTTACATAGCTTTTTTTTTTTTTTAGCAATAATAAAACAGTTTTTAATTCTTGTAATATTACTAGGGGTGGGTTTATTATTGTTTATGTCCATGAATGTTAATAACACAAATAGATCAGATGAGGAGATGGAGACAGGCATTGGAGTGAAAGAGAGAAGCACTGAGCTATAGGCAGCAGAAAGAGTGCAGAGCACAACAAGCCAAGAGACAGAGACAGAGAGGCTGGAGTGAAAGAGGTTACATTCTGTTTGAATGTAGTTTGCTATAAATCAACAGGTTATGCTGTTTATGTTATTCTATGGTTTAAAGTTCCAATTTTTGTTCCATGTGCCCCTGTTTAGCATTAAACACCTGTCCGTCTAAATGTCTCTGCTTTTTAGTTTGGCAAAAAATATGCTATTGTTTGTTGCGTGTGATGTTAACTATAGCAGCCAGGATAGTTGTGAGCATCACTTTCTGCTGGTATGCTGTCTTCGTAAAAAACACAGCCTCGTTAATTAGTTACAAAACTTTCTGTGTCGTTGTTATATGTCTCTATAAAGTTTGCTAAGGGTTTTATAGGAGGACAAGTTTGCTAGCATATAGGAATATTTAGATTGATGATACAAATCTCTTTAATTACTGTAGTCTTGTAAAACAACCTAAACAACAACTCTGCTAGTTTTCACTCCATTGTGTTGTGTTTGTATATTTATTCAATTGTAATTAATACTCAAATAAAGTATAAATACCTCAAAATGATACGTTATTAAAATACACAATTAATGGCGTACTATTACTCAAGTATTTTCCGCACTTCATTATCCAGATATATACAGAAAGCACTGCTTTTTAATAAGGATCCTCAAAAAGGATGACAAACTTTATACACAGTGGTTTGTGTTGTCTCTATTTTCTAGAGCTATGAAAATTGCAATCTGGGAGCCACAAAAAAAGGAAATGCAGCCTTGTGATTGCTCTTTTACTTCTTTCCAGTTTGTGTTTGTTGAACAGCATATTCAGCTGGAGCAAGAAAAGAAGACAGCTGCTGATAATCATCAGTTTCCTGGTTGCCTAGTGATGGATGGAACGAATTTGTCCTTATCTCATCATTTTGCAACGATTTGTCGAAAGTTATGCAAACAAAGCATGACCATCACCCTAAAGTGCCATATCTGCTTCGCCATCCATCATCACCTGGACAAGCTACTGAGCCAGGATTGTCTAAACTGGTGTGATGGACAAATTAAGGATGGCACACCGTTGAAAAGCCATCCCTTAAAGTACCTTAAAGCAGAAGTGCTATAAATGGAGGGTACATAGATAAAATACATCTGTAGAGAACATTTGGATAGCTGTAATAGAAGCTTGTAATAGTAAGTGTAAAAGTACAGTATATACATTTTAAATATTGGAGAAATACACTCACTGGAAATTTTATTAGGAACAATCAATGTGGCAGCAGCACAGATCATATAATCATTCAGTTACAGTTCAAGATTTTCGCTCTATGTGTAGATCAAATATCAGAATGAGGGGGAAATGTCATCTCAGTCAAATTGAGCATGGTGGTTGTTGGTGCCAGACAGGCTGGTTTGTATATTTCAGAAACCACTGACCTCCTGGGAAAAAACATTTCAAATTTCAAATCACTGTGGCAGATAAGCTAAATGACCCCACCACAGCTTCTGTTATGTTCAGTGGGGTTAAGGTCTGGAGTTTGGTGAGGCACAAGCACTTGTTATTTGGAACCTGTTTAAAAAAACTAAACAAAAAACAAACAAACATACAATCGAAATACTGTAGTGGTGGCACGGTGGCTTAGTGGTTAGCACCTTGCACCTCCAGGGTCCGTGTTCGATTTCCGGCCATGTTCGATTCCCGTCTCTGTGTGCATGGAGGTTGCATGTCCTCCGGGTTTCCTCCGGGTACTCCGGTTTCTTCCCAAAGTCCAAAGACATGCAGATTAGGCTAATTGGCATTCCCAAATTGCCCATAGTGTGTGTGTGTGTATATGTGTGTGCCGGGGTTGATTTGGGTGAACCAGGGTGAACTAGGGTGTGCCTCGTGTGCCCTAAGGCTCCCGGGATAGGCTCCAGGCTCCCTGCAACCCTGTATACAGGATCAAGCGGTATAGCCGAAGACAATCGAAGGAGAGTGTGCTTATTTTTCATTTGACTGAATATGTAGTAGCATCTTCTCCAAGTTTGCTCGGCTGCCATGAGACATTCTCCTTATCTACTCCCATTTTACTCCCATATTCACCTTAAATAGCCTTATTCAGTACTAAGAATTCCTCCATAACCCTAAAACTCGAACAGGAAATTAGGAAAGTTCAATTACTTTTCTTTCTCTAACTAAATGCTTCTGGAATGCTTATAAACTCCAGCTTATAAAATATTTAAAGTTACCCATAAGTGTATACATTATATAGAATTTAATTAGTATAAACTGCAATAGTACACTTAAGTGTCATACCTACCAACCTCTGACATTTCATTCTAACTGGTGAGGTAAAATGGCAAATCGATTTCCTTTAACCTGATCTTTGTGACTCAAGCGGGATGTTTTGTTCACACCTCTTTACCACGTCCTGTTCAGGCATGCTTGCATAAACTCTGTGTGTATTTTCATGTACACCTAAGCATTACATGGAAATAGCACACACGTGCTTGTAAGTATGTGTTTTATTTCTTTATAAGCCCCCAAACAACAACTTTTGGATGGGAAATGTCTAGAGCAGTTTTATCTAGCTGAAAAGATTTCTTTGAAGTTCCTAGAAGATTAAATCAGTTTAGTGTGAACAGACAAATCTCTAAGCCCATGCAGGGCTGACTGTCAAAACCACTTATGCAGGATATAGCGTTCTAGCACATCAAATATTGATTCCTTTTCTCTTAAAAAAAGAACGTCTTCATATAAAGACGGAAATGAGTCTGTGTGCTGCAGTGCGTGGAGTTCAGAGAATAGAAGTTTTTTTCTTAAGAGATCATAGCTGAGAATAGATCAGTGACACGGCTTTCACTCCAGGCTCAAGGGATTTAAAGGAGTGCTTCTGTACACTGACACACCATGCCATTCAGAAGGGTGACTCTAGCAGGTGTTTGTAGTTGTCATGTGAACTTTTTTTTAATATATATCCTTAATGAGGAACTGAAAACATGAAAGCTTATGTTTCCTTGTAGGTTTTCCAATACAATTAAAACAAAATGGCAAATGTTAAAACATCATGACATTTTAACTCAGCCTGATGGATGTCATAGATACATAACATAGAGATTTGTAGTATTTTACACATTGCCATGACATTATGACTGAAGTGGTAAAATTACTGGGACAAAAGAAGGAAATGATAACCACTCACTTCCTTTATGCTTCAGATAAAAATATCACTCGATAGAAAAAGACTTTTTAAAATTTGTTGTTTTACTTCAATTGCTTTGTATATGTCCATGTCATTCCATATCAAAATCAAGCAAATTAAACTGCATATTTGACGTCATCTGAAAGCTAATGCAAGAAACATGCATCTTCCTAGGTTTAAAAAGAAAAGATATATACTAAAGACACACACATTTCCTCTTGATAGTACCACCCTATGAACAAAGGAAATTACAGTTTGTTCAGGTTTTTTTTTTGAAAGTGTAAAAGTGCGAAGTTCAGTGCTTATGATTATATGTATGTCTGCATGTGGTTCACACCTGTACTAGCAGTGATGTGTATTTTTCTCCGAAGGTTTACAGATGGGTCTGTAAATGAATGCCTTTTCAATCTCTGTGGTTTTATTGTGCATAGGCAGGAAAGTCACTGCACGCAGGCAAAGGTTTCATGAACCCTTTACAAACTCACCTGGCCCCTCGCTGAGAGGAATTGTGGATGGTTTCACTTTACCACTTCTCTCAAGAAGGTTAGGGACAGGCTTTATGTTAAAACCTCAGGAAGAAAAGTAACAAAATGTGATCTAAAAGTTTCAAAGGTGCTAGAACAGATTCAATAAAGTCCAGATGGATATAATATATCTATTTATAACTACTTCAACAATTCAAGAGATCTCCTTAGAAAGCAACTAACCATTTGTTACTCTACTACTGCACAAATCTCCACTGACTTGAAGCAAGATTGAAAAGCAAGACTCAAGAAGTCAGACGTTGCAGCATGATTGGCAGTGTTGAACTGTCTTTAAGAAGTTACAAGATGAGCCACAGTGTGGCTTAAAGGCGTTTAAATGTTTTTAAGTTCTTCACAATGATCTGTGTTCTTGTGCTTTTACAAGTTTCACACTTCCTCCCTAAAATACATGGTGGATTTACATCTGCTTCTACAGAGTGTTCATTCTGTGCTGGTTAATGAGGAGATTACTTAGTATGCTTCAAGGTGAACTGAAAGCAAGAGCTTTAAATGACTCTTTTTTTCCCTTGTGGTAAGGCATTTACATCCTTTGGTCACAAACCATATTGGTAAAGAAGCTATGCATGACATTTGTTCTGTGGATTCTAATGCAGTAAATATTTTCCAAGCAGTTCTTCAAATACAGTACATGTAAAGTTAGACAATGGGATTTCACCTGTATATTGTATAATGAAGTTAATTGGGTTATAGTGTGTTAATACTGGATGGAACTTTAAGGCTGTCTCACACTGTGAGGTTGTATTTATTTATTTATTTATTTATTTATTTATTAGAAAAGCTTTTATATATAAAAAATTGCATACACCTTCTTATTTAATTGTTTTTCTTTATTTGTATTATTTTCAACTTTGTATATTAATAGTCAAGACATCAAAATTATGACCGAACACATATGAAGAAGTGTAAAACTTTAAAAAAATGAGGGAAGGTTAGATATCATACAGTATCACTTCTTCACTTCTGACTTCAGAGCTGACTGTACCAGCTCACGAAGCTCCCATGTCCTGGGACACACTTATGACCTCTACATATAATATAATATGTAGAAATTTTTCAGAAATTCACATCATTTGTCAAAAATGACATTGTAGGTTCAATATACTGTAGCAAAGCAGAGGCTGTTTATCTTACATTTCGTTTAGGAGGTTGAAAACAAAAAATCATCATGGCGAAAATCATGGCGCTTACAGAACTAGATATTTAGACATCAGTAAATATTTATAATTAATATAGGGCAGAATTGGGTTAGGGTTAAAAAATATGTTTCATATCAAATGAAAGAATTATGTCTTAGGCACATATTTTGTATTTATTATACTGTAACTATATATCCCCTCTTTCAGTATGGAGTTATGGAATTATAGTTGAGAATTTGCAAAGTTAACCAGTGGAAACATACATGTTTATTTACTACCCAGCTTATGTAACCTTCACTGGCCTGCCTGGGGAGGGATTTACCAGAAATTTGCAGCACAACATTGGTTCCACGGCACTGACTTGGTGTGGGCAGCCATCATTAGGCCATTTAGGGTTTGAACTTTGATTTCAATGTTTCACCACTGTGGGAACCCTGTGGGCTGTCCATATTGGAACAAAGCTGTCAGCCCAATGTTGTATCAATGCTCAAATTCTAATAAAATATGTAACGTCAAACAATTTAAACAATATAATGGAGCCAATACAGAGTCTTTAAGTCAAGGACACATGCACATACAAATAGACAACAAACAACAACAAATCAATGAAACTATTACAGATATAAACTCCTGAAGTATAGTCATTAATATATTCTTCATTAAATCAAACCATGATATTTTATACTGTGCCATGTATTGTCAATAGTAAAAAAAAAATATAAAAAAAAGTCAAAAGTCTCAAGAAGGGTTAAGTGTAACATTATACAAAAAAAAAAAACTGTTGAAAAGTCATACTGAAGTAGAAGTTTATTTTGTATAATTTTAAAATAATGCTAATTCCTTATTCCTTTGTAGGGAATTCAATTATGTTAACAATTTTTTTACTCTGACGAAAAAAAAGTTAGCAGCAAGGCCACACACTGACACATATTTAATTTTAGCATGCATGACGGTGCAGGAATGTGGGTCAGAGGTTTCCACAGAGTGATGATGCCACAGCCTGCTGATAAATGTAATATAGCAGACAGGTTCAAATCTCCCTGTGCTGCTGGTTTTTAAAGTTAATTTTACATTCAAATGAAAACAAACATTTATTATTTCAACCAAAATCTTATCTGCAGATTTTGTCCTTGTTACAGACGTACAGTCCTTGCTACAGTCTGCTCCTCCTGTATGTAGCAATGATGACATCTAGTGGAAAAATGTAAAGCTGCACATCAAAATATCGATCCCAATAAACAGGAGGAATTTAGGGGGAGACAGGGCGGACACTGTGTCAATTTTAGACAATATGTAAGTTGAAATATGATATCTACATTGATTTTATAATAATGCAGTGCATTGTCACTGGGTGAGAATATGGGCAACAATAAATTCTGTGTTCACGACTGTGGCATCGATGCTTTGCATTGTATTTTGTGATGAAAGGCTTGGACGCAGCTGCTCGGCCATAAAAGCCTATTCCATGAAGAACTCTGCAAACTGCTCTTAAGCTAGCCTGAAGGCCACATGAAGTTTGGAGATCTGTAGCTATTGACTCTGCATCCGCTGACCCCGCTCTGTGATTTTGCGTTTGTTATAATACCACTAACAGTTGACAGGTGAGATTTAATGACTGGACTTACTGTAGTGCCAGGTTGCATCCTATCACGGTACCATGCTGGAATTCACTGAGCTCAAATCATTTATAACATAATATTTACATATAATAAAACTATCCTTCGATGTACAATATACATGGCATGATTTGTACATCGAAGATATTTGTGAAAAAATCATTTTGGGCGATGTAAGATGAGTACAAGAACACATCGAGATGTTTTTTGGAAATTTTGTCTGTTTGTCTGTTTGTTTGTGCACGCATCACAAAAAAAAAACTGAACAAATTTTAATGGGGTATACACAGGTGTATTTGTCTGAGCCTGAGGTAACATATACTACAATCTTTGTTTCATCACAATCAGGACACGATAAGAGAAGATATGCTATTTTAAAATTTTAATGGAAAACGCCCTTATATTATTTTTAAAAATCGACCTTAAAAATCATTAGTTTATCTCAAAATGTAATAGATGGCGCAGTAAATTTTTTAATATGCGTTTATGTGTGTGTAATTGAAATCTACTTAATACACACCTTTATTCCGCACGAGTCAGCCAAAAAAGAATTATACACACTTTAGGAAAATAAAAACTTGTATAAATATTTTAATAATTTTATTTATACGTTATATACAGTATATACCAGTTTGTTTGGACTTTTCCCTAATACAATTTATGATATCTTGATTTTTCTCTTTTTCTTAAAAACATTTGTTTTTGCATGGCCCAAGTTTCTGCTCTTCTGTCATGCATGACTGTTGCTTCTTACATTATTTTGCATGCGTTTTGTTGTATTCTTTAATCAAGTTTGTTAGCCTGCCTATTGTACGACTGGCTAGTCGGAATGTCGTAACTATGCGGCCTGGTCTATGTGACAATAAAAAAAAAACGATGATAAGAAAAGCTGCTCTGAAGGAGGTTTAACCATCAAAGGGCTGCATCAAAGAAAAGGAAAAGCACAACTTCTGCCAGGGAAAAGAACCAGAGGAACAGCAGGTGCATGGCATTGAATTTTAAGTGAAACATTCTCTCATGAAGGAACTGCTTGCATTCTCACCAATTGCCATGAAAGGTCCTCAGAACTTCAGTCCTCAGTATCTATACTCCCACGCTATCAACACCAGAAGAGAAAGGTGTTCTTTCTTAGCCAACTACCAACGTCTTTCCTGGCTAGGGGGTTTCAACGCATACATCAAAGCTGACCATAATTTTGGCATTGGGACAATGAACAAAACAAGCAATGGCTGTTAGAGTTTTTTCCTGTTACACTCTGAGCATAACCAACACTTTTTTTCTCAAGTAAACCCATACACAAAGTTTTTTGGTGTCATCCAGGATCACACCCACTGGCATCAAGTTAATTTGGTCATTACAAAAAGATTACTTCTTTATTATCAGTAAGATCCATCTTAAGCCCAATAAATCACCACTCAAAGCTCAAATTGCAATCCAAAATAAAATAAATATAACTTAATTATTTCAGAACTGTGAGAGCTTCCATAACAGTATCAGTGAAGCAAAACCCAGTACACACCCTACTGGCACAGCTGTAGAGCAATAGAATTACATCCAGGACTGATTAGTTTGTAGCAGGCATTAACATAATGAAACCAGAAATTGCAGCCAAGCATGCTGCCCAAATTAACTACAAAACATCACCACCCAGGGTTTTACCCTCCTATGTATTCTGTGCGGAATTTTCTACTCACACACAGTAACAGCTGACACCCAGTGCTACTTTTACAATCTCCCATACTATAAAAATGTTGGCCCATTTCTCAGTGAATAAACAGACTGATAAAGAGCAGAATGAGGGTATAATATTTATTAATATTTATTGAACTAACAATATATATAAACAAACAATATATTCACAGTGTTCTTTGACTATTCTTATAGCTTTCCTTATATTTTACCTCTCAGAATTTGTCCACTGACAGAAGGGGACAAAATAGTTTATTTTGTAGGTCCCTATATAACATGCATATAGGAAGGTTCAGCTAGAGCTGCATATTTAATCAGAAAAAAAAAAAAAAAAAACCTCACACTCTCTTATTTATAATGATGGTGATTTACTTGCCTGTATTGTCATGCATTCCAATCATGGGGCAGTCACATGTTTACATTTCTACAACAACCCCAGATGCTATCAGTCACACTCATTGGTCAGAATCACACTGTGTAAAACAAAACAGTATTAATTCACCAATCAGGCCAGAGATTAGCGTTCACAGCTCTCGTTTCTCTTCCTTATTTCCGCCATCCTACTGTCACTCACATGATGTGTAACAAGGAGGCAGACCTTAACAGACTAGTCAGTTTACTCGATAGAGTTGGAGCGGCAGTTTGTGCACAAAATTAAAAAATGTGCGCCAATGTGGGAAATCCTGGTGGCAAAGGTGAAAGTGATAATGAAACAGTGTTGGTTCTGAAAAGAAATTCCACAGTGTGGAACTTTTCCACATAGTGGCAGCAACACAAGGCAACACCACCAATCTTTACAACCACTTCAAACATTACCATAAACTACAGTACAAATTAGTCATTAAGGACAAGGGAACCACATCTGAAAAGACAAGCAACCAGACCACACAAATGTTCATAACTCAGAACATTTTACGGCCCTTTGCCATGACCTTTAAGTTCCCAGTGGCACTAAAACATAAACAGCATCACCTATCACTTGGCTAAAGACATGGCTCCAGTCAACTGAATTGAGGAATTTAAGAGGAAAAGAGGAATTTAAGACAATGATAAAGACTATAACAAGGGCCACACTATCCCTCTCACAACTATTTTTCTATTTTTTACTCCACTACATTTCTACATAGTGTTAAGTTACCTAACCAAAGTGATGGGAGGTATTTGAAGCAATAATATCGCCACCTGGTGATTATTCCGTATAATTGCATTTCATAATTATGTATCTGGTGTTTACAGTAAATCAGAAATGGGGACGGTTGTAGACAGCGACTAAACAACGCTTTAACAGTTAGGACGGAGTGAGAAAGACGAGAAAAAGAGTTTTTTACTTAAAGACTACTGTGAGCTAATACAAACTCAGTATATTTGATACATATGTAAATGTGAAGGAAAATTATTTTGTACTACTAATCAAAGAGAACTGTAAATGGATGAAATCTACTTTTGATTAAGTAAATGGTGTGCATCACCACAGAAAGTGGATCTAACATTGTAAAAGCAGCAGCCCTAATCAACTGGACAAGGTTTCACTGTTTTGGCCATGGGCTACATCTGGCTACAGGTGTGCAGTTTATTACAATTCATCACTCATAAAATGCTCATATATTCATTTAAATATGAAAATATGTCCTTACTTTTTGTAGCTAATTTATATTACATGAAGTCACACATAAAGCAGGATAACATTAGAACACATAAAACACATAAGGTACTATGCATACACATTAACCAGGCGCAAGTACTGTATGATAGGAAAAAATATAAGTACAAATGGCTTCATTTTAACACTCTTAGACTTAAATAAGCATTGAGGATTCTACTGCATGTTTCTATATTTTATTCTGTGCATTTTGACCTAATTAGTCTTTTTAAAACATTTTTAAATACAATTCTTTTGTATTTTTAATTGCTAAAAAAGTGCTCTTTTATTTTACAATGTGCTGATACACCTTCAGTCTCTAGGGGCTGCAGTGTAGAGGAAGGGTGCTCGGACTGTGAAGTCAGTCTGGATGCTTTCGCCAGTAGCCGCAGTCAGGTTGAGGCACGCTGTCAAGCCGAACTGAGTGGTGCAGAAGGCGAGTGAGCCGAGGATGCAGTGATGTGTTGGTGCTGGCTCTTGCTCTGCGACTTTCTCCTAAGTGGAAAGTTTCCAGAGTTCTCAGGAAAAAGAACTCCAGAGTCTGCAGGAAAAACAAAGGTTGTTTTTGACTGTGTTCTTGACCCCAATATATCTGACAAGGGAATGAGAGTGAGCCAGGTGCATGATGGTGTCCATCTTCCCTTGTGGCACCACTAGCAGATCACACTGCTCTCGTCTCCTGTTGGTGTGATAATAAAGCAACCCATTTTACACCCGGAAAAAGGAGGCTCTGGGGTGCTCACCATCCTCAGCTTCTTCCTCTATTTCTGAAACCTGGTCCCAGCAATAAGCGATAGTTCTCCTGCTATAGCTGGGCAAAGCTTTCATCTCACTTAGTCTCATCTCCCGCTTCCACGTCCACACCGTCATCCAGGGTTTTGGGGAGCCATGCTGGGTAGGAGGATGCGGTCTTTTGCCATCTCTGCCCGGTTTATGTCTGCTTATTTTCCTTGTGTTCTTCTTCTCCAGAAGCAACCTGGGTCAGTCTCTTCTTAGGGAAAGAGGGACAGGGAGATCAGGCATAATGTCAGCGGTTACTGTATTTTTATCATGCCTGTCCTTGATGGTAATGCACGCCGCAAGAACCTCCAATCAATCACCATGAATACATGTGACCGACAGGGACTTGCTTTGCGGGATGACAGAGGGATAGGCTAAAGTGATGGCACTTCCATATCAGATCCATAGGCATAGGGTCGGCTCAGGGAGATTCTGGTCGAAGAGCTTCAGCTTCTCTTCATGGAGTAGGAATGTAGCGCTGCAGGTTTCTTTCATGGTAGTTTCTTTTTTTTTGAGCCAAGAGAGTGCATATCTAGCGGGTACTCCAACACTTTGACCATATCCCGCATGGAGGAAGGTGCTCTCATGCCCATGGCTTTCCTCTCTTATTTCGAGAGGGAGCATAACACACAGACGAGTAATGATTTCCATAAAGCAGTCCAACTGTGCTTGCGACAACAATTGGGGGCTATATGTCTAGCAATTAAATTTCAGAAAATCTGAGAATTTAAGACCGTAACGTTCTAATATTTCCGCTTTGAGTGGGTCATAATCACCAGTGTCTTCATTAGAGAGACTGAAATAGGCTCGCTGGGCCTTCCCAGTACGGAGAGGGATAAGAATAATGCTCTTTTGTAGGCCGTTCCTCTTGTTCTGCCCTCATTTCCAACGTGCGGAGACTCCGAGGCCGTCATGGGGCGCGAGTTTATCCAGCAGGTGTTGGGTATCCCTGTGATGGTTGCAAGCATGTCAACTCAGCTGTGTTCGCCTGCAGTTTCTGGATGAGTTGCTGGAGCATCTGCTGTTGAATGCTCGTCTCTACTGAGGTACTGTACATTAGGACCCTGGTTCCAGTCTGTCTGCCAAAATTCTTTACCAGTGTAAACATTTGCCTGGGATACTAGGTCTCACCAGGTTCTAAGGAAAAATAGTGCTTTTTTTATTTTACAATGTGCAGAAAAAGTCTCTCAGTCCCCCGAGTGGCGCAGTGGTAAAGTGCTCGCCCTATCACCTGGAGATCGCTGGTTTGATTCTCGGGCCCTGATATTGTAGCCTCTCACAGCCAAGGGCTTAGGGAGAGCTGATTGGCCGAGCTCGCTCAGCAGGGTGGGATAGGAGGCACTTAGCACTCTCACATTAATCTACAGCCAATCACGGGTGTCTGTGAGCTCACGCAAGCGGAAGGAGCAGATAGCTGTTCTCCGAGTGTGTTACGCCACGCCCAATTGTGTGTGAGCGAGAGGTTTGAAAAGATGTAGTCGGCTGGTGTCATGTGGTTCGGAGGAAACACGTGATAGCCTTCGGCCCTCCCTGACTGACTGGTAGTAGTAGCCTTAATGTGGGAGGCCCCTAGTGAGGGAGAGGAATTGGACATGGCTATATTAGGTAGAAAATCTAAAAACTAAAAGAAAACACACACACACACACCTTCAGTCCCTAGCGAATACAGTGTAGAAAGGGGTTCCTCAGGTGGTGAAGTCAATCTGGGTGCTGCAGTAGCTGAGGTCAGGTGAGGCACACTGTCAAGCCAAACTAAGCAAGGCTGTCAAAAACGGACAGGTTGTTCCCAAAATCAGGACACAGCAGAGGGTGATTTAAAAACTTTTAATAGAAGTTTAGGTGGAATACAAGTAATGGAGGAGATGCTGCAAGAATGGAGCAAGAATGCAATAACGGTTGTTCAGCGTGTGCTGACTGGTTTCACACACACAGAACTCAGTGTCAGGTTTTGGGGAGTCAACTGCAACAGATAACTGGAAAAGGAGATGATCCTGTACACTGGGAAAGACTTATGGGAGATGAACAGGTTTAGAGAAACTCAACACTGGTTTTCAATCAGAAAGGTACTCACATAGTGGCTAGGCATCAGGGGCAAATAAGTAAAGACCACCTTTGACTCATGTGAAGATGAACAAAGCTATCTCAATGGAAAGCCTGAAGGCCAACATGTAGTGAGAGTAGCCAGGTTTGCTAGTGCTAGCCAGTATGAAGTAAGAGCACATTCATCAACTGGGTTAGAGCAGATTCACAAACAGGGTTGGAGCAGATTAGGTATTCGAATTATTCATGGTCTCAGGCAGGCCAGACTCTGTATCAGTGGTATGTAAATATAATGAGCATGCAGGTTATCATTAAGTCCGATAGAAACATGTAGTTGCAGATTAACAAGGCAATTCAAGTTCAGGTCCTAAGGTTTACAGACATCTGTTGGATTCACAAGCACTGAAGATCCCAGAAATGGCAGGAGAATTAGTAATCAGCACACTCAGTTTGCTAGCCGTTAATCCAAATTCAGAGAGGATGGTTCACTGGTTCTATGTAACCCAACAGGTGTGTTCAGTAATAGCAAACAAGCCTTGACTGGTTTGACTTGGGTAATGTGGAATGTAGGGTGGATGCACAAGATCCTGGCCAGTTTTAGATGGGTTGCCACCGGGTTGAGGACCTTGGAGATTGAAAATGGTCCAACAAAATGAGGGGCAAGTTTCCAGGAGGCAACCTTCAAGGGGAGGTTGCACATAGATAGCCAGACCTTTTGACCTACTTGACCTGTTTCCAAATAGTGTGTGTGTGTGTGTGTGTGTGTGTACAGTATGTGTGCATGCCCTGCGATAGATTGCCCCTCCATCCAGGGTGTACCCCATCTCATGCAATAAGTCTCCTCTGGGATAGACTCCAGGCCACACAATATGGAGTTGTAGGACGCTGTTTGCGATTGGTCCTGCTGGAGGAAGATTTCTAATGTTTTAATATAGTTGTTCTGGCTTTCTTCTAGGTGTGACGACAATGACGGACAAAGAGTAAGGCAGAAGGAACAGAGGCTATTGATTCCTGTGATGAAAACAGGGTTGATAACCATAGGCTGCCTGAAAGGGGGAAAGACCAGTTGCTGAGGTTGGTAATGAGTTGTGAGCATATTCTACACATGTGAAAATGCCCAGAAGGTGACAGAACTTTCAAAACGGAGCGGTGAATTGTGGTCCTTGGCAACAGGCGATTTTGTTTTTATTTTTACTGAAGTAAAGCTTTTATAAAAGTGCTACCTTCCATAATGTGGTTTTACTTTTCCTATCCTGCTCTATGGTTAGTTGTCATGGCTTGATGTTTTACGGTATCCAGCCAGTGGTAGTGGACAATTGTTTTACAGTATGAAGCCAGTAGCATCGTGCATTGTGGAGGCAAAGGTAACATGTCATACCCTCCATATTATGTCCGAACCAGGTAAATTTGCCCAGCCATTGCAGGTCAAAACCACTAGCTCTTTGGTGTCCACTGCATTTGGTAGCACATTGGTTATAAAATAGCACCATCATATCAGCATTGGGGTAATGCCACCGTTGAAGTTACAGATGACAGAAATCAAATGAGTGCAGTTTATGTTAGAAAAATAGTGTTCTCCATGTAGTCGAGAGTCAGAAGCGACACAAAACAGAGCATTATCAATAACTTTATTCCAAAGAGAATATTGTTACAGATGCAGCAGTTGATAATACCATCACACATATACTCATGGAGGACTTCACTGAGCCACGCAAACCTGTTAACTGATTTATGCTTCACCATCAAGTCTATGCTGTAAGACTTGTGTAGCCATGTACTCTACGGTGTAGCCTGATGGGTACCTGAACAACCCCCCGCTAAAAAAATTATAATAATTACATGTTGAGGCGACGCGGACCACCTGGTAGCTCTGTCTGGGTGCGGCCACAGGCGGGTGTGTCTCCTGGACGTCTGTCAGCTGAGCGCCTTTCGGAGGGGCCTTAACGCAGTCCTCCTAGCGGCCTTTTCCTCTTCTGTGGTGGGGATGTGAAGGCAGGTTCTGCGCAGGAGTGAAGGTGCCGCAGGAGCTCAAGCAGTTCTTTCCCACGCTGTCCTCTCGTGGAGATTCTGCTCATTCTGCTCTCCTCTTTAAAGTCTCTGGGGTGCGCTCACGTGCCACTCTCTAATACTCCCCCGCATGACTCCTTGCATTGTTTCCGGACCCCGGTCTAAACTCTGCACTTTGCTTTAATAATATGGAGAAAGCCCAAGGTCTATTAACGTTAATCATTGCCAACCTGGCCTACGTTGTGAGCAAGGAGCAATAACAAGTTAAGACGCATGCCTATCACAGGCGCACGCCGTGACATCCTGTATACAGGGTTGCAGGGGGCCTGGAGTCTATCCCAGAGGAGACTTAGGGCATGAGACGGGGTACACCCTGGATGGAGCGGCAATCTATCGCAGGGCATGCACACATACTATACACACACACACACACATACACACACACACACACACATTCATTCGCACACTATTTGGAATGCCAATTACCTTAATCTGCATGTCTTTGAACTGTGGAAGGAAACCAGAGTGCCCGGAGGATACCCACCAAGCACAGGAAGAACAAGCAACAATTGCAATCAAGCATTTGTGATAATTGCCATGAGTCTTTCACACCGCTGTGGCTGAATTTTGGACCACTTTTCTATATACAGATGTCACCATTAAAAACGCTTCGAGAAAAGGGATCACGCGACTTGCCGCGGCTGCGCGCGACAAGCTGTGAAAATGCCCTTCATTACCTGTAGGGGGCAGTCGTGTTTCAGTCTGAAATATTGTGTGTCTACTGAAGC
>JAQMYJ010000033.1:10605928-10629542 GCA_030014305.1 Clarias laeviceps
CTCAGATACTGCGGCGCGAGACCATTTAATGCTTTATATGTCAATAGTAGTATTTTAAAATCAATGCGAAATTTCACGGGGAGCCAATGAAGTGAAGATAAGGTAGGTGTGATGTGCTCGTATCTTCTGGTTCTAGTGAGGACTCTCGCTGCTGCATTCTGGACTTTCTGAAGCTTGTTTATGCATCTAGTTGAACAACCAGACAGTAAGGCATTACAATAGTCCAACCTAGTCCAACCACTAGCAAAGCAATATTAGGTGTATTTAATGATATGCTTCAGAAGTGGAAGATTTTTTTTTAAATGTTCTTGTTTTGGTACTGTTATCGGTACTCTGTATCTGCAAGTTCCCAAATGGAATTATTTGTATGCATACTCTATCTGACAAAAAAGTGGTTTCAGAACATCCCTAACAGGTGCATAACAAGACTCATTGTCACATCAACTGTGGAGAAAGCATCATCATGCCGCCAGAGGGCGCCTTCTCCTGAGGTCTAATTTTTTTTTAAGTGGTTAGCACTGTTGCCTTGCACCTCCAGGGTTCGGGTTCGATTCCTGTCTTTGTGTGTGTGGAGTTTGCATGTTCTCCCCGTGCTTGGTGGTTTCCTCCCAGAGTCCAAAGACCTACAGATTAGGCTGATTGGCGCTCCCAAATTGCCAGTAGTGTGTGAATGAGTGTGTGAGTGTGTGTGTGCCCTGCGATGGATTGGCATCCTGTCCAGGGTGTACCCTGCCTCGTGTCCACAGTCTCCTGGGATAGGCTCCAGGTCCTCCACGACCCCGAATACAGAATAAAGCGGTATAGACAATGTATGATGAGTTAATTGAATTGAATTCAACTGAATTGAATTGAATAATATTAGCCACGTTCAGGCTTTGCAGTTTGTAGTTTGCTAGCAGCTGTAGTTTTTGATTTTTTATTCAAATTGTTTGCTGTGTTGCAAAATAAAATCACAAGCATTGTTTGCAAGTACCATTAATATGTTTTTTATTATTTGGCTGCTTACAATTTCCTTATACACTAACATATGTTATCTAGCCCTTGTGTGCTTAAACTCAAGTAAATTTGCTATCTGTGCAACAAAATAAGGCAAGTGACTATTTCAAGTTTCTAAAATTCATCAAATTTATTGAAAGTGATAATTTTTATACATATTGAATTAATGTTAATAAAATAAGAAGTTATTTACACAAAATATGTTACTAAACAAAGTTTCTCACAAATACATATACAGACTGCTATCAGTTTAGCTAAATAATCTATTAGCTAAGCACATAGAGTATGCTGCATGTACAGTATAAGTTCGTTAGTCTAGCTATGATAATTATAGTCTCAAATATAAAATATTGATTATATGATAGTATAATATTCAATGAATGTTTATCATACTATAATTAAGTACTGTCTCAGTACCATAGTATATTAGGCACATCTTAGAGCAAGCTTTTATCTATTTACAGTAGTAAAGGAAGTGCATTTACATGACATTTCTGTACTTGTTTTTATACAGTATTTTCTGTAGCTGATACTTATAAAATTACATTTGAATTTTCACCATAATTATTATTTTATTTAATTCATGTATTTATTTATTTTAAACTCCAGCTCAGTGTCCTTTGTTTATGGAAATCAAGCTTTTTCAGGTCAGCAGATGACTTTGTTCAGGAGGAAGCTACAGTATGTTCAGGTCTTGTAGAAACCCTTGGGCTGTGGACTAAAAGACATCATCATTATTAGTATTGCCTGTATTAACATCCAAATATAGCTTTTTTTTTGTTAGGGATTTACAAGTTTCAATTAAAACATAATTATTAATTTAGTTCATAAATAATACATATTTATTTTAATATCATCCATCACGGAGGTATTTTTAGAGTGTCTTCAGAAATCCTTTTAAACCCTTTAAAAGGTTGAGTCGCTTGGTTTAGTGTGGAACATGGACAATTTTCTGCTTGAGCAGCTTATCTTAATAAATAAAATGCTTTAACATTTATCAGATTAGTCAAGCTTGAAATTATGAAGGCACATATACTATAAAGCACATTACACTGGTCAATAAATACACAATTTTAATAATCTATAGCTGAATAACACATGATCACAGTTTCTTTTTTATGCAAGTTTAGAAAATAATTAACATAATTACATTTTATTACTATAGCTAACTATTATTGGTTTCAAATACTTGTACTTTCAAAAAAGAAAAAACTAACTTTTTACATTATATTGGACAATCAAATGTGCTCACATGTCTTGCTGAAAAATGTAAATCCAGCCATCGATATACAGTATATACAAATTTTATGAATCAAATCAATTTTCCTGCTATAACATTCTTATGTAGTTGGCATTATAGCCATGTCATTATAGCCATGTCATTAGTCTGACATGGATATGCCACTGGAACTTGTGCCCCTAGATGAGTGTCCCTAGCCCAGTAAAATATTCAAATATTCAAAATACTGGAGAAACCATTGACCTATGTTAAATGAGGAGTCTCGTTAGGAGCCATGAAGTCCATCTAATTTGAAAATATATGGTGAGATACATTTTTGCTAATTTGTTAACTTTAAATACATTTTCTTAACTAACATGTAAATGTAGATAAATTGTCTAGGCAGCAAGTCAAATTCTTTAGCAAATACTTGGTATATCACAAGCAAACTTACTGAAATTTAACGACGACTTCAGGCAAAACAGCGTAGTTGCTTTAAAAATAAAAAAATATATAAAATCAACAGTTTTGGTAAGAATTTACTTAAAAAATTAGATTTCTTTTTCTTTTCTTTGAATAATTCAAGTCCATTTTTTTGACTCAG
This sequence comes from Clarias laeviceps, assembly GCA_030014305.1. Taxonomy (NCBI): domain Eukaryota; kingdom Metazoa; phylum Chordata; class Actinopteri; order Siluriformes; family Clariidae; genus Clarias; species Clarias laeviceps. The sequence goes on from JAQMYJ010000033.1 coordinate 10,608,748, forward strand.
TATCTATAGCACTTTGCATTTAGTGTCCTAAAAGTGTTTGTGCTGTACCAGGTCTGCACTAAGAAACACAAATTGCCCTCAAAAGCCCAGATAGTAAGCACATTTAATAATGTGTATTGTATTTGTGCTTCATTTTGTGAGTCATGTTTGGAAAAATACTTGTCAGGGGAAATTAACAATTACCACCTTAGACAAAGAATACAGAATTAGCCAAGTACTTTCTTCTCCCGCAGACATAAATGTGCACACATGCTCTTATCATTCATTATAAAAATTGTAAACATTATACATAAAACCCTACATATTAACATTAATTCATTGTGGCATAAATATTGCACAATTTCAAATGTTACTTAAATGTTTCTAGGATTAGTATCTAAGTATGAAAATTATTTTATGGGATTGGTGTCAAATTTTGGCCATGTCATACTTTGGCTATACAGATTAAAGTAACAAACCTGAACAACAACAAAAAAATCTTACTTTTTACACCGGCAGAATTTCCTCTTACGCCTAGTGTACTTCATCACCTGTGCAAAATAAGAGGGGTTGAGAGTATAAAGTAAGAAAAAAATTAAACAGCAATGTCATTTTGGCATGTTAATATTGTAGTAACGTTCACCTTTCTGCGCCTACGAAAGATGATGACAGTTATTGCAGCAAGTAAGACGAACACCAGAACACCTCCAATAATAGCTACAACAAGCCAAATATTTACTGGAGCTTTCACTGGAAAACAGAACACACAGAACAGCATTAAAATAAAAAGTTTCAGTATCCTCCTTGTCTCCTTAAGTGGTGGTTCAGGGTTTTTTGTTTTTCTGTATACATAATTCCCTACAAATTTTTTTTAAATGTGTGAAGTGTACATACATATATAAGTATATACATAATTTGTTTGTTTAATAAGTTCTTTAGGGAAATAGTTAAATACTGCCACTGAGGAAGCCATATTGGGTATTATGTAAATAGAATTTGTTTACAAGAAGAAATATTCTCAATTCTGATACAAAAATAGTATACTCCAGAGCTAGGGATCTGTTGGTCCACTACTTTTCATCCTTACCAATTTTCATACTGACTGAAGTTGATGTAAGCACTGTGCCATTCTTTTTGAGCTGACATGTCCATCGCCCACTGTCTTTTACACGTGATTCAGGGAACGACAGGACTGTGGTATGTGGATAGCTGACATTTGACATAGATAAACCATAAGGTGGTATCCAATTTACTTCCAAGTCAGGGCTCATGGAATGACCCAGAGTGCACGTCAAGTTCACTGGGTCACCTTCATATACAACTTTACTTCCTGATGAAGTAACTACAGAGAGAAAGGGGAATTTGTGGATAATTGCAGTAAATTAGTTATTACTTCAGTAACATGATTTTAAAAGAAATCTTACACAGAAACAGATGTATTTGTAACCTGTTTGCTTTACAGTATTTGTACATTAAACTCATTCATCAGGACACATTTACCTTGCAGCACCTCTACCTTCACGTTTCTGCTGCGAGTAATTGATTTAAACTCCAGACTGCAGGTGTACGTCCCCCTGTCTTTTATAGACACCCTGGAAATCTTCACATCAAGCACGTGATTTTTAACCTCAGTCCCCTTGAGTGAGCTGCTCGTGTCATTGAGGACCTTCCAGGCAGGCGGATCTGGATGTAATTCGAGAAGGTGTCTGGACGAGGAACCATCAAGTGAAGTGAAGGTCCAGCTACCTCCGTTCACCTCTAAGGCTTTTACTACGGACCAGGGAATTTTTGAGGACAAAGAACAAGGGATAAAGAAATCAGTGGAGGAAACAGATGTGTAGATGGGATCTGATGGAGAGGGGGCAAGATCTGGGGAAAGAATAAGAAAGAGAGTTATTTAAATATATAATGTTACTGAAATAAGTATTTCGATGGTCTCTCTTAGTTTTGTGTGTCCTATGTACTGTATGTATGTTTATTTTTTACTTGTTCTGTTGTTAGCACAGTGAATGTGTACAGTATATATATATATATATATATATATATAAAAATAAAAAACTGAAATAATGTGGTTGCATAAATTTGCACACCCTTAGACTAATACTTTGTTGAAGCACCTTTTGATTTTATTACAGAATCAGCGTTTTTGAGTAAGAGTCTGTCAGCATGGCACATCTTGACATTGCAATATTTGCCCACTCGTCTTTCCAAAAATGCTAAAATATATGTGAGATTGCAAGGGCATCACCTGTACACAGCCCTCAGATTCAGATCAGGGCTCTGGCTATTCAAAAACTTTAATCTTCTTCTGGTGAAGCCATTCTTTTGTAGTTTTTTATGTATTTTTATTTGGGTCGTTGTCATACCGAGACATGAACTTCCTTCCAGCTTTCTAGCAGAAGCCTGAAGGTTTTGTGCCAACATTAATGTTAACTTAACCCCCTCCACCTTGACTATGGTCTGAGTTCTAACTGAAGAAAAATAGCCCTAAAGCATGATGCTGCCACCACCATGCCTTACTGTGGGTTTGGTCTTCTTTTGGTGATATTCAGGGTACCTTTATAAATTAAGGCCAAAAAGGCAATTTTGTTTTTACAAAATGTATATATCAGACCATAACACATTTCCCATATGCTTTTTTGCTAAATTTAGCCGGGCATTGATGTATTTATTCTCCCTAACATAGCCCTGACATGTGAAAAATATGGGAGATTGTTGTCAGATGTACTATATAGCCAGTACTTAGACAGCCTCCCTGATCAGTTTTCTTATTGTCTTTCCATCAACTTTAAAAGAACATCCAGTTCTTGATAATGTCACCATTGTGCCATATTTTCTTCACTTAATGATGACTGTCTTCACTGTGTTCCATGGTATATCTAATGTCTAGGAATTTTTGTAGGTTTCTCCTGTGTGATACATTTTAACAATAAGGACCCTCCGATGCTTTTGAAAGCTCTCTGTTGACCGTGGCTTTTGCTGTAAGATGCGACTAAAATATGTCAGGAAAAGCATACTAGAACAGCTGAGCTTCATTTGGGGTTAATCAGAGGCACTTTAAATGATGTGTACTGACTCCTATAATATAAGTTTGAATGTGATTGCTTAATTCTGATCACAGCCACATCCCCAGTTATAAGAGGGTGTGCACAATTATGCAACCACATTATTTATTCATTTTTCTCTCCCCCCTTCAAAATAAGTTTTCAGTTTGTTTTTTATCTAAGTTGTGCAGGTTATAGTTATATTAAGGTGTAAATGGTTGTATTACATTTAAGGTGTAAAAAGTTGAAATAATTTATCTTGGTATCTTAGATCTATATTTTGTTCACATCACAAAAACTTTTCAACAGGTTGTGTAGATTTTTTATATCCACTATATACAGTATATATAAATATAAGCCATGCATACTATTAACCATGTAGTATGTTTATTATTTTATCTGTTTTAAATAAAAGTATAAGATTCTGTATGTAACTGCTTGATCAATGGGACTGTACTACATTGATTCTGCACTTACCTACAATGGTGACTTCAGTCATAGCATTGAACACCATGCGATCACCATCATAGCTCATTGCACAAGTCCACTTTCCACTGTGAATTCTAGCGGCATTAGTCACCTTGAGACTGTTTGTGTTCCCACTTGAACTTCCTCTATAAAGTGTATTACCAGGCCCTAACCATTTTATAGTGGGCCGCACACGATTAAATCCATCTTTTTGGATTTCACAGTAGAGATTGAGAGTGGAACCAACAAGCAGTGGTGTCAGTTGATTCATTTTTACTGAGTGAGAGAAAGAGAAGAAATTAATTTTGTCAACTATACAGTCTCAGTGGCTCAATTTCTGCAACAGTAAATATGACCATTGCAGTAAAATTTGATTTAAATGCATCTCTGGATCACTATTTTACACACAGTAAAAACACTTCCTTTTCAGTGAGGTCCATTACAGTAAATTACAACCACAGATTAAATAAATAAAAATAAAAAAAATTTTGTTTGTAATTATATGGAGGATTCCACTGTTTATTGATTACTGATTATTGAGGTGCAAATTGTGTTCCACCAATACAGTTAGAAATATATAATGTAAAATACATTCAGAATTATACAGAAATAACACACATTAAACAATTAAATAAATATACATTTGTATATTTGTTTTAGTTCAATATAACTACTTTTACCTTTTATATAGTCAGTATTACTTTAAAAATCACATTATTTTTATAGAAGTGTTTGATTTCATTTAACACCTGATTATCAATTATAGATTAAATATCTAGTAAGGGAAATTATATAAAATATACCTTAATTGCATCCTGCAACATGCACTTAGTACATGAACACAAACACTTAAGTAATATAGGAAATATTACACAAGTCACATGTACGTACATGATACAAGTGACATTATGCAAAAAATTTTAAAGGTTATTAGAAGAAGAAAGTAATGTTGTGATAATTACTGATGAGGTCAATTAGAAAATATAATTGAATTAAAAATAATTAAATCATAATATAAAATCATTAATGTCGTTATCAATTTTAATTAATACATACATTTTATTAACTTACTAAAATGTTTTTAATGTTCTCAATCGTATGTGAATTAACCACATTTTAAGTATTTGCTTATAATTTGCTAAAAAAAAAAAAAAAAACTTTACTGTGTTACTTTTTAGGACAAAATAACAGCCATTGAACGTCATTTCTCAAGCTAGGTAAAACCAGTTTATTTGCAAATCAGACAAAATGTTTGTATCATACTTGTGCTGAGTGTGTGTATATCACAAATAAGAAGGCTTCCTAATGTAAATCTTGACTTGACTGACTACAAATCATATGATTTCTATGGATTGCTGTATTTTTATACTAAATATAATGTCAAGTTTTAAAAAGCGTATCACTTTTTCAGCTTACCTTCATAGAGTTTATATGTGGTTTTAAATTCACGCACAAGTTCATGCTGCTCACACTGGAACACTCCAAAGTCAGTCACATTAAAATTTAAAATGATAAGAGAATAGTCTGGTGAAAGAGAGAGTCGCTCTTGCCACTTTTGTGACACTGCCAAGAAAAAAAAATTAATATAAGGGTAAAATAAATATGCGGTGAAAAATTAAATAGATTGTTTTTTTCAGCTAACCTGCTTTTGTACCAGATGATGTCGGGCTCCTTCTAATCAATAATTCATTGTTAAAGTACCAGTTGACATGAATTTTGTCTTCTGCCCCCCAAATGGTCCTGGGAAGAGTGACTGAGTTTCCTATCTGTGCAAAAACCACCTTTTCTTCTACTTCTGAGAGAGAGAGAAATTTCATTGACTTCATTAATTTCATAAGAGATATTTTTTAAATAATGCAAAGTGTCTTCTATTATAAATTCCAAGGAAACAGTTAAAACACACTTTGTAATTAATTAAAATGTTTTATTAAGTAATCATTTGGAGAAAAACAATTATGATTGATGACACATGCTTTCTGAAACTTTTCTAAAACCTATTGACCTGCAAATATAAATGAATAACTTTGTTTTGCGTAACTTCATTTTCTACTGTAGTATTTTTCATGCTTCATCCTGGTCAGAGTTGAAGTAGAGTCTATCCTAGAAATGCTTGACTGCACAGTGCACACTCTCACACATTTGTTTATACTTAGGGGGAAATTTTACATAACCAGTCTTTCTAAGAGCAGTGAGAAAACTCGGGAACCAGGGATCCTGCAGCTGTGAATCATCAAAACTATCCACTGTATGACTGAGTGGAGGACTGTTGTGACTATTGTGGTGTGGGTATTCATATTTGCAGATTAAATTTTTCTATACTATTGTTTTACAAACAGTGACTGGTGCCTACAGTCATTAATACTGATATTATTCTGATTCTGAACAAATCTTACCTGCAGCTGATGGAGATGGAGCCACCAGAAGTAATAACCCCAATAGAAATCTCATTTTGTCTCTTAAATCAATAAAGTACAAATGATAAACTGGGAAGAGAAATAATTAAATGTTAGTCACAATCTTTTCACGCACTTTAACTCTCTGTTGAATCACATTTTAAATACAGTGGCCCACAGAGAAGTGTCTTACAGTAAAGCGGAAGGAAGGGGCTTGTGGTGGGCTCAGATTTTTTTCAAAAGATTGAGGAAAGAAAGTTTGAAGATGATGAGAAGCAGAGACAGTAAGCTTTGCGGTGGGCTATGGGTTACAAACATAAAAAAAGCGAGGGGCATCAGGCAGGGACATGAAAGAGATGAAGCTCTGAAGAAAGCCTGAGAGAAAGCGAGTGATGTAGAGAGGTGGGGCTGTGGGGGGGCTGAGATTGTATCAGGAGTAGATTTTTATCCCTCTCTTCTTAACCTCCTCACCTCCTCCACCCTCCTACACAACCCTTCTTCCTCCTCTGTTCCACGAAAGACGGATCTCTCCACGCTCACAAGGAGAAAAAAAATGCCACACGGCGCTGTTAGTGGTAGGCTGAGCTGGGAGTGTGGTGTACAGCATATGGAGCTTTGTTGTGTGTGTTCTGAGATTCGTGCAAATCTCTTCTTCTTTCTGTTTCTCTATGTAGGAACGTTTACTCAAAAATCTCTTTATTTGCACCATTTACATTGAGATTGAAAATGGCTTGAATATATTTTTTCTTTTATTTTTATTATACATTCTCTTAAATGTGTTGATTTTATGACTGCATGGGAAACCCACAGGTCTTTAACTACAAATAATTGACACTAAAACCTGCAATAAATAAATACATAAATAGCATTAACTCTGGTTTCTGATTGATTACTGATTTGTTATTTGATTTAGTTTAATTGGTTCTACTGAACAGAGCTTTTCTACAATAATCGCTGGTCTATTTTTAAAAAAAAAAGGTTTCATTAAGTATATGACATTTAAAGTGGACGATCATTTCACTCAACAATCAGATACAGTGAGAAATTCACATATAATTCATTTTATATTTATATGAGTGCGAACCCTCAGCGCTTGAATGTGTGTGTATATAATTAGCATATTAGCATTTATTGTCGCACATTTTTTACGCCATCCATCATATTAGGTTTTGTGGAAATGCTTTATTATAAGTTCCGCATTTAAAAAGATTTTTTTTTAAACTGTGTTTTTTAACTCTTGTGCGTCTAATTGAGGGGAATTTCTGCTCTTTTTGCTACTTGCGATTTTTTTGTTCACTGTAATTATCAATTCTTGCGTGACGCAGAAGTTTTGCTTAGGGTATATACAAATATTTAAGATTGTCATGTACTTGACACAAGCGGTTTACTAATATCTTATTAGTAAATATACTTTCAAACTTTGGATTTACCATGCATTAATGTGTTAAAATGCAGTTTTGTAAAGTCTGATAATATAACTGATAATATAATCAAACCCTGATTTTGAATTACTGTATGTTTGTCCATACTATGTAATTGATGATAATATAACTATAACTGGTTATATACAGTATAAGTATAACTGGTAACTACAAATCCTTATTTGTTTAGCTTTTTTCACTCAAATTTTTAACAACATACTGTATGACATAAAAAAGGAAACTCGTGACACAACACAAAAAAGGCTTATTGTTTAAGGCTGCTTTTACAGTGAAACTTGTATCTACATCTTCTATATCACAGTAGCCTTGTGACACACCTACAATGGGTACAAATAAATTAGCCTAAACAAACACAATTCTGAAAGAATTCTGAAAATATACCGCTTTAACTATTTCTAATATTCTTAAAAAAGAATATGATAAGAAAATAAGAGAACAGCAAAAAGCTTCTGCTTCGAGAAAGGCAGCAAAACGAAAAGGTGTTGAAAAAGGAAGTGCAGTTAAGCAGAGGATAGATGTAGAGATAGAAAGAAGCAGACAGCTGCACCTGACAACTTAACCCAGAAAGACAGATGATCAGGGCTGTGGTCAGAGCAGAGGTTCAACAGAAACACTGCAGTGCAGCCGATTCAAGTGTATTGAGGGCATGTTTATAGGTTTTAAAATGACTTTACATTCAGATATTTTAAAATGTAAACACATGAGCTGCCATATGATTCCAAGACAAGAAACTGATCACTGATACAGTAAATGTGCTAAAAATTATGACAATCAATTATTTTGTTTTGTTAATCGCTTTTCTGATGCAAATGGATATTTATTCATATTAACAAATGAAGAAATTGCAATAATGCATACTTTTAACTTTTACTGTTTTATTTCATAATTTAGGTGTTCATGTGACAGTAATGACAAATTGCTGGTCCTGTATTGTCATACACATGCTACTAATCAGCATCGTCCTACAGAGTTCACTGACTTTTACAAAATGATAATATGAGGGAAATATAAAAAAGAATATTTACACATTCTCAAAAGAAAAAAAAAGTTCATGTCAGTGGGATTGTACACTTATATTGTATAGTTTTAGTACGCGTCTTTCACCAGCAAGCATGGTTTTAGTGTAATGTTCAAAAATATTTTATTAGAGCATAATGGCTTGAAAAAGCTTTAAAAGTCAAATACATCCACATTTCTAGATAAAAGATGCATACTAAAGGTACACAAGGCCTACACTTGATGGTGCCACCCCATCGACAAGGAAGTACAGTTTAATGCATTTTTTAACTATGCTGAAAATATTAATATTTTGTGAATAATCTTAGTCAAGTCCTTTTTGAATATAAAGATGATGTGCTTTATTGGGTCATGACGACTTGAAAGTACACGATACTTTGTGCTTTTCGCCTTAAAGACGCGTATCGACTCAGCAATAACAAAATGTCTCCCCGGGCATCATCATAAATAAAATGAACAAACGTATAAAAAGTGTAATGCATGTATATAATATTTTATTATGTTTAATAATTCAGTGCTACAGTAAAGCTATGAAGAAGATTGTACCTGGGTTTCAGTACTTGATCATCCGATGTTTGTCGCTCCCTTTCTCAGGTCCTCACCAGAACTGTTCCTGTGCAAGCTATAACGGTCTTATATGGTGCGTTGACCCCTCCCTTACATCTGATTGGCCTAACAGGAAAAACAAGATGTCCAGGTTTAGAATAACATTAAATCTTTCACTTTTGATTAGCTAAAGAAACACCACAGCGATCATCATGAATATTAATCAGTGCTGATCACGATCTTCGTCTCAAATTTCCAGAAGTTTTCCACACTGTATATCTAATCAATCTCACATTATTGGTTTAAATCGGCGTGAAGCAGAGTGCTTCGATATTTGTTCAAAGTTACATACAAACGTCGTTATGATTATGTTGCTGCATAAAAAAAGAAATTATCCTAAAAATATATATTTAATGAAACAACATAATTGACACAGATATCTGTAGAATATTTGTACAGAAACAATGTATTTTGTATGTATGTCAGTTATCGAGTTCAGTTATTTGTTTTGTTAAACCATTTTTTTTTCTTTATTCAGCTTATTGTTGACTTGTCTTGTTGACTTATTATCGCTTTATCCTCCGTTCAAATCGCTTCTGTCTGAGCAGAACAGTATAGTTTATTAGCTGTTCATTAATAGTTTATTAGCTATTCAAGTATATCATATCAGTCAATACTATGAAATATATCATGTGTTTATTTTGTAGATTTTTCATCTGTCAAATGTTTTGTTGCTTTGATAAATATTGGAATTATGTTGCAAGGATTTGTTCTCTTTTGCTCTAGTTTTCTGTTCTGTATTATTTTACTTTTAGTTCTTTTTTTCTTTGTTTTATGTACTGCTGAGTAAGGTACAAGAAAATCCTCAAAAACCAGTCATCGTCTTCCATTTTTTTAATACATTTCCAGTGAAGCAAACAGAGAACAAGATATAAAAAATGTTGCATTTTTTTCTTTTGATTTTCTTTCTTCCTTTTTCTGTTCTGCTTTTTTTTAGCTCATGATAACTATGTTTTGATGCCTTACATGCATATATCTGAGATTCCACACTCCTACAGAATAATTTTTTCACTTCATTGTTGCATTATTGCGTTCCTTGATGTATAAAGAGTTTCAACATTTAAGATTTAACTTTAACATTAACAAATCGGTTGATTGGTTCACAACAAACACTTTACAGTTTTAATGGCTTTACAAAATGCATAAAACCATAAAGCAATATAAGTGGAAATACTTCCATTATTATTTAATAAATCTCCATTACAGAATCATTGGTATTAACTAGAGATGTTCCCCGCAACCCATTGTAGCTCGCATCACTGATGCCTGTTATTAAAACAATACATTTTGTTTAACTAATGACAATTTTAATAATGATAGAAATTTTTAAAACAATGTCATATCTTACATTTTTAACAGTAAAGTTGTTGATCATCTGCAGGTTCAGAAAATAAAGGCATTTGTTCTTTTGTAGTGAACGGTGTAACAGAAATATCACCCATGTTTTGATTTGTTTAGTAAATAATATTTGTGCGAGTTTCATGCTTATCTTGCATACACCACAACTTCTTTTTTTCCTTCTTCTTGTTTTATTCATCTTATTACGAACTGATCTTTGTTTAACATAATTTGTACATCGACCCACAATATACTATAAAAAGTGTCATCAGTATTTAGTTTTATCTTATCAAATCTTTTTAAGTTTATTTAGGTCTTTATTTGTAAACAGTGAACCTATTTGTTTAAATTATCATGATTATTATTTTGTGCTATTTCACTAATAAAAGTTATAGTACTGATTTTATAGTTTTCCTGATGCTTAATAGGCTATGATAAGCCTATTAAGCCTAAAATAAAAAGTAAATGCAAAAGTAATCCTTCAGCAGTTTCCACTTGACATGACAAGTCTGCGGCGAGCAATTAATGAACGTGACCCCCTGCTTTCAAATTCATAAGAACCCACATGGTCAAAGTGTTATGAGAGAGTTGAGTTAAGTACTGCTTGAGAACACATCTAGAACTGTTCATGCATAAGTCTCGCTCCTCATCCAGGGAATCATTTCACCAGAACTACAGTATAACCCTAAATGCCATCTAGTTCATGGGCCAGGACGTTATACTTTATAAACAATGTACTTAACATACTTACAATAGACTTTTGTACAGTTTCACTTTTCTACTTTTCACTTTTATGTATAGTGTAAACATTTAAAATCTCATCATCCATTGTAACCCAGAAAAGGATAAGTTGATTCATGAGTCTGAATCCTCTTAAGCTTTCGTCGACTTAAGAGAAGACGTTTTTTTCTTGCCAATGCTTAACTAACTAAACTGATTTATATAATGTCTGTTGTTACAAGATCTTTACAAATAAATTTGAATTAAACTTTAATTAGGAATAAGAGGTAGACATGGGGAGTGTAAGGAAGAAACTGCATTGCTGCAAATTAATTGTTTAACCCATGTTGACAAAATTGACAAACACATTTTTGCGATTGCAAATTCAAAGAATTCATACAAGCAAAATCTTAACATTAAGGTTAAGTTGCAGCAGTCACTATCATCCATGTGTTCATGTATAGCAGAAAGGCAGCCTCATACGGAGTAAGAACCTGCTTCTGTAGGACATGGGTGGTTTGCTTAGGGGAACCACATGAAGGTCAAAACAAACATGTCTCCTGCCTCACATCTGTCTTTGAGGTTTCACCCTTCTTTCATTTGCCTCTTCCTGCCTCACTTAGTTAATCTTTTTTTTTTTTCTTTTTTTTTTAACAAGGTTCACCAATGTAGCTCATATCTTCTCTAGATTTGTTGGGCCAATTATTTTAAAGAGATTTAGGAAAGAATTTAGACAAAATCTACCATAAATTAGTAGCAGTCATTTTTTTGGGGAAACCTAAAGAATGAACTTGTGATTCATAATTATGACATTTTCATATGGGTGTTTTGAGAGGAAAGACCCAGTTGCAAGGGATCCCTCATTACTCAGAGTGTTTGAGGGACTATAGACCGAAAACAGAACCGTTACTGAAAGAGGTAAAGACTGAAAGGAAAGAAGGAGGAGGAGATTTTCAATTAGTCATCCTCCACAGCAACTAATGTAAAAAAAAGTACAACTGCATGTGGTTCTGCAAGTTATTTGACAAATGGACACGAATCTTGCTGTTTCAGCTTTTTGTTGAAAACTTGAAGTAATAGATTGTAACATGCTAAATTTAGCTTGGGGGAGAAAACATTCACCCACTCCTTACCGCCTATCTTCACGCAGTAATCTCTCTGTTTTACAGTAATGACTATTTATATGTTTAGGCTGAAGTCTGTCAGAATGGGGATCCCTCAGACGAGCATGTTAATCATCATGAACTTTCAGACATTCCCACACTTTTCTCATTCAAGTTTTGCACATGACTGAATAAACCCACAAAATGGCTATAAATACTTTAACAGACAAAAACACAGCAAGTTTCACACAACACACAAACACACAAAGATTCAGATTGTTGATGCTTTTCCAGAAAATATAGTCGAGCGAATTCTAGTGAAGTGATGCTCGTAGATTTATCTCTGCTGTTTTTAATTCTTTTTTTGGTTTAATCTTTTCCAGTTAGTGATGCAAGTCCTGTGGGCTTTAAATGTACACGTGGTGAAATGTCAATGGAAAGAAGCTGGCTGAGGTTAGTGACATTTGGTTGCATTTTATTGTGAAATGTAATTGAATATCTTCCATTACAAATTTCTCTCTCTCTCTCTCGCTCTCTCTCTCTCTCTTTCAACCCCTTTTCCTCAACATGGCCTCACAACTGCACATTCTGCTTCAGGCCTCTGTTAAAATTGTTAATCACTTGCACTGGCCTGTGTTTTACTTTATTTTCATATAATAAAGATGTTAAAGGATTGTGGTTGTCAATTATCAAACTTTACAAATGTCATTTGATGCTGTTGATGTCCTTTGTGTCAGAGCTTGAAGTTCCACTGCTCCACTGCTTTTGTTAATTAAGTTACAGATTGTTTACACCACAGCATTAAGTGTTGAAGCTGAAGGTCAGAAAATGTGGAAACATTTTTTTAAAACAGCAAAGCAACTAACATAGGCATGTGTATATGCAGCGGCATCGTAGTGGGGGGAAAGTGGAACCGACTACCCAGGAACCCAGTGGCAGGAGGGCTCTTGAAATGTGAGAAATATGAATGAAGAAAGGAAAAGAAGGAAAGAGCCCTAATGAGACCACTGATGAATATCGCTAAGAACTCTGTGCTATTCCTCTGTGTATGAGGGTCCATATTAACAGATTTTGACATTTTCTGTGAGAAGATACTGTATTTATTTAACATTTTTGAAGGCATCAGTGTCTGCAATTCGTAATGGTCAGAGAAATAGCTGGAAATTGTGTTGTTTAATATATATATAGGAGTCCAAAAATATAAGGCACAAAATGTTGTTTGTTGTTATTGATTGTTACATTCTGTGTACAGTACAGTATGTACAGCATTTTTTTGCAGTTGGTGAAAGTGCAGCATGCAACAGTGAGAACTTAAACACCATGCAGCAGTCCCAAATGTACATGATAATATAACTGTTCTTTACTGGTCTGAGTGATTATTATTAAGTTATGGTACAAATTTGTTTCAGAACACTGAGAATGCCTATACGTAGAAAAAGCCTGATATCTTTTTTTTTTTTTTTTTTACAAATAATTAAAAACTGTAATTGCTGCTAAAGTTTTAAACATATCATGGTATGCATTTATTGCAAAATAACTTTAGCATCCTTACGTTTTGGCCAAATACCTCCCACGCTATCATTTTTTATGTAACCAAACTCCATTTCATATTTTGTTTCTTATGTGTAAGGCTAAGTATTTTATTTCAAAATTACATGATTATGTTAAATATAGCGAATTCTAACTGACAATGTAGTCTAGTTTACTGTATATAACACTATTGATAAATTCTTTTTATAATTAATATGCTGATATTGCATGGATCTGTTGAGGGTGGGATTAATGAGACCGTGATTCTAAACTGACCTGTTAGCGATACTGTGTGGTTTTTCAGATGAAAAGCCCCTGGTGAGAGCAGAACAGCAACATCTAAGTATCTTTTTTATAATATGCAAGGCAGGTAACATAGGTAACAAAGCTGTTTTAGCTTTAAAAAACGTCACAGTACATTCTTATCGTAGATTTTTTTTTTTTTTGAAAAAAAACAAAGAAATCTTGACATTGTTGGACTGGAAACCTCTGGAATGCATTTTTCTTCACAAAGTTTGCAATGTACTGTACATATACTCCGTCAAAGTGTCAAACACGTGGAAAAGTAAAGGAAGAAAAACAACTTGGAAATGTAAAGGACGAAAAAGTGCCATAGTTTACATTTTCATATTCAATTATGAAAGATAAGCTTATTGCTTATTACATTAAACTTAATATTTACTGCACGTGTCCTTTTCATTTGGGAATAAAGTACCTATATTTTGTCAGAACAAAATCAACCAAAAGCTAAGCAACCAGTAAGTGCAGACACACTAAAATATTGCAGATTTTGTCTACATTTCAGTAGCACTTACACTATCAGTTTATTTACATTAGACTAGCCTACTTTTCAGGTATAATATATTTCTTGAGACTCCAAAGATACAAGCAGCCGTTGTTTTGAATGCAGTGAAACTCCAAATCAACCATCAAAAGTAAAACTGGATAAAAACGAATTTGAACATAATCCATTTTATACTTTAAAACACATTATGTTCTCCTGGGTTGGTCACAGAAAAGCAAAAACGAGCAGAATACAATAATGAGAAAAGCTTATTGTATTCTTCTTCTCTTTTATAATGACTTTTTGAAAATGAAAACTCTTTCAAGTTTAAGGGTTATTAAGCTTCAGGCATGGGGTTAGAACGACCCAAGAAAAGTAAACAGCAAGAGAGTTTTTCCTGACGCTGAACACAACAGGTGGTGCGATTACGGTTCTGTTCTGAGTCCAATCCCAGGTCTATAATTCTAAATTACACTTACAAATTACAAAGAAACTTCTTACGTGAAACATAACGTTACGTGAAACATTTCCCCAGTCATCAGTAACACATGAAATCATCCAAAAACTATAATAAAAAAATTGTCACAGATGACATTACTACCAGCAACACAGCCGCCAAACTGAGTTTATTATTCAGGAGAAACAGACAACACTGCTTAAAAACGATTGCTTCTCATCTTATGATGGACAGAAAGGACCATCTAACAAAGCTTATTGATAAACAGGGTGAGGTTGATTACAGCTGTAGAAAATAGGCAATAAACCTAGATAGATTGATAGATAGATAGATAGATAGATAGATAGATAGATAGATAGATAGATAGATAGATATAATAAAATATATCAAGGAAATAAAAATAAAATTTTGATTTACATCTATATTTAGAGAGAGAAAGTAAGTGTGTTATTGTACAATGTGTGTTGGGCCTGGTGAACTCGCTTTTCAAGGAAACAAAGTCAGCTGCTGTAACCGTCTTTAGCAGCACCTGAAACAAGCACGTCTTTATAGAAACCCTGAAAAAGCCTAAACATTTCTTCAAAGATGAATGGCAAGAATGAGTTGTTGTATTGTAAGAGAGTAATTATAGATTAGATGCTTTCTGAAGTATGTCCTAATAAAATATGTGTACATGAAAGATAATGGCGGATCACCTGCTCATTACAACTGTCTCTGTTTTGCTTTAATGAAACTTCCTCCTTCCTCTCCAGCTTTGTATTGCGTTCGATGTTGATAATATAGTACATCTATTTTTACCTTCTTCATTTAAAAAATTCTTCTTCTGCTTTTGCATTATAATGATCTTGATTGATTGATTGCATTTCAGAGTCTTTTTATCTATATAACCCTACAGCAAAATATCAAAATGAGAATATGGGGGTGTAGGAAGACACCCAAAGAACATGGCTGGTATGTGTGGGCTAGGGTTGGAGTGAAAAGGAAAGAAATTTGTGTATGACACATTGTATGAAAGAGGGAATCCTAGTCTCAGTATGAAAACTCGTCACTTATACATAATACACTTATACATATGCATGAGCATATTCTAATCTAAAAGGTCTATGATTTTAAGCTCACTTTTAAACGCATTATTCCTGTGAAGAGTTTTTCTGAATAATGTAATTAATGTACACAAAGACACTATTGCAAAAAAGTCGCTTGTGGGTTTGTTTTAAAATGATTGCCATTACATTACCAAACATTATAAACGGTTTTGTCGAAACACAACGTCTACTCTATAGAAAAATACAATGTGTTCAAATACACACACAGTTACACAATGACAATATGACGACTCATACAACCTCATACACAATACATACGATCATGATCATACACACTACAATAATGTATTGTGTTTTTAATTTTTTTTTCTAAGCACAACTCTACTCAACTCTGTAGCTTGTATGCAATGTAGAATACTTATGATCTTGTGAATAAACACCTGTCTATGTTGCGTATGACATGAGTTGCACACAGTCAGTTACTCTTATTTATATACTGTAGCACCTCCAGGGTCGGAGTTTGATTCTCACCTCAGGTCTGTGTGCATGGAGTTTACATCTCCCCGAGCTTGGTGGGCATCCTCTGGGCACTTCGGTTTCCTCCCACAGTTCAAAGACATGTAGGGTTAGGCTAAATGGTATTCCAAATTGTCCGCAATGCGTGAACGACAAGCGGGTGTCGAGCTTGCAACCCGACCCTTTAAGTAACTGCCACAGAAACGATGAATATATCTCCAGGGTGGGTTGTATGTGTCGCCTCGTGCCGCATGGCAGACCAAAATATCAAATATTTATATGTCCTTAACTCATGAAGAGTATTAAACACTTATCCAAAAGTTAACTTCTGCAAAAGACTGGTGTCCCATCCAAGATGTTTATATTAACTTAAACACTTTTCTTGTTATATTGAACTTTTAGACTTATAGCAAACTGATATACTGTATAGGATGGGTTTCCTGTCGAGTCTGGTTTCTCTCAAGGTTTCTTCTTATTATCATCTCAGGGAGTGTTTATTTGTCCATCAGGGACAAGTTATAAATTATACTACTTTCCTTTTCTTTTTTCTAATTGATATTTTTCATTCATTTTTTCTGTAAAGCTATGTGCAATCCATGCACACAGACCCGGTGGCGGGAATCAACCTCCGACCCTGGAGGTGCAATATATATATATATATACATATATAAAGAGTAACTAACTGTATGCAACTCATGTCATACGCAACATACGCAGGTGTTTATTCACAAGATCACAAATATTTTACAGTGCTTACAAGAGTTAAGTAGAGTTGTGCTTAGAAAAATAAATCATTAAAAACACAATAATATATTGTGTAAGAGTCGTGACAATGACCAATGTTCAAATGCTATACAAATTCAAGAAATTTAAGATGTATTTTTGCCTCGTGTCTGTTTCCTGGATAAGATCTGGGGCACAACCCTGTCCAGGATAAAGCGTTTAGAAGAATGAATAAATAAATGAATGAGTGAATGAATGTGTTTGTTACTGTTCGTATAAATGTTTTATTTCCCTAGCGTTATTACTTCTTGATTTCGTTTTGCCTTGCTTTAGTCTGTCTACTGTTTGTCTGTCTAGTTTTACTTAAAACTTAGTAAAACGTAAGTCTATGATACACATCTTGCTTTAAGCGGATTTGTTTTTTTGCCTGTCTAGCTTTAATCCATCTCGCTTCCAACTGTCTTGTTTTAGTCCATGTAGCTTTTTGACCCTCTAGCTTTTCACCCATATTACTTTAGTCCTTCTGGCTACAGCCTATTTTTTGTTTTTTTTCTGTTTTTTTGCAGCCATTTTGTGTTGGTTTGTCAGATTTTAGTCCATCTTGCTTTAACCTTTTGTTTTTACATGTCTTGCTTTACTACATTATGGATTATTTTGCCGTGCTTTTATCTTGCATTTGTTCATCCTACTTTATTCCATCTTGAGTTAGTTTGCCATGTATTCATCTGTTGTACTTCAGTCCAGCTAGTTTTATTCCATCCTGCCTGAGACTGCATGGCTTTAGTACGTCTTGCTGTCGCTCATCCTGAATCACAGCCTCTCCAGCAAATAACAGATCGCGCACTAAACGATAGATATTAACAATAGATAAAACATTTAAACTATAAAGGTAAGATGGCCGCATCTCTGCGGCGCAATTGCAAGTCAACCGCTTTGTAGTTATGGCAAAGAGTTCAGATTGAAATGATGTCCCAAAATGGATTTTTCACATCTGTCAGCCACAACTATCACTGAAAAATCTATTAATTATTCATGCAAGTGAGATAGAAAGCATTTTTTTATTCATTGTTTCACTTGTTACCTCAAAAATAAACAAATGGTCAGTAGTTTGAAACTGGCTTTTAAGTACATTTTTACGCTATGCACAACATCAACCCCTGGAAGAGAGGCCTGAAAGATATTCATAAATCCAACCACAATTCGTCAAGAATGAAGTATGCACGCTTTGTAGAAAGTGAGTGTCAACTGGACCGATGTAGTGTTGGCAAGAAGATTGGCGGTTTATTGTGTTTTTAGCTCAGCTTCTTTAAGAGCTAAGCATTCGTCATGCATTTTAAATAACAACTTAATATATTACTTGTATATTGTATATTTTATATTTATGTTCTCTTTTGGCTTTATGGTCAGAAAGAAGATTCAGATCTCTAATCAGCAAGCCACAGAAGACAATGGCAAAAAAAACCTTCCTGTGATGATGTATGGATGACAAATCAATAAGAACTGCCTGAATAAAACATTACGATGTTATATGGTATTTTTAATATAATTACAGACACCAGCTGTCATTTTATGTTTAATATTGCGTAAGTTCACAAAAGTTATCATAAAAAATTTTAATTAAATAGTTTTGGTATAGTTACGATGGAACGAGTAAGCAGCACTCATAGGAATCAAACGCAAAAGTAAAGAATGTTTGTCCGATTGACACAACATTGAAATGTTTAAACATTTCCAAACACACTCGCCAGAGAATATTGGGTATAATTATGAGCTAGCAACTAATAAACCTAGTCTAAAGAAACTGTATGACTTAGCAACGAAGTGTATATCTATATATAGTGAGAAGGCAGTAGGAATAATAGCGCCTCATTAATCATTAACGAATACATTCTTTTGCTATATCTTTTTCCTTATCCTTGTTTATAGTACCAATACAAATATACACAACATACACATACTTTTTTTAATTATTTAAAATGCATGATTTTTTATTCGGAATGAATGAAAATTAATTACTATTAAGGTCATTCAGATTTTATCACTATAAATAATTATATGCAAAATAATGAGCCTGATAATGTTTGATCATAAAAAATTTACAAATTTATCATCCGTTGTCTCTGAATAATAACTGTCACAAGCAATTTATTGGCTTAGTCCTGGGACTTGTGCTTGTAACATGTAGGGCAAGTTGAGAGAGAAAATACTTTTATTTTTTTTTTTGATCCTTTATAACTTACAGATTCACATAAGCACATATACGTAATATTAGAACAGTCTTGACTCGATATACACGTATAAATTTCTCGTCAGAACCGTAAATGTTTACGTTCTGATGAGGCCTTAGGTCTTTCAGACAAAGTGCTTTATCTATATTTTGTACTGTATTGTATTATACAATATGTATTATAAAATGTTGTATTATGTATCATTATTATTATTATTATTATTATTATTATTATCATTGTTATTAACTATGATTACAATTATCATAGTTACAACAATCAAAGCACAGTACAAGTAGACAAATAACATAAGTATGCATATGAACCAGGCGTTGTTGTGTTGTTTGATAGCAGTAACAATAATCACATATTAAACAATTCAATCTAAAAACTCGTAAAAAGTAAAAGCATTTAAAGCTAACTGACGAACTGAAACGTTAACACTCTCTCAGCTACTGTACGATTAGCAGTACTTGAACCTACTGACTGACAGACAGGGCCAAGAGCAAGCCCATTCTTTACACTCATCAAAATTGTACTAAAAGCAGAATGTCAATGGATTAAAGTAATTACTTACAATGGTGATGAGACAAGACGATTCCTTCTACTGAGCCTCACAGAGTTACACTGACATTAACATTCTCTAACACACTAGCACACACACACACACAGACGGGACAGGAAACAGTGCTGTCATCTGTCATCTGTTTGCCTCACTACTGTAGAGGACTAAGCTTAGTTTAGCTTCACTAGCATTGCCACCTTCTTTACCATTTTTCTCTTGAATTTCTCTCCTCCCATCAAGACCACCATCAGTGATACAGTATGTGACTGATCTCTATCTCTCTCTCTCTCTCTCTCTGCCTTACATGCTCCTCTTATGTCACCCCTCAGTAATTACTTCTATTTTATTCTAATTATGCTTTTATATGTATCCTGGATTGTAAGTTTTCACATTTGGAAAAACATATATATTTTTGTTCATCCTTAAGCTGCTGTAGCGCCAGGTAGCAGTGACAAGAGACAAGCTTCTGATGAATTTTGGCTCTTTTATTTTTTATTTCTCTTATAAAGTAGCTGTGTTTTATGCACATTTTTTATGCACATGTCATACAAAATGACAATATGACGACTCATACAATCTCATACACAGTACATACGACTCATGATCATACACACTACAATAATGTTTTGTGTGACGACTCGTATACAATATATTGTGTATTTTAAGCGGTATTATTGTGTTATATGTGTTTTTAATAAACAAGAATAATCAACTGCGAAATAAAAAGTAAAAGAGCCAAAATTCATCAGAAGCCTATATACAGTATATATACACTACCGTTCAAAAGTTTTAGAACACTTTCTAACTCCATGATGGTTCCTGATTTTTATTTCTTTCTA
>JAQMYJ010000033.1:10635911-10646549 GCA_030014305.1 Clarias laeviceps
ATTCAAGTGAAAATGAGCTGTGAAAGTGAGGCCGAAAATGAGCTTCCCCTATTTGACAGACCAGTAGCCGCCACTGTCCAGGGCGTACCCCACCTCGTGCCCTAAGACTCCTGAGATAGGCTCTAGAATCCCATGACCCTGTATATAGAATAAAGCAATGTGGACGAGGAGTGAGTGAGTGAGTGAGTAGTAAGTAACTTGAGTTTCATGTCAATATTTTTTAAGAAAACAAAAAAGACCTGCAAAAGTACCTGCAAAAGTAGTCAACCATTTTAATGCTGTCTATTGTGTGCAATTATAATGGATTCATCAAATTCAATCACAGATTTCAATATCAGACACCAATTTGAGTGCTGAGACTTGGGAAATGCTGTCTACAAATAAAGTCCATGCAACTTGATCTGAAACTGGTAATCAATGTGTACATAGGTGTATTACTGTAGGCAAGAGTTGTCATTTGCTCAGCTTCTCTCTGCTGATCATATTAGACTTGTTAATAAGATACTACATGTGTAAAGACAAAAAGGTGTGACTAGTAAACAGTCACACCATCTATGAAATAAAGTTTGCAAACCAGGCAGCCACCTACACTACTGTGTAGCTGTGAAGCACTGTCTAGCAACTTAACATTAAAGTGCACCGTAAAAGCACTATAAAAACAGATTAACATTAAATCAGAGCAGTGATTTCCCTGGGCTTTTAACCCATAAGGTTATACCCATAGTTATGCTGTCAGGCAATTTCTGTCTCCAATACATCGGCCACCTGAACCACAGAGGTAGAAAAAAAACAACTCAACGTTTAATAACTACTTCCTCTTCATTTCTTCCCACTGGCGTGTGGAATGCAAAAGTTATGTAACCCATACCGCCATCTATTACATCAGTGTGCAACAGCATGCCATAAAGAATACTGGACTTTAAACCATTAAATAAACCTTGTTGCGTCTCTAAGCAGATTGAACTGCAGCATTTAAGAAAATAAATCTTCATTGTCTTTAGGGGTTTAATGTACATGTTACTGATCCCTAAAAAGGATCTAAAATCACATATCAGATGAAGTAAATAACATTGTCTCATTACAATGGCACATGTGAAGGATTTGGGTGTATTAGGCAGCACGTGAAAAAATGTGCAAGCATGAGGCTGTGTGTGAGAGTATTAGTTGTTGACTTGGCCTACAAATAGACCAGATCTCAATCCCATAACGCATTTGTTGTATGTACTGGACAAACATTTCAGATCCATGGCCATGGAGGCTCCCCCTCACAACAGATTGGACGGATCTGATAGATGTGGCATATCTTGATGTCAGATACCACAGCACACGTTTCGCAATTTTGTGAAGTCTGTACCTCAGAGCCGTTTTGGTAGCACAAGGAAGACCTAAAATGTACTTTCACTTTTCTTCTTCCTGTTAATAAGGGCTGTAAGTTCAAGAAGATGAATGGTGAGGGAAAAGATGGCTCATTAAAATTTAGTTTTAAAGAAACTTCAGACAGACTCATTGGCAAAGAGACACATGTTTTATTTCACTTTTTTAAAGCAGAACAAACAAAATGAATTAATTTCCCCAAAAAATGGAGAGAAAAAAATCCTTCAGCTATCAGCCTTGCAGCACATGACAGAACAACCACGTTTCTTTTTTGTTTTTTTATTCTTCAGCATGCCGAAGAATTATCATGTCATGTAGTGATCTAAGTCTTCCAGCCTTTGCAAAAACCTTGTTTTTGGGACACATGGGAGAGAAAAAAAAAAGAAAAAAAAAAAAAAAAGGTAAAGCCTGGCTCTAGAAGCAACAACTGCACAATAACCACTACAGAACCAGGAGAGAAAAGAGTGACAGAAAAGAGAGAGTGACAGAGAGAGAGAGAGAGAGAGAGAGAGAGAATATTTTGTAGGAGGTCACTTGTGCTATCAGTGAGTCCTGCAGCACGGCTTACTCCACCATGACCCTCCTCTGGCTGGCCGTGGGCAGTATAAGAGGAAGAAGTGCTTGAATTGCTCGAACAAAAATCTGTGTCAGTTCAGAAGCTTGAGTATTGCCCCCTAGCATTCCTCAGCAGCTAAGACAACGTGTGTGTGTGTGTGTGTGTGTGTGTGTGTGTGTGTGTGTGTGTGTGTGTGTGTTGTTTACTCTGCCACTCTTCGGTAAAAGTACAGGTAGCCCAGGTCCTTCGGTGGTTTCTCAGAAGCGCACACTTTTTGATCATTAAAGATTACCCATCTACAAAAGGGAAGATAAGAGGTAATCATATTGTATTTTCCAGGTATACGACCTTGAACGGAAAATGAAATGAATGTGATTTACTTACTGTTGGTCCTTTTTGATGTGGCAAACGTAATGACCACACATTGTACTCGTGCCCATGTGACTAATAAAAGCAAACAGCTCGTACTCTGCAAGACAGAAACGAGATCCAGAAAAGTGGGTCGTTAAACAGCAAAAAAATAAAAAATAAACATGCAAAATCGAGCAATCGGTTCCTTTTACTTCTTGCTATCCTGGTCAGACACACAAATTCGACTCACTTCCCTGTCCGTCGCGAACACGTGGTCCTGGCGGTGCATCTCGGCTGGCTTCACTGACTCCCTCCGAGCGGCCGCCTTCAGACACCTCCATAGACTCCAGATCATCCAGGTGAGAGAAGATCCAGTCTACTGCGCGCTCGAGAACATTACTCTGCACACAAATATTTTCACAACATCTTTACTACAAAATCAGAAACAAAACAGATTTTTAAAAACAGTTTAATCAATTCATTAAACTGTTTCCTCATGATCTCTTATCTCTTTAGATCCATTTTACCACAGCTGTACCACAATCTCAGTAACTGTTTACAAATACAAACAGTAATGTCATCCCTATACATTTCTCATGCTCCTGCAGAAGTCAAAATAAAAAGCAAAAAAGTGTTAGGGACTGAAAGCACCCTTATTTAATCAATGCCAAGATCAGTGACTTATTTCACCCTGTGATTATAACTGCATTTTTTTTTTTTAAGCAAACACTGGAGATATGAAAGCTGTGCTTGCCATCAGTCAGTGCCTTGAGACAAAGTGAAATGTGTTTTTTTGTTGAATTTTTGCTTAGTCTATTTAATTTTACGCATTTGGAGAAAAGTAGTAGTTAATGCTAGGTGATTTGACCCCAAATTAATCTCTCAATTAACTAAACAGTTTGCAATTGTTATGATTATTAGTAAATATGCTCAGTTATTAAAGCTGAATTCTCCTCCATGATGCTTCTTGTCGGAGACTGGATGGGGCAGAGACACGTGACTACACATGTTGTAGTATATTTTTGTGGACAGTACATGAACACACACTGTGGTCAAAGTATGAACATATTAGTATTAGTATTATTAATAATATTATTAATAATATTATTATTATTATGTTATTAAGGCAATAAGTAGGAAGTTCTGTGTTCAATCTACCTGAAAGCTAAACAAGCCATGACTGCTGCGATCAGAAACGTAACCAACGTGTAATTATAATCACTTTGTCCAATGCTCACCGTAGCTTTGAGGGCACGCGAGGCCTGATCTCGGCTAAATCCCATGGAAACGATAGTCGCAAGATGCTCCTCTGACAGGCTTTCAGTGGGTGTGGATCCAAGAGCTGAACTAGAGCCAGGCAACACCAAGGGAGAGGCAAAATCTGCAGCCGATCATATAGACACAATCAGAAAAACAGAGCCAGTCAATAAAAGCTGGAGTAAAACTTTTGCAAGCATGATACACTGATCTATTTACCTGCATCATCCATATGCCCCATCACCCAGTTCATGGCAGAATCAATGCCAGTGTTTCCCGTGTAATACACAGCTTTCCTGCAGGCCTCGAGGGGAAAGCCCATCTCAGCCAGCTGAGACACCATGGACTCATCCAAGACTGGAGCTGAAAGATACACAAAGAAATTTCTATAGACATTTAACATAACAACACATCACATGACTAAAGAAACTGACAGTAAAGGTGCTGGCAAATCATACAATACCTCAAAAACTTAATTTTAATTCAGAAAGACAAATAAATTAAGTGTATGGTAAACTAAAATTGGACTTAAAGAAAAAAACCTTAAAGAAGCAATTAAAATTAACTGAGATCAATATTTTAAAAGCAAAATAATAAAATGTCATGCCAAAACATCATTCACTCTGACAAAAAAAACAATTGGGATACAATGAATGCAGTGTTAGCATCAATCCGGTGTTTCTTTATATATATAATAAATCTTCCAAAACCATTTAAACTATTTTTAGGACATGTATAATTCCTCTATACCCAAAATTGTCCCTAAACAAAATTTAGGCATAAACCCCAAAAATACAAACATGCAATACAAAATAACACATAAATAGTAAGCAAAGAATGAAAGAAGGGTGAAAAAAAAAAGCGATGACGATGGATAGATGGACGAGAAGGAAAGAGAAAGAGACAGACAGACTGACACAGCAGTGGGGAATAGAGAGAGTCGTCGTCCTCGTTGCCGTGGGAACCCAGGATACCTTTGACCTCCACGTCAGGGGTCATTAGAGGGGGCGGCGCCACCTCTGGAAGTAGCTCTTCCCCAGGCTGTTGTCCAGTTGCCCGAAGATCGCTCAGATCCAGTGTATCAGGAACGTCAATGCTAACATCTAATGGAGATTAAGATGAGGAATATTATTAAATCAGGAACCCAAAAATCAGCCTACTAATAAACAAATTTTAATTGCGTAACATGTATGAATCAGTGTCTTAAAACGCAGCTAATCAAGGTCCCTGTAAGCATATGGTTTCAAAAGGTTGCTAGGCTACAGTCTAGGGTTGCAAATTTAATGCATTTCTCCTAACAGAAAGTCACGCATGTTAACAATCAATAATTGATTAATCATTAATAATCAATGATAACCACATACACATCCCAGCCCCCTTATTTTAAGTTTAATTTAAATAGTCCTAGTGACACAGTCCAGTGTTTTCCATACACTTATTTGTGGCAGCCTGTTACAATATCAGCAGGGACAACCAACCACATATTGTTTTCTTTATTCATTATTCAAAATTTTATTTAATTGCGCACTGATTTGCTCAGACCCGTGTGTGAATAGCCCTGTCCCTCTGTGCATACACACATTGCCTGTGCATGTAAAGCACCCGTAAAATCCTTGCCAACGTACAACAGTTTTTGCTGTCAGTTCACTGAACGTGTTTTAGAACAACACTGATCAGTTTTGGAAATAATGATGGGGGGGGAAAGGAAGTGGATTGTAAACAACCCGACTCATTCTACTGTTTACGAGTCACAGAGACCCGACTCTTCAAATAAGTTTGTAGCAAGCATGTAAAGAGCGTGGATAGTAAAGTTAGCTCAGTTAATATTGTCTGTTAATACATTTTGAATTTCGTAATTCTCAACAGCAATTAGTAGGCTAACAATCAATACATCTATTAGATTAAATAAAACATCATTGGCTAAACAAATTTTTTTATTATTATTATTATTGTGATAATTATTAGCAGCTTTTTTTTTTTTTATCATGCAATTTAACTTAAAAAATACTTTTAAAAAATAAGCCAGGTAAAGGCAAAATTCAATGAAGAAATGAATTTCATGCATGACTCTCTCAGAACGCAACCTTAGCAGGTCTCATTTTATACATTTTAAACATGTGCATAATCACATGTCAAAAAACAACAACAAAAATATATAGCTAGTACAAAATTTTAAATAATAAAGAAACAAAATGGTATAAATACTTACCCAGTTTTTTAGGAACCCAGTCCAGGCCAAAAGTAAATTTCTTGATTTGGATAACCAGGTAATCAGGGAATGAAGCAAAGCGTGTGGTCCTGAAATCCAGAAACGACAAGAAGAGCTCAGTCACAGTCTAATTCCACCGGTTATATGAACAAACCAAGAGGAATAAAAAAAAAATGTGTAAAGTTTACTGACTTGGTGGCAGTGGTCTTCCCCTGCACTGCAGAGCTCCAGAAGTCTGTGAGTGTCTCCGGTTCACTGAGAGCATTCATGCAAGCGGAGAATGGGATTTGAGCTCGAGGTGCAGCAGGAGGGGGGCTTCCGGATGACTCTGCCTCTTCCCGCAGACGCTCGGCCTCCTGTAACTCGTCTGATAGAAAAGAAAGCAAAAATATGAAGAAAGGCTGATTTGCACAGAATGACAGAAAAATAAGCAGAAGAAAATAATAATTTATTATACTTTTCCTGGTAGAAGTTTCACAAATATGTAAATATTTACAGCACTGGAAAAAGTCTGGAGCCACCCCACAATTCTCTCAAACAAATTTCCAGATTCCTTTAGGGGGAAAAACTGGATTCAATTCTAATTCATGTCTCACTTTTAGGGTTTTAGTTCATATTAAAATTATGTAAATTAAAGAAATGGGAACAAATGTTTTCCTGTGACAGAACACAAAGTGCTTAAAGATGTTATTAAAAAAATATATGCAACAACTTATACATTTATGTAACAATCTTATCAGCTTGTCTGTTCCAACCACTCAGCATTCACCATCACAGGTATACTAATCACCAGCCTGATCACCTGCACTTGTTTCTTACTGATTCATGCCTTATGTTTGATGTTTTTAATGCATGAATGATTCATAGGTCACAAAAAAAAAAAAAAAAAAAAAAAAAAATTTCCTCTGAAAGTGGTCTAAAAATGAAAGCTGAAAACTTGGCATAAATGAGAGCTTCAGGTAGTGTGGAGAACTATTCCTCAAGACAACATAAAAAAAAAAAATACTAGAAAATCAGGCTCTTTGGAAGCAAAATATAAAGAAATGAAAGATGGTTCAAGTGGCTTTTTCACAGTACTGCATAATATTCACCAACATACATAAAAAAATAAAAATACTCTCTGAATCATAATTGCTTTTATAAACAATTCATCCGTGCTGGGAAAATGTTGCTGTCAATCTGTATGTGATTTCTGATCAGTCAGAAACAAGAAGGTTATAAAGATGTAATTAAACAATAAATGATAAAGACTATTAAAATGGTCGCTCTTTAGTACCTCAAATTTGTTTTTAAACATTTTACATTATTTTGTAAGAAATTTGACTTTATTCAAAACTCAATAAAAAGCATTGAAGTTTCTCCAAAAAACAGACATTCATAATAGTCCCAGGTCCCGAGATCCTCTCACCTGTGTTGGTGGCCTGGTCCATAGGCACAGGGAGCTGAACGATGTAGTCCACTCGTTGGGTATATTTGGCCTTCTGAGACTGCTGGCACACGATCCTTTCCTCCACCAGGAAGCGAAATGCTTCAGACGGGTTTGCCCCAGACCGGCAGTTCCTCTGTCAGAGGGATGGAAGGAGTGAATAAGGAAGAAAAAAAATGGAGTGAAGACGAGGGAGGGAAAGGCACTACTACTTACCTCAACCATGTTTATAAAGTGAAGGAAAAACTCCTGAGCGTCTTGTTGCCGATTAGTGGAAAATTCAGGGTGGCCCCGTCCAACGAGGGCTTTGAACATGCGAGGTGCTATGCCGACCTGGTCTCCCTGGAAGCAGATCATTAGAAATGGTTAGTTAAAAATAAAGCAAGAAATAACTTTCAATGGACTGTAGTGTTATACATTGAAAATAAATAAAAATTAAAAAAAAAATTTTTTTTTTTTTTACTTTGCATGGTTTATTGCAAACAGGTACCTGTTTACATTTTTCTACATAATCAATATTTGTTTCAATGCAAGTGCTAAACAAATTTCCAGATTCCTTTGGGGGGGGGAAATGGATTCAATTCTAATTCATGTCTCACTTTTAGGGTTTTAGTCTGACTCATTTTCATAGGAAAATGCTCCCACAATAAGTGTTTTAGTTTCCTATAACAAATACCACATCTATCAGGCACTGATTGAATTTTCTTAAATGTATTCATGAACGACGTCCTTGAAACAAGTAATTTCCTGTTATCATTCATCAGTCAGTGTTTTCTGGTCTGTCTTGTAGTTAAGACAAAACAAAAGAAATGAAGCCTTCAAATGACTGACAAACCGGAAAGCACCGGCTCTTGAATAATTTCCCATGGCTTTTAGAAAGCGCTGACACCTGAAATTCTTTTCAGGAAATGATTCGATCGACAATCGCTTCACCATATAAACAATGTTATGTTTTCTGTGACCTAGCAGGGTTTTTTTTAGACCATGTCTGAATTTCTACTATTGAAACCACAATCTATCATAATCAGCACATTACTATTACATAAACAGCAGGAATTACTGTCAGAGCTGCTGTCATGAAACATCAATCCATGATAGAGTTCAATAGACATTCATTGACAATAGAGTTCATTTTCAGGTTTCATGTCATAAGATAAGCAGCTTTAAGCAAGGTCTTATTAAATACAAACAGAATAAAATCAAAAATACATTCCTGTCATACCCTGGGTTCAGAGGATGTACTGGGGTCATCGCCTGGGTCTGCAGAGGGCTTAGAGTATTCTCCTGAGAGCAAACCGTAACCCAGTTTTGCTCTGACAAACAAAGAGTGGGAAAAAAAAGACAAGAAAGATTTCTGATTAAAACAGTTGAAATTTTAAACACAATCAAACAAAATTACACAGAAGTGCTCGTCATGACTCCTCTGCAACATCTGCTGGTTATTTCAAGTGTTAGAGTTAATTAAGACACCACTCGTCCAGCCATTTTAAATTGTAAAATATACTCACGCTTGTGTTTTAAAGTCTTGGCTGGGATCACTTGGGGCTTCATCCAGGATCTTGTCCATGTTGGACACATACCTATTAAAGCAAGTTAAAGAGAAACACTGTAATGCACATGCCAGTAAATCTCTATATTACAATTTTATTCTGAGTAAATGCTGAGTAAATTTTTAACTTTCCAATTGATCACAACAGTGCAGGGACTTCAGATAACGATGATTGGCAGTCATGTAAAAGAGCTGACACCAGAGGTGGAAAAAAAGTGTAGGAACGACAAAGCGGAATGTTTGTGCAATGCTTTTGGTTTTACAATAATTGGATGTCAAAAATGTGGGTGTATTTTACATATATTTCCGAAGGCATGGAATTTTTAACAGATTTTTTTTTGGTGCATGCTATGCTATTTTCATAGGTTCGATAGGCTATACTGTAAAACAGAATTATACTGTAAGCAGCTGTATGTAACATAGAGATTAGTGATACCGGTTTCAAATCAGCATCATTTTACCTCTTGCAGCTTACCCTTGATAGTGCTGATGCACAAACTGGCTTTGAGATTTTTGCAGATAACCATTATTTTCCAGACACACTTTTAATTCCTATTGCATCTGGTCGAAAAAAAAGTGAACTTACCCTGACTGACTAAAACTTAGGACTGGGATTTAAAAGTTGATTTTATATTTACATTTGCAGCCGTTTCAGCCATAAAATAAAGATTAAGGAGTAATATGCAAGTGGAGTGGTACTGACTTTTCCTGGAAGTCAGGGATGGTGAAGAGCACTTGCATGACTGAGTTGAGGTAGCAGCTGTTGCCCAGGTTCTTCATACCAGTGAGCCCAGGGCCACAGAGAGGCTTCAGTGTGGTGCCGGACTCCTGGATCACCTCCCACTCACCCACACGCTGGTTTACTGCAATCTCTAATTCAGTCATGGTGTGTTCTGTCTACAGACATATACAGTGATCGAAAATGAAAGAGAGCAAGAGATAGATCACATCATGGAGAAATCAACCTCTTTCTGCAAATCAAAACCCAATGTAAAAGCATCTCTTCAACTACTTAACAATAACCCATTAATACAGAATCTGAGCACTGATAAAAGTTTCATTATTAAACACACTATGCGTGTGTTAAAGGCTCACCTTCTCCATGGTCATCATATCAATACCAAAGTGGGTGAGATGCTCCGCCAGCTTTGAGTTCAAAACCATGTCATCCTCATCATATGAGTAAACATCTGAAAGAAACAATTTTTCACAGACCTCAATCTTTAATCTTTTAAAGCTGCTTTAAATACATTGGCACGAGATATTAGCTGGAGAAAATGTTTTATTTAGCACAAGAGAGAAGCACTAAAAAAGGGAGCGGCAAAAAAGAAAAGAATACACTTCCATGTTACTTTCTTCACCTTAAGCCCTTTCAACCCTTAAGCAGCCCTTAAATTTCTCAGGAAAGACTTTTAAAATATGATAAATCGTACTTGGAGTACTATTAGTAATAATACCAGTAGTTAAAGATCTTATAAATCATAGCACATCCTAGGAGTAAATAAAAAAAATTTAGCATCCTATTCTTGAAAAAGCAATCCCCGGCTGATTGTTTTTTATTAAACAGAAAAAGCGATATGAAATGATGGTGCTGTATGTGAAACACCACATAAAATATGCGGAATCGTCTCCCCTGCTGGGTCTTAGTATAATCAACATCCGTGCACGCGTGTACTGTTTACGATAACACTGTGACCCCGTGTGTGTGTAAAACATATTTTATTTTGTGTTCAGAAGCACGTGTGTACAGCGCGTGTACTGTTTCTTATAACACACGTGTGTGCGCGCGAGTAAAGTAAAAGATATTCTCAATACAGTGGTTAAAAAAAAAATTTCTTCCTCATTGCGGGGTGTGTGTGTGTGTGTGTGTGTGAGAAACACACACTCTGCTCTCTGAAGAAAAATCTTTTCAGTGG
>JAQMYJ010000033.1:10647469-10669001 GCA_030014305.1 Clarias laeviceps
GCCTCACTTCTCCATCCCACTGCTGCACCTGCAAAGCTTGTGATACAGAGTCTGCAGCCAGCAACCCTGCCATTGACAGAGACACCTGCACACACACACACACACACACACACACACAATACTGCTAATAAGATTTTTTACTTTTTAAAGTAAATAACTTTACTGTGATATTTCTGTCTGCAATAATCAGTACAACCTCAGTAAGTCTGTCAACTGGTGTTTCAGGATAAGCTTTGGATTTTATAATAAAGTCTGAATTAAACCCCTTCCAACAATTAACAGCAAACTATTAAAACATGAGCTTGTTAAAATACTAAACACACAATTCTTTTATGAACTTTAATCCCTTGATTAACTTTTAAATTAACAAAGGTTTAAAATAAGAATTAATAAAAGCTTGAGCAGACAGAGAGCAAAATCAAAGTCAATCTTACTCGCTCTCTCACTACATCTGGCATACTGGCCAGGTCCTCTGATGTCACTTCCTGTCTGTCTGGGAAAAGAACAACCTTGACCTCCTCCTCATACTGCTCTTGATCCACGTCAAATCCACCCTCGATACCTGAAACACACAATCATACAGAACGTGATCACCAGTTTCACATCATATAATCAAACAGTGATGAACGTGATAGTTTACACTTTGATTTTTCATTGAAAATAAATTACATAAAAGCTTAATCAAAGTTAATTAAATTCCATGTATTATATGGAAGTGTGTTGCGAGCTAACAGAACATATTTTTCACGGAGCAATGTTGGAAATGTTCATTTTTTGTTTGCTTTTTAAATTCTGGTTCATGTTGAAATGAACAGATCATGTAAGCCCGGAAGATTTCTCAGTTGCACTTCATGCTTGAATCTCCCATTTTAGCACATCCCAAAGATCTGATGACTGGAAAGGACACTGAAGAACACTGAACTAATTGCAAAATTCATAAAAAAAACTGTTTGAAACGACTATTGACTTGGCACATTATCATAGCTAGAAGATGGAAAATTGTGGCCAAGAAGAGATGCACATATTTAGCAACAATACTCAAAATGGCTGTGGTATTCAAGCAATTACGGATTGAAAACATTCTACAGCAGAAATGTTTCCTAGCAGTGGTTCAGCAGGAATCCTAATTCATCTGACAAGGCCACATTTCTCCAGTCTTCAGCTGTGCAGTTGTATTGAGCCTGTGCCCAATCAATTAGTATATTAATACATTACAATATATTAGAGAAGGGAAAACAACGATCCAGTTGAGTATTTCAATTCATGTACTGAAACAGTGACTCCAAAATTTCTTTTTTTTATCATTTTTTAATTCATACTTTTGCATTTAAGGTGGCAAAATATTGCTGTTCCTCTATATTCCTACAGGTGGTGCACTCTAAACTATTCACACATTGACAGGCAGACAGCATCATGTGTGGTAGAAGCCAATTATGTAATACTTTCTTTTATTTTTTTAGAATTGTAACAAAATACAAATAAAATTAACATAGAATTGGGATATTTATAAAATAGTGTTCCTCAAAGAATCATAATACAAATCAAATCGGCATATTGTGATAATATTGTATGAACTGTTCCCTGGTGGTGTTATTCATACGGTGCTTGGTAAGCGTAGAACAAAAGTGCCCGTATTTGTGTACATTAGATGTGGGTGGGGGAAAACCAAAAAAAGATTCCAGAGGCCACACAACTGAATTTTTCACTCATTCTAAGCTAAATTTACATGTTCAGATTAACACCAAACCCAATGTATTTCAGCTGTAGAAGGTTTTTAGTAAAAACCCAAGACTCATCCTGCAACAGCATTCTTGTGGTTTTTTGGTAGGGTTTTTATTTTTTAAGAATTGTAATGGAATCAGGAAAAAAAGAATATAGAAGCGGAATACTTTAAAACCATAAAAATGTAATTGAATCTGCACCTAGAGATTGTGATGATATCAGGTGGTCCCTAGCAATCCCTATCTCTAATAACCAGTGGACATTTCAGACAACTAACCTGTTTCAAGAGGCCTTATGTCAAAAGGTTTTCTTATATATTAAGAACAGTTTTCAAACTGTTTTTCCACCAGTATTTAAACACAGCACAAAGACGGAATGATAAATTGCCTCTTTACTGGATAGCCCATATACTGTTGCAATTAGAGATGGAGGGAAAAATCTAATCAAGAATATATCACAATTTTTCTGGGGCAATTCACGTATGACCACACTGATTACAAAATCGAAACTATACATGTTTGCATTTGAGGTGGTAAAATATCATTTCTCTATGGTCCTACAGGTGACGCACTACAGGTAGGAGCAAACTGCTGTTTGTTTAAAATTGGAACAAAATCTGAAGAAAAATTTTACTGAATCAGAATATTTATATAATTGTGATACTTACAGAATCTCAATACAAACTGAAATGACACCAAGGTATCATGATAATATTGTGGCTGATCCCTAGTGATTCCCATCCCTAGTTGTAATACCTAAAATTTTAAATAAATAATATTATGTACAACTCTCATTATTTCATTGATGTGTATAATAATAACTAACTTTCTCGTGCCCTTGGCCACTGCAGTTCTGAGTTTCAGATGGTCAGCATTTTGGTGCTGGAACTTGACCAAGGTGATCAGCTGAGAGCCAAAACCTCACTGCAGTGCAAAAGTGCAGAACAATTCCAGAAGTAAATCTCTATCTGTGCAAACAATTATCATGAACATGAGGTAGGTTTAAGCTTACCTATGGCCAAGCGAGTGGGTTTCTTCTTTGGAGGATCTCCTGACCCAGTACTGCCATCATCCTCGTTCTGAAAAATATGCCCACGTTAGCCGGTTTTTATTCACATAAAAAGGAACAGCACCAGTCAAAAGTTTGGACACATCTGCTTTAATTTTCCACATTCCAGAACAACAGGAGAGATTTCAACTATGAAATAACAAACAGAATTAAGTAACAACAACAACAACAACAAGTCTGTTCTTTTTTTAAGATATGATGGTCAGATGTTCTGGAATAGTTCTTGCAAGAACAGTATTGGCAAGTGCATTTGCAAAATCCATCAAACATGATGAAACCGGCTCTTGTGAAGGTAAGACCAAATCTTCCCTATGCTGCAGAGAAGTTGTTCAGAAAAATCCATCAAATTAGAAGGTGTGTCCAAACTTTTGACTGGTATTGTAACACAAAAAGAGGACAAATTTTTTTAAAACAAACAAAAAATGCTAAACCCCATACTAGAAGGTGTTCCTGTTGTATTTCTCATTTTGGGGTTCGAAAATGTGTTTAAATGCATTCTTTGGGTCTGGGGTATTAGTGAGAGAGGCCATCGGAAATTAGATAGCAAGAAGATGCAACCATGACTTGTGTGTGTATTGCAAGATGCCAGGGCTGCTAGGCTTTCTTGCCTTTAGCAATTATAATGGATGCATATCTGTAATGACAAATCAGATTATTTATGTATTACTGTGCACGACGAAAGGTCTGTTAATTTAATACGATTTCTGCTTACTTTTAATTAAAGCCAGAGCATCTGACTTATACATAGTAGCTGACGGTTATGTAAATCAATGTCTCGTGTTGGCAGTGATTTTGGGTGGCTCTGTGAACACGCCTTCAGCTTAGCTACTGTCAAGCAATTGGTCAGAAGTTGTACACTGTCCCCTTAACTGTTAGAAGAAAAATAAAAAAATATCACTTTTTCACCTATCAGAAGTATTTAGACTTGCATAAGCTCCATGCTTTTTGCTATGGTAAACCTTTTTTTAACCCAACTAATCAATATGCTTCAACTTATTGCATGTGAGACCCGTTTGATTTCAGTTTGCTCTAAAGCAGCCACTGTGCTAGAATAAGCTCATTACAATTAAAAGGAAATGCTTATTTATGACAAATCCTTTTCTTTTTGGATCAGTGATATTTCAGGAACTGTACAGAACACACTGTAGGTTAATTGAGATGAAAATCTAAACACATGTCTTAATATGCATTAATGTAACTCCAATATAAGCAGAAAATAAACTTATGTTTCCGTTTCCAGGCAGTCAGACGGGTAAACTAAGATAGAGATGAGAGAACTGAGTGTGTGTGGGAGAGTGAACAGGCCCCAGGAGAGTTGAGCTGTTTTAGACTGTCTACAGATGATCAACCGCAAAAGCACTTTGTACCAGTGAAGCCATTGTTTCCCTATGGAGAAAGTGGTACCACATTTCCTACAGGGAATTACGTTCTGAGCAGAAAATACTGCCAGGATTTCAAGCTCACCCAGTTTACACTGCCCTTTTCATAGCAACGCTAATAAGATGAGCCCGCGTTATGTGAAGCATGAATCAGCTTCTGAAAAGGATGAGAGAAAAATGGATAATCGTGAATAACACTCCAGGTTTTCAAATGCATTTTGATGATGTGGCAGCAATTAAACAGTGAGCCTACTATTGTGGGGAGCAAAGTGAAAACGGTGATCACCAGTAGTTGACATCATTCTATAATATCCAATACCTACACATAAAGCATCTGTCCATTTCGCAATATATTTCAGATCTCTGGAAAACATTGCTAACACTCAGGTTTTTAACCCTTAATGACTTTGAAATTTGAAGAACTGTGTCAATAAGAATTGGACCAGTAGGAGGACCCATGTGCTCAGTCATAAACTGCTCATCAAACCACACAAAACAGCAATTAGACCTGTAGGTATATACTGCACAGTTCCCTTGTATGACAATCTGGATCCTTAAACATCATTTGAAACTTTACTGAAAACATAGAAATGGCCTAATTATGAAGCACTGGTTGCTGTTCTCTGTAATTTTTACTGATCTCCTTAATAAGGTACAGTCTCTCACTTTTCTGTTGCTGTGCATGTTCCCATAAGCACAATATAACAACCTAGAAAACAGTTCTTGCTTGAATCAGTGGATAATTTTAAGT
This sequence comes from Clarias laeviceps, assembly GCA_030014305.1. NCBI lineage: Eukaryota > Metazoa > Chordata > Actinopteri > Siluriformes > Clariidae > Clarias > Clarias laeviceps. Next base: position 10,652,390 of record JAQMYJ010000033.1, read on the forward strand.
GGATACTGCAGACTTGGATGCAACGACTGCTGCTGTAATAATAAATGATTTTTGTGCAAAAATAAACTTTCTCCACATTTAGGTCGAGGAAAGTTAACAATTTATAGTCCCGCTATCCACCCAGATGCCCCCCAGAAAACAATCAAGGTCCCTTTTCAAGCAGTCTTTCCTCATCTTTTCTAAATCTACATCTGGATTTGTGCAAAACTCTGAAATAAGTGCTTCTGTGTAGCACAGGAGAACTTCTAAAAATAGAGGATTTTATTAACTCTTATACTGTGTTCTGTTATTCTGCACAATCAAAAGTCTCGGATTGACTTGACTTTTCCTTGTAAATTCGTGCCATGCGTCATTGTCTTGTTGCATCAGGCCAAGGGTTTGTGTTGACCTCCTTTAGGGTCGCCTGTTGTACTCTTTGTATGTGGGCAACAGTCAAACTTTCCTTGATTTCAAGATGATTCGGCTCTTCATAAATTCATGAACACGCAGATTTTTCTCCAGTACCTTTTCTCAGCTTTTCCAGCAGTTTTTAACCATCATAACTGTGTTCTGTTATTCTGCACAATCAAAAGTTCCACCACAAACACCACTCATACTATATTGTTAAAAATATTGTTATGACAGAACAAAAAGAAAGGATTTATGTTATACCTAAAGAAGGAAGGGATGCTCGTTTACCTGGGTGTGAGGCTTGCGAGTGCGCTTGATGTGCAGGTAAGCTCTCTGGCCGGTCCGGGCGTGATGTCGCTCCACAAAGCGACTCCCAAAGCCCAGGAAGGAGTTCATGCAGATGTACAGACCTCCCTCACTCTCCTGAACAGCAAAGAACAAATTAAATCCTTTACAAATGTTATCTGTTTAGTTTAGTCCAACAGATATTAATGTCACTGCACCCTAAACACTGAATAGTGTACAGTTTTATAGCTTTAGAATAGAAAATATTAAGTGCACTCAGTCATACAATAGGCTAGTGTTTAAAATGGGTTCAGTAGAATACACTAATACATTTTGCTCTTTGTAGGGAGCAAGGATTAGGGAACGAGGAGCAGGGAAGCGTTTAGGACACAGTTATGATGCTGACCGATCATTACTCAGCGAACTTAGCTAGCTAGCTAACACCGCTAGTAAGCCAGCTAGCTAGCTAGCTAATCTAGCTTGGTAGAATATTTGGTTAAATAAAAGATGTAGTATTTTTTAATCCAAACGTTGGTGATTTGACAAAGTTTATATACCTATATTTATAGTAACTAACATTTAACAAAAGGTTTGTTTGTAGGAAATCCACACTATTACGTGTGCAAAGTTCTGAATGAGGCTAGCTAACACGACTAGCCGTTCTGCTAACTCAGCATCATTGTTGAGCAGCAGCGCTAAAAACAGTTTACAAGTTTATTGTAAATATAATTCAATTAACTCAATCAGGATGTTTACAGTATTTAACGACATATTAGTGTAGAGAGTAGAGTGTGTAGGGAGTGTGTGTGTGTGTGTGTTGTGTGAAAGGCTCACCGGAGAGGCGAATGACAGCGCGCACTCGTCTTTATGAACGCGGTCTCCGGGCCTCGGCACCCGAATAGTGGACAACACCGACATCAAGACCTCGCTAACCTCCGCCATGTCCTCTCAATATCTCTGCCCTTCTTTCGCGCACTCGTACCGTCTTGCTTTAGCTCTCCCGCACCACAACACACCAACCCAAAATACCAGCGCGACGTGAGGTGACAGCTCCGCTCACTCACTCCCTTTTCTCTTTCCGTTTCGCTCAACGCACTCTCCCGCTCTCAGTGCCACCCAGTGCACCGGTCCAGTACTGCCAGATTTCTTTTTCCCCTACCCAAATTCAGACAAGTCCCGCCTCTTAAACCATAATTGGTCAAGATATCTTTGAGCACGTATTAATAGCCAATTATAAACCAGAAGTGAATTTTGTGCCGACGGTTGGGTTTGTCGGAATACAGGTGGGAGCTGCGAAGCAGAGCTGGCACGGTTACCGTAAAGTGTAGCAAATTCGCGCCTTCTATTTGAGGAAGCTGGCATCATAGTCATAGCTGATATGGGCAGACTGCATTTTGTTAATTTTTTTTTTGTTCACTGACAAACAATATGTGCTACCCTAAAATAATACATTTGCATTAGTTTGTTTTATCTGCCATAACGTATGTTTCTTTTTTTTATCTCTGTCATATAGAGACCTACTGCTGTAACCAATGTACATGTATTTGATTAAGATTGTGTTACTATTTATTATCAAAGAACAATGTGCAATATAAAATCTATGACAATAAATGTTCAATCAAACCTTCAAGACAAAGTGCAATTTGGTAATTTAAAAAAGTGCAACAGTTTGATATCTGGGGATCATGTTTTAAAAATACCACAGGCCATTCCAGTACTAGATTGTTACAATGTGTTATAGTCTGCTAGCTTAAATCCTTCTAGTATTTGTTCATACATTAGTCTTGTATTATACTGTAGGTACATTTGGCGGCACGGTGGCTTAGTGCGCTGTCATCAAACCAGTAGCACTGTTGCCAGGTTCGAGTCCCGCCTTGAATGTGTGTGCATGGAGTTTGCATGTGCTTGGTGGGTTTCCTCCGACGGCTAATTGGCATCCACCGTGTATCCTGCCTCCTGGGATAGGCTCCAGGCCCCCCCATGGCCTGTATTCAGGATAAAGCTGTATTGATGATGAGTGAGTATAGGTTCATTCTACTTTTAACATCTTTCTGTTTTGATCAATGACTCAGAGAGTTTCTGCACATAAAAATCCAATGCATTCATACTGGTGGTATGTGCAAATAGTCTCTTGAACATAAACTTGAATGCATGTTTTTAATGGTTAAACCATTATTTTATTTGGCTTTTAATTGTGCATTTTTTATTTAGAATTTGATACAGAAATCAAATAAACAAAAATTTAGTATAAAGACCAGAGTTCAATTCAGCATTCCATCCAGATGACAGAAAAATATATCAATTGTTATCAGAGTCTAGAGTATAGATTATAGCACAAGTGTCATGTGAACTTACAGAGTTTCTGCACAAAATAAAAATAAATCAAATGCATGCATAAATGGTAGATAAAGGCTCTTGAACTTTAATGTATGATTGTAATTTCTATTAAAGTTTTTTTTTTTTTTTTTTGGTATTTGATACACAAATCAAACAATGCTGTTATGTTATGCATTTTACATAGAAAATGTTGCTACATGTATTCCATTAAATGTCTGATATAAATACAAATAGTATTAGTCATAATCATAAAAGTGTATGCGCATATATTCTGAAAATGTCCTAGAATGTGACCTAAAAACGACTTGAGTTGTATTACTGTTATTAAGTACCAGACAGAAAGGCTGGGCGCGTCACAAGACATGTCACACCATGACACAGAGAGAACAACAGAGCTTCTAAGAGTAGAAAGAGAAAAACAGGAAACCCGAACTCGTATTTGGTTCCTGCTGTTGTTGGTTACTGTTTATTTTCCTGCACTGTGTATATGCTTTCATTTGTATGCTTAAACAGTGTTTCGAAGCCTGTTTGAATCACACACACACACACACACACACACACTTTTCTCTGCTGCATCCCCACCCATCTCATCTCATCTCTCTTCACTCCTCCCTTTTTTCTTCTTTTCTCCACTTTTCCTTCCAACATCCCATTCCTGCTTCCCCCTGCGCGTTGTGCACTATGGCGCCGCGCCTTCACGCGCCTGTCCACGTGGCGCTGAGCCTGGCCTCCCTGAGCGCGTTCTGCTGCGTGGCTCTGGCTGCGGGCGGTGCGGGAGGCTCGACTTCTCTCTCCGGCCTGCTGCCACCTTACGACGAGCTCTATTACCGCGGAGTGCGGGCGTATTTCTCGGAGGACTGGGAGAAGGCAGCAGAATACATCGAGCTGTCCATATCGACCCGGGAAGCGCTGCGCAAGATCAGGCGAAAATGCCACGACGAGTGCGCAGCTGCGGGGGACAAGCTAGTGCCCAGACTAGGTAGCCTTCAGCATAGCTGCCACAATAACAAGGCATCCCAATCAAGCTAAATAACTGCATGCGCTTACAGTATTTGCATACTCATGGCTACGTCACAACTGTCTTTATATCAAATGTGTTAAACGGGGGAGTGTTTAGGATCTGATCACAACGCTCCTCCACTAGGCACCTCCAAAGCTTCTTTTGCATGTCCCACTGCTTTGCCACAATGGAATAATTTTCTAATTTTCATTTTTGGTGAATATAACATCTGTCAAATTAACTGTAAATCACAGTGATACAGAAAGTAGCATCGGTACCTCACAGTTCCTCGATCCTAACCCTAACCCTAGCTACAGATACTGATCTCTTTACAGTTTTCTTTCACACGTTTCGCTCTGTGTAATTCATCTCTCTGTCTAAAAACACTCCGAATTTTAGCTTTCCAAAATCGCCCCAGGTGTGCATGTGTCTGTGCATGATGGCCCGCTGTGGACTGCCAGCCAATTTTGCAGGTATTCGTCCGTTTGCACCCAGTGATAAAAGAATAGGCTGCAGATACAACACAACCCAGGTTACTAAAGATAAATATGAGAAGAATTTACAAGTGGGAACCCATAAAATTGTGATACCTTCAGTAATCACTAACAGGGCATTGGTGGTTCATTGGTAGGTTTCCTGCCTGCCATGTAGAAGGCCCAGGTTCCTTTCCAACCCAATGACCAAACCCAAGCCAGTGGATGCAGTGCTGGTCCCAAGTACGGATAAAATGGAAGGGTTGTATCAAGAAGGGCATCCAGCGTACAACCTTTGCTAAGTTGTGTGCAGATCAGTTGGTCCGCTGAGGCGAACCCTCGAAGAGAGCAGCCGAGAGACTAACAGCAAGTAATTGCTTATAGATATGGTTTAAAGATTCAGCCGAGTTAGCACTGTGATTGATGAAGTTATGTCCTTGCTTTATTTCACATCAGGGTATGTGATAGAGATTTCTTTGTGTTAGCAAAGAATTTTCAGTAATCTGCATGATTCTTTTGCAAGCTACAATAGATGCTGTATGTAACTGCTTGCTGGCCAGTGATGCTCAACAGTGGGGATCAGATCAGTGATTGGTCCATAACTACTCTGCCTCATGCATTTCGGGCATTCCTGGCCATTGGTGTTGTTTCTAATTATAATTAACATCAGTACCACAAATACACAAATATACTTTATCTGTTTAGTGAACAGTCTTATCCTCACCTGGCACCTGCATTATTGTTATACATGCCCACATTAACAAGGTCCGTTGTACCGCTGTTCATTCATGCAGTTTCCAGTCAGCAAGTCATGTTGCTCAACACAGCTATAGCTATAGTCAAGAGCTTACACTGAGTGTTTCTGACTGACTGGTTTGAGTAACTAATATACTGTCGATCTCAGTTATCCATCCTTTAAAACCATTTCAGGCAGAAAAATCTCAAAATGCAGCAAACATCAAGCCTTGAGGCAAGCTACAACAACAAAAGATACATCAGGTTCCACACAAACATTCATCTCATGATTGGGAGAAAACTTCACCTGTTCTCTATCCTTTTTTCGTTTTCTGAATCCCCATTCTGATATTTGATATGTATGTTGACTGAAGCAGTTGATCTGCATGAATGTGTGCCCTGTCCTGCTGACACACGAGTCATTATTTGAATGAATGACCACTAGGTGTTCCTAATAAAATGACTGGTTGAGTGCAACTATTTGCTTATGTTTGTGTGCAGACAGAGAAAAAGGCAGCATGTGGGACCTGTTGGCATTGGACTGGATCCAACAGCGAGCAGAGTGTTTACGGTTCTGCTTGGGCCAAGGCGTCAGTCCTGCTGGTCAGCTTCCTGTATCGTCGGACATCGAGTATGAATATGGGACTCGGAACACTTACAACTTCCTGCAGATTACATATTACGAGGTAGAGTAGCGTGAACGTGCCTGCAATGAATAAACAAGCTCTCCACTGGGCACCAGTTATCTGCTCATGTCTACTAGACAATAGCATTAATTACACGTTTTGACTAGTATTTTGATTTTTAAAAGTCTAGGCAGCTTTAATCTCTCGTTATGCAGATGGGCAAGCCGAGGAAGGCAGCTGCTGCCGCTCACACATTCTTCATAGCCAACCCGAGCCACCTGGAGATGAGGAACAACATTGAGAAGTACAGACGTATGGATGGTGTTACAGATGACGCCTTTCAGGACAGAGAGAGAGAACTGGAGAAACACTGGGTAAGGCAAGCGAGAGAACAAGAGGGTAGCTGAGATGAAAATATGCACACTTTGAGTGCTACAAAATGCGTACAGTAGGAGGAATATTCGTATTACAGATCACTTAGCATCAGTAGGACATAGGCATAATTCTCTATAGCTATTGAAATTCCCCCAATGTTAAAAACTGCCTATGCAGCATTTTTTGGAAAGGTGATACAAAAGTTCTTGCAAACATTGAGCTCTCTCTCTCACGCTTCATGCACCTGTTCCTCCATGTCACATGGGAAACACAGGAGCTCTATGATGCTGCTGTCACAGCTGAAAGCTCCTCTGACTGGGCCCGAGCCGTTGAGAGATGGAAGGAGTGTGTGAACGAGACACTGAAGCAGACAGAAGAGTGTAGAGCTCAGTGCGTGATGGCATCACAGCTCCTCCCAGAGGAGACAGACAACACAGAGGGAGTGTATGAAAAAGCTGCAAGTGAGTGGAAACTGAATAAATAAAGGAAACGAATGAGTGTATATGAATAAATAAATATACTTGTTTACACAAAACATTTCATTTTCTACTGATGATGGAAATTTTGTATGATTTAAGGATATAATGAACAAGAAGAATTAATAAGGTTGGCATGTTTTTTCTATGTCCAACAGCCCTGTCACTTTCTCTACTGGCATGCAAACAAACATGTGTCTCTCTGGTGTCCACCAGGCCTGGACGGATCTCTCCTCACGAAGATTTTCTTCCATTGCAGCTAGAGCATCTCCATATTGCCCAGTATAAAGGTCAGAGTGCAACACAGTGTTTCATCTAAAAAAAAATAATGTTAATGTTAATAATCGGAGTCAGGTTTAGATTTATTGGCAGTTAGATTTTACTATTAAACTGTTAAAACTATAGAAAAGAACAAGGGGTAAGTTCTGTTTATATTACTGTAAAAAAAAGTCTTCTACAAAATTCTAGGCACAGTGTAATTCTTAGTTAAAATTTCTTTATATACGGTATGTTTATCATGTCTGCATTATTACAGTATATACAAAACCGTTGATTCTTTCCAAACATGCCTTAAAATGAATAAATAAATAACATTACAGAAGAATATTTGCCTGTGAAAAAAAGCAACGTTTACATGACAGATCAGTTTTCAAGTGAAAAAGAACAAACAAAAAACAATGTTTGCTCTCCAGCATGTTCTCCAGCACGCTCAGTAAAACCTCCTATCTGTTTTACTTATAAAACGGCACAAATCTATATCTACTGTAACACTGTTTTTTTCAAGCAAGGAATTTTCACACCAGATATTGACTGTTTTTATTTTATTTCTCTTTAATGACCTTTATAGAAGTTTCTGTTATGTAGAAATGTTTTCAAAGGTATTTTTGCTTATGGCATTTTTTGTATGTTCTCAAGACTTTTGCACAGCATTGTAAGTAGGTTTTACTAAACGTGCTGGTAACTTTGTCACACTTGCTCCGTTCTATTTTTATGCAAAACTTAGGAGCCTACATGAGGCTTTTTGTTCCCATCTGAAAAGTGGTATGTCCTTTACAGGCCTGCAAATATTCTTTTGCAATGTTATTTATATATATTACTTTTTAAGGATGTTTGGAAATGTGATTGGTTTTGTATATAATAATGCAGACATGATAAACATATATAACAAAATTCATTCTAAACATAGCAAACTTTTGCACAGTATTGTATATAAGATATATAATGATTTTTTTTAAAGCAATAAACATCTTCTGTGGCCCATCCAAACCTTTATTCACAACTCTGATTAACATGCAAAACAAGATAAAACTAAGATAGATGAAGAATATCACATTGTTTAAATCCCATAGCTTTGTTTTATTAGTTCTGGTTACTTTTTAAATGTAAATACTTAATCAGAAATATTTGCATTTAAATTTTAAACTTAATTACAAAATTAATTAATTAATTTTTTTTTATTTATGAATGACGTCTTGCGCCCTACCTGCAGTACCCTTACACTTACACCCACTACACTTCAAGAAACACTGGTACAGAAAGTATAGACTGGCTGAGGTAGTGGAAAAAGTAGATATTGTGAAAAGTATGCAGTACATTATGTAATGCACCACGGACACATCGAGGCAGCCATCTATTTTTGCCACAGCATTGTCGTGGCAAAGCTCCACTGCGATTATTCAAATTTTCTATAACAACACAACTCTGACAATTATTCAGCTGCAAGGTGTGTATTAATGTACTATGTTTACTTTGCTTTCATCTCTGTAGTAACAACTTACTTGTGTGGCAGATATTACACATCATAGATAATTATTTATACAGTGAAACTGTAGGTTTTCTTTAGCTTTTTTGGAAGGAGTATCCAATTTTTTTAAAGAACATACGGATTTCCATGTTCTTATTAATATACCAAGCTGTATTTTTTTAATTAACTCAAAGGAAAGGATGGTGAGGAAACAACTGGTTTCAGCTGTTATATATATATATATATATATAAAACATATATATAAGTACAGTATATAATAATATATACTGTAGAGTATGTTCCATATATGTTCAACATGCCTTGCTGCACAATGACTTTTTTTGCACATCTGTGTGTCTTTTGCACACAAATTTTCATTTGCCTTAAATTTGTTTAAATAGTTTTCTGCTGCTATATTGTCTTCATCCTATATTCTATATAGAAAAATTGTAGTGATAAATAAAACACCACACTTCTAGACATGCTGTTTTTGGAAAATAATCAACTCCAGGCCACCCCACTGACTTTTTATTCTTTTATTAACAGCATGCCATGTTTTATTCCTTGCATACTGTAGCTCAATTAAACCACTCACCTTTCTGATAACACTAATGAATCATTTAGCTGGCTGTGTTACCGTGAACTCAATTGCTTTTCTCTGTTGTAATGGTAGCGGGGGACATGAAGGGAGCGGTGCAGACACTGCATTCTTTGCTACTGTTCTATCCAAAAGACACCGAATCACTCAGTAACCTGCAGCTCTACTCAGAGTCTCTGGGGGGCGACGCTGAAGCCCAGACTATTGGCTCTTTACAGGTAGGATTACCATGTGATGATGTCAATGTGAATATTAAAGGGACTGAGATGTAGAACAATAGAAAGACATTATAGATATATAATGTATATGCACATTATTATGCTATCAGTAATTATCATCATTATCATAAGAAGAAGAATCTTACATTTTATTAGCATTTTAATCATCCATATGTGCTTAAGACAAGCTGAAACCTTTACTGAAAATCTGCAATCTATATAAATAAAAGTGTTATTTTGTCTGTACATCTTTACTGTATGTTTCATACATTGGAGGACCCAAAAACCAGTCTCAGAAAATTTACTCTCGGTATGTCTGTCTAGCCAGATCATGTCGCAGCATCACGAAAAACTGACTGGATGGAATTTAATGAAATTTACGCAGTACTTGGATATCTGCCTAAACAGGCACCATAAATGAAATCAAAATGTTGAGCAGAGATGAAGTTATGAGGAGTTAGTTACAATAATTAACTATGTGCTATGTATGTGCTAGATTTAATAATCTACTTTAAAATAAGTTACTATCAAACTACTTGCTCAATATAAACGAACACCTGCACCAATAGATATTAATTAGAAAAGCTAAACTGACTTTTTTTTTATTTATTTCATATTTTAATTTTTAGTTAGTTAATATTTTTAGTGCTGAAATAACAGCATTTAACAGAATTTTAACACTTGAGTCATTGTAAGACAAAGCTTAATCTCTATTCGATCTAATTTCTCCGATTACCGAACAGAGTGTGTATTTGGCTGACGACGAAAGAAGTACCATGTAATGTAACAAGGCGTAAGATACTCAACCTTACAAAATTTAATTTCTTTGTATTAATAGGTTAGGCAGAAAGTTCTGCCATACAGAAAGACAGTCAGACATGTATGTTGGATTCCATCTTAAATAATAATATCACTGATTACAGTAAAGTTTATCAGCTTATTTTTATCTTTAAGCTTATAAATATTTTTACAAACTCTTCCCATCAAAGACGCATACTAACAATAAATAAACTATAAGCCTAAATGTGTGAAATTTACTACAAATTATGAAAACCTCTATCTAAAAGGCTAAACAAAAAGTTCTACAAATTTTGAATTATGGAAATACAGAAATATTTTGAAATATGTTTTAAAAAGATGTTCTCTGGAAAACTAGGAGAGCTGGTGTAACATAGCAACCTTCTCTTTACAGGAAATTTCCAACTACATCAACAGAACTCTAGCAGAAAAGAAATTGCTTTACTTTGGAGTGGAAAATCTTGATTTCAAATTCTTCGACCCGGTAAAGCACATCTCAGTTTTCCATTTGTTTTTCCTTTTTTTTTACCCAAAGTAATGAACCAAGGCTTTTTGCTCGGTCTCTGGCAGGATCTGTGGACACCGGAGGACATAATTCCTGAAGCTCTGAGGGAGAGCTGGAGGTGAGAGAGATGGACTAATTTATTTTTTATTAACGCAACTTAATTGATATCTTCAACCAGAAAAAAGTTTGGCAAAAGAATTATACTTAACAGAAGATTTGTGCAAGGATTTATAGTCAATGCAGTCAGGAGAAAACTTCATAACCTCACATGAGGACATTAAGGGTTCAGCAGGCTACAGTAGGATTACAGCAAGCATCTGATAACTCCACTTTCTCATTTTCAGATCAGAGAGAGAACAACTTAATGAGAGACTAAAAGAAGGAGAGAAGGCATTAGAGGTGGATGACAGTGGATTCTATGCTGGTGAGTAGATAGAATTTAAATTAATTAAACAGCACACACTGCTGTCTATCTAAATCTCACCCATCTCTCTCTCTCTCTCTCTCTGTCTCTCTCTCTCTCTCTCTCTCTGTCTCTCTCTCTCAGGTGGTCCAGTTCCTCTGGTTGGTGTGACCATTACAATGGATGATGCAGTCCTGAACGGAACGAATCGTGTTGTATTGGACGGTGTTATGTCTCAACCTGAATGTGACACTATAATGCAGCTGGCAAATGTAAGCTGATGAAGCTATATATCCAATCATGCTCTTCTCACAAGGCTGTTAGCTGCTTCAGTAACAATATTTCTACAATTAGTGTCGGTTATCTTGTTTTCTTTCTCCGCAACTTTTGTCTGGGGAGTTCCTCAAGGACCACTACTAGGACCACTACTACTACTACCACTACTACACTGCCTGGTCAAATGAAAACCTAGCTTGTTTCAGAAGAGAGAAATAATTTGGCTGTATCAAGCAAAGAACACAACTAGAGAGATTTGAAATGACTGGAACTGGGTTAAGAACCCTTTAAACACGTTATGAAAACTTGCACACAATGTGATGAGAACTCACAGGACTGGGACTAAACAACTGTGTGTCCATAAGAAAACCACCTGCTAGTGATACTAATCAGAAAAAAGGTTTCAGTTTCCTGGGGACAATAAAGATTGGAATTTGGAGCAATGCAAAAGGTCATGTGGTCTGATGAGTTTAACCCATTCCAGAGTGAAGAAGAGAAGCACATGAAGCGATAGTGGCCACTGTACAAGCCTCTGAAGGCAGTGTTATGAGCAGGGGTTGCTGTAGATGGCCAGTGCTAGCCTCAACAACAATATGTGACAATAATGTGGAGTTTTTCTTCCCCGATGGCTCAGGCATATTCCAGGACACAAATTCTGAAAGAGTTATTTTGAGTATGAGGAATCATTTTCACACTTGAACTGGCCACCACATTATTGTTATGCAATCAAAACTAAAGGTGGTTAAATGGAATGTGTGCACCTTCTTTTTGGCCAGGCAGTGTATTTGCTTACTAACACAGTGCTTACTGACACAATGACTGATCCTAATCTGGATGCCAAATCGGTTTCCTACTTTAAATTAAGTTAAATGAACTGCAGCATGTCACAGAGTATTTAGCTTCAGCAGTTTAGGCATGCATTATTATTTTTTTTAAATCATGAATCAACGATCCAAGAACAGCTAGAACAAACTCTGGGAATTTTCTTCCTAGACAAGGAAGCAATTATTTCTCATAGTTTGTAGAAAGTTATACATCACATTATTACAGAATATAGTTAAGGGCTTTACAACGGCTAGTAATTTTTTAAAAACCCTTTACATACAATCAGACTGCGGTGTGGTCCTGACTTGAACACAGCACCAAATGTGCTTTTGCAGTGATTAATGTTAGCTTTTAAACTTGCTTTTAAAATACACCATATGAAATGAACTTCACGTCTATACTAACTAAATGTATCTAGAAATAGAAATACGGATCAGCAGGGTCTATTTCCTCACATCCTGTTGCAGATTGCTGCATCAGTTGGTGATGGTTACAAGGGACGGCGTTCTCCACACACACCTCATGAGAAATTCGAAGGCCTGACTGTTTTAAAGGCCTTTAAGGTAAAAAAACAATCCCACAATCCCAACCTAACATCACTTGTATCCATTTTAAGAGTTCTTAAGGTAAACCTCTGTCTTTCAGTTGGCGCAGGATGGAATGTTAAACGAATCACACGCCAAACTGTTACATGAAGTCGGCGAGAGAGCCAGGATCCTAATTCACTCCTATTTCAGGAGCCACTCTGCTCTCTATTTCTCCTACACACACCTTGTTTGCCGCTCCGCCATTCCAGGTACACAAACACCCCATTGTAGGTGAGGTTACAGACCTCACTGATATACTGTACCTAGACACATTTCTGAGGTAGGATTGACGTCAATGGGTGTATCCGTGTTTAGGGCATCAGGAAGGAAGACTGGATCTGTCTCACCCTGTTCACGTGGATAACTGTCTATTGGAGCCGGAGACAAGGCAGTGCTGGAGGGAAGCACCTGCATACACACACAGAGACCTCAGGTACATCCGTTAATACTATACCCATACATTCATTTTGTACAAAACGGCAGATATGTAACATATATGTGCAAAATGTTGTTGCAGCGCTATTCTCTACCTGAATGATGATTTTGAAGGAGGAGAGCTCTTCTTTACAGATAGAGATGCCAAAACAATTAAAGTAAGATGTTCTGCATATGAGCTGCAGAGGGAGTAACGCAAGTAACACAAACAGCAAGCTTTAACATCTAAGTTCTGTAATGTTTCATTTAATAACTGCTTCTCTAATGACCATTACATTATTTTAAAAATGCACATTAGAGCAACATGCATATTAGACTTGTTTCTGTAAATTATTTTATTTTCATCTTCTTACTGTCACTTCATCTCTTACTTATACACACCTGTAAATACACAATTCCCATCAGGTGAGTCGCCACACATTTGCAGCACATACGTAGGTATAACCTGTTAATTAACACAAAAATTGTTTACATGCCCAATAACTAATGTAAATGTCATACATTAAAACAAATTTGATGTAAATAAATGTAAAACGAAAAAAAGGAACGTATGTCTCTGGGTCAATATGACATCTATAACTGAAGAGTTAGAAAAACATGCAGCTTACTCTGTTGGTTGTAATCTTCACACCCTTTCTATTGTCTCTCAAGGCCAGGGTGAAGCCCAGCTGTGGCCGCCTTGTTGGTTTTACTTCAGGACCTGTCAACCCTCATGGCGTCACGGCGGTCACCGCAGGCCGCAGGTGTGCACTTGCACTATGGTTCACCACGGAAAAGCGTCACAGGGACATGGTGAGAGAATATTTAAGATAGATAGATTAATTATTAGTAAGCATATAAAAGACCTGGTCAGAACCGCTATTACAGACTTGCTTTTACATGATTGCTTATGTCTTTAGATTCTTTCCATGCATGATGAAGATATATTTCCCTCCCAAGAATTTAATATTGTAATCGTCTGGGCCGAGACTTGACAAGTTTGTCTCCTAATTAATTGGTTTATCCTTTTAAAGGTACTACAGTATATCGATCCCTTGACGGCATGTTTCCAGTTTAGAAATAATTCCAAATTGAACCATCCTAAACTTGCCTAACAAACCTTGAGAAGCACAGACTCTTGCCCTGACTACTCTGCATAAAATTGAACAGCGACAATGCTGTGTATTTTTTAAGCCCTTCTGGGTTATATTTTTGTCCGTGCGAGCTAGTTACGCAAGTGTATTGCTATTTTTTGTCTCTGCACACTGCAGTAGGTAGTGCGGTGTAACATTCAAATCAACTAACACAGTGGGATTTTCAAGCTCATACTGGTCCAAAAATGTGTATGCATTATCACCTTAAACTCAGGTTTGAGACTTTGTTTCTTCATAAGTCTTGTCCTCTTCAAAGCAAAATTCCCAGTGTTGAATTAACAGCCAGAATGTTGAATTAACGCACTACAGTGTTTACATAGGATCAACTAGATTCAAATAAACTCTGAAAGTGTTAAAACGACACTGGAGATTTTACTGCGTCCCTTATCACCATTTCACTATATACTGTAGATCACTGAAAATTTGAATATTGTGTAAAAGGTTGTGTTTTTTGTAATTTAATAAAAAAAAATTTAAAGTTAAATAAATGAAAATAGTTGTTTTAATTTCGATGATTACTCTACTTCAGCTTTCAGCTTATGACAATCAAAAATCCAGTATCTCAAAATATTTTAATATTTCCTAAGATCAATCCAAAATTAATTTACAATACAGAAATTTCCAACTTCTGAAAATGATGTGCATCTTCATGAGGGAAATGTGGTCAAAAAAAAAAGATCACTTAATTCAAATAATTCAACAGACAATGAAAATATAATGTAAAAAAGTAAAATTTATAATTGATAATGAAAGTAAAAACACTTTCACGTTCGCAAAAGGTTTTAATTAATTAGCTAGGTAGCATAAAGATTAAACAATAAAGATTAAGCAGTGAAAAAAGATTAGGTGAGTTCAGATAGTTCCTATTCCAGATCGATGGATGCATCAGGGTAAGAAGAGAAGAGCATGAAGCGATAGTAATGTCTGGAGGCAGTGTGTTATGATCTGTGGTTGCTTCAGTTGGTCAGGTCTAGGCTCAGCAACGTTATGTGGCAATAAAATAAAGTCAACTGATGACCTGAATGTACTGAATGACCAGATTATCACATCTATGGAGTTTTTCTTCCCTGATGGCACAGACATATTCCAGGACGCAAATTGTGAAAGAGTGGTTTTGAGAGCATGAGGAATCATTTTCACACATGAACTGGCCACCACACTGTGACCAGTGTGATCAAAGCTGAGGCAGTGTGATACATACTGTTTATTTGTGACGAATAAATAATGGTACTCCCATGTTAGCCTCCTTTAATAGCATTTATGTAGAGAGACAAGAATATCCAGATAGGCATGTTAGCCCTCTTGCACATCACCTGCATAATCTACTTGATTTAAATGTGTGGCTGATATAACTATACTACACATGGTATGAAAGGTAAAATAATAGAAAGATGTTCATTTATTAAACTACATCGTATATGTGAAATTTACAATTTGAGTAAATATACAGTTATTTATGAGTGCAAAGTTGTTAGAATTTATGTCCATTTAATCATATGTTTCAAGGAACGAGAGGAAGCTGAGGCCATGTTGGGAATCAGCGTACAAAAAGCACAGGAGGAAAAGGAGGAGCATGACAGCAACCACGCACCGGCTCGGAGTGGGCGGAGCCAGTCGCCTAAGGGCAGAAGCAAAGAGAGGGAGAGAGTCTCAACTGGAAAGGATGAACTTTGAAAGCGTATGAACCTCAGGCACATGATCCACAAGATCTGTGATCTCTTACTGAACATTTGATATTCACTCCAGAAGCATCTCAGATGATGTATGTGTGTGTGAGTGAGTTATTTTCTGTATATATACGTAGTCCAAGCAGTGGTGTCACATAAATCATTATTTGATTTTTTTTTTTTTTACTGGATAAATAAAAAAAAATGGATTAACTAGATCGCGCTTGTTATTACAGGAAGATTTTATATTTTGTGAACTAGACAGCATTTAAATGAACCAACAAGAAGAATAAAGGTAAGAGTCATGGTCTGCACATTAAGAGTGATAAAAAAAATGGTTCAAAAGGATGAAAAGAGGTTTTGAAAGTTTTGAGCGAAGGGGGGGATGGAGAGGGACATTACAGATAATCCTCTATGCATTTGTTTTTTAAAACCTAGAAAGCTCCCATTTAGAATATGGAATAATAATCCCACCAATAAATTATTAAATTAATCCTCTCCATCACACATTGTCTATACCGCTTTATCCTGTATTCAGGGTCACGGGGACCAGGAGCCTATCTCAGGAGACTTAGGGCACGAGGCGGGGTACACCCTGGACAGGGTGCCAATCCATCACAGTGCACACACACAGGCAATTTGGGAACGGCAATTAGCCTAATCTGCATGTCTTTGGACTGTGGGAGGAAACCCAACAAGCACGGGGAGAACATGCAAACTCCATGC
>JAQMYJ010000033.1:10669101-10682008 GCA_030014305.1 Clarias laeviceps
ATCTGCATGTCTTTGGACTGTGGGAGGAAACCCACCAAGCACGGGGAGAACATGCAAACTCCATGCACACAGAGATGGAAATCGAACCTGGACCCTGGAGGTGCAAGGCGACAGTGCTAACCACTACACTACGTGCCCTCCTAAATCAATCCTTTCCATTAATAAAACACACTGAAAGCGTACTAACGTCTCAGCCCTTTGCTGTAATGTATATTTAGGGTTAACCCTGCAAATTCTTCTTATCTGATAGAACGTCCATTAAGCAATACAATGAGTTAATTCTCATTTTATTTATCAGAATGTTTATGAATGCTGTATGTATCAGACAATGTAGAAAGTCATTTATATGATAAATTAATTTGAGGGATTATTGTGAATTACCCCAGAGAAGTGGTCCAATTTTTAGCAAATGAGTGAATACATGCTTTCCAGAGAGCAATGGGCCAGTTACAGGTGATGCTCATAAAAAAAAAGCCCCTTTTCCTACGGCCTGGCTTAATGAGAGTCAATCAGATAGTCAGCAGTTCTACTATATCTTCAGGCCCACTCCTGGTTTGCCTTTGTATTTATCTTTGTACACATTGTTTTGTTAATGTGGCCATTTTCAGAAGGATCCTTTTACTACTTTTTACAGAAAACCCTAAGGTTTTGTCATCAGTGCAATTTTTACTTACCTCAATGAGAAATGAGATAATGAACAGTGACTACATTTAGAAACTATGACATTTGGATACATATACAGTTTCACTGCCAACAAATATCAAAGATTTAAAAAACAGCAAAATTATTGCAGGTTTTCAGTACAGCATGTGGTTAAGATAGTATGTACTGTGTTTTTAAAAACGTGTACAGTCATGTTTTAAAAATCCCAGACTTCCTACTGTTATTCAACATGCATTATTTAACACCTTCATTTTGAATTTCGTTGTGAGAAATCTAAAAGGTCACATAACAGAGGCTGTGATTGTAAAGGAGTTACTGTGATACATATACACTATATGGACAAAAGTTTGTGGATATGTGCAAAGGCTTTCCACTAGAATTCAGCATGTGAATGTTGGGATTTGCCCTTTCAAACACACATTGGTAAGATCGTGCCATGATATTGAATGAGGAGGTCTGTGCTGTGGACTGTATTCCAGCACATCCCAAAGGTGTTCAGTGGGATGTACTGGAGGTCAGGGTTCTGTGCAGAGCGCTCGACTTCTTCCACTCCAGCTTCAAAACACTGGTTTTGTATGCAGTGGCATTTTCATGCTGAAACATCATTGGGGGTCTTAATATCTAGGACTTTTCCAAGTTATGGTCGTCATAGTCATGCATCCACATATTGTTGGTTATATATTATATACTGTATACAGCCTAATGCTTTTCATTGCATCACACTATCCCCTTATAACAATAGCCTATTATTTTCTATGCACACCGATCCGAATATTTATTAAAATCCATCATAATTAAATCAGAATTAAAATCCAAAGCATTATATAAAATTTTGTACCACTTGTTCCATCAAGGCGTCTTTGGCCTCTCAGGACATGACTCTACAAGACCTCTGGGGTTGAGCTGTCATTTCTAGACCTGCGACATTAGCACCAGTTCCTTTGGGTGCTGTGGATGCTTCAGTGAGATTGAGATCTTAGGAATTTGAAAGCTGAGTCAACAACTTGCACCCATACTGTGCCAGACTGTAATGTACTGGGTGTTCTAATACAATTCTATTGTGGCCAGCATTTACTTTTTTCAGCAATTTGTGCTACATTGGCTTTTCTGTGGGATTGGACCAGACTAGTTAGACCTTTGGTCCCCACAGGGATAGATGAGCTTTGTGTGACCAGGATCCTGTCACCAGAGTTCTGGAGATAATCAATGTTATTCAATTAATCTGGCTGTTGTGATGGTGCTGTGGGTGATCTAGTGCCGGGAAAAAGTATTTTTGCATATTTCTCACACTTAAATCATCAAACAAATTTCAGAATTACACAAAGATAACCAGAGAATACAAAATGCAGTTTTTAAATGATAATATAATTTTAAAAAGATGTTCAAACCTGCCTGTGAAAAAGTAATTGCCCCTAAACATAATAACCGGAGCAATTACAACAACTGCAATCAAGTTTTTGCAAACTGGCAACGGGTCCTTCATGTCGCTGTGGAGAAATTTTGGCCCATTCTTCTTGCAGAATTGTTTTAATTCAGCCACACTGGAGGGGTTTTACCTGTTTAAGGCCTCTTAAAAAATAAAATCATATTTTAAAACTTGCATATATATATATATATATATATATATATATATATATATATCCAATGAACTAATCCAAATGTTTGACTGGTTGTGTGTGTGTATATATACAGTATATATACACACAACCAATCAAACATTTGGATTAGCCTCCTAGTTCAATAGCCTTTCTTGATTTTTATTTCTGTCTATACAAAATAAACAAAATATCCAATAATATAATTTGAACAGATGATATTGAGATGTGTCTGCTACTTATGCTCTGCAAAGATTTCATAACGGCTCTCATCTCAAGTGATGTTAATTGGGGATTTTTAAGGCTGGTACCTCTAAATGAACTTTTCTTTAAGTGAATGAATTGAACTAATTGAACTATGGAATTAAAATGACAATATGCATAAGCAAAATATTACATATTTGAAAAAAAATCTAACCTGGGATTTCAATCTGTTGTTTTTCTTTCTATTATTTTTCAAATTTCTAATATTTTCCTTTCTTTATTTCTTTTCTTTATCTGTTGTTTTTTTTCTTAATCTTTTAATTAAAACTCAAATACAATATGACAATATGATACAAGCAGGACCGCCTGTCCCTCAAGTGGTAACTTCTCAAGCTTTGTTTAACAAATGACAAATTTTCAGGTCTGCACAGAGCACAAAGCATACACAGAGTTCTACTCTCATACCATCATTAAAATACCATAGCAGTTCTTTTTTTACAGGTATAGAACAAAGGTATCATGAAAGCTCTTCAGAGAACAAGTCAAGTCGAGCGAAGACAGGTTGAGAGCGGACACGGTGTCTGTACATGCTGCCATCTTGAAGATGCAAAAAAGCCACGCTTGAGTCATTTGATTTGCTTATGAGCGAGTCACATGGTGAGCGGTGAATAATAAACCGCCATGCAATGATTTGAACTCTGCAAATATAGTTCTCAGTTCATTGGCAAAAACTGTGTTACTAATGTATGTAGAACACATACTCTGGGACATAAAAAGCATATAGTTTATCAAATAAAAAAATTATTTTTTTAAAATATGTAAGACTTAAAACTTTTTTTTTTTAATGGTAAATGTTAGTAATTGAGTTTTGCTTATATCCATGTAGTTTGAGATAAAGTACTTGTTTTGAATTAAAATAGGAATCTAAAATTTCTAATTTCAGTGCTGTGTGATTTGTCTTAATGGGAAAATGTCCCAATTTTACAAGTCTTAAAATTTAATTCTTACAAATTTACAAAACCAAAGTAAGCCCTTTAAAAAATAATTTAAAAAATAATTAAAATAAATTTTGCCCTGTTAATTTCTCCAAGTAGCGTCTATTCTCATGTGCTCAAGTTTCAGGGTGGTTCAACCCGACAGCCTCTTTCCCGACTTTCTATTTTCCTCTCAGGCAAATATCCCTCCTTTCTCACTCACTATGTTATCCTTTCAAATCTGAGCTCATTTCATTCCCCTGCAAACATCCTCTGTAAACATCATCAGAGAAGTGGCAGAGAGGCAGGAGAGATCAGGACGGGTTTAAAGCTGAGAGGCTCACTGTCAAACAGCGTTATGTGATAAACAAGTGAAGAGGAAACCAAACAAATACAAAAGCAAATATACAGTATACATATATACTGTATTTAAAAGTGTGTAACTGTAAAGAAGAAGGAAGAGGAGGAGAAGGAGGAGGTAAGTGATTGTACTTCTTTTATACAGTACTGTGTTGTGGGTGCATCAAAATATGACCTTTTGTCACATTCAAAACAATATACAATTGCAGATATTTTTCTTTAGTTATTGACATTTGACCAAATTATACTACAATATATACAGTATATTGACTTTGACTTTAAACATAAAGTTTGACATGAATCAAATACATGATCAGGTGCATCTTGTATTCCAGACCTACGTAGTAATGAAAGGTCCTTCACAGTGGACAGTGTCCAGGATTCAAATAATGTCTAGGCCACACTCACGAAACCCTTACACACACTTTCTCTCTCTCTCTCTTTCTCTCTCTCTCTCTCTCCCCACCCTCTCAACTCTTATCCAGATGTGAAGAGAAGTCTGTAATCAGACGAGAGCAGATTTGAGGCAAAATGCTTTTCTTAAAATCTCACAAGTCTGGATTTAAAAACCCTCTAAACCCATCCTGCCTCCATCCATCTTTTCTCTCTAGCTTTTTCCATCCCTCTTTCTTCACCTGTGATTCCAATGTGGTCCTATCTTGGGTCTCCTGGATTCCCTACACCAGACTACACAACACTTTACACACAAAAAAAACGCCTTCTGTATATTATTATGCCCAATCTGATAAACACCAAAAGATCATGAAACACCATCGAGTATTGTTAGTGCGCAGATCGACTTTGGAAAAAGATGTAAACCGACACCATTTGACTAATGTCCATGACGGAGCAGTTCCCTCCCTCTAAGCCTGCCTGCACCTTTTCTCTCTCCCCCTCCTCAAACAAATTTTAGGCAAACTCATTTGGTCATAAGAGCTCGCTAGAGACACTAACACATTTAAACAGCAATAGAAGAAAAAGTGACCTCGCTTTATAAGGTAAGATTTTGCTGTAATAATGAATTTTGTCTTATCTGTGTTGTCTATCCTCCCTCTGGACGTTTGATTCTATTCTAAGATGCTGCAGGAATGAAATAGAAATTCTTTCATTTTTGAAAGAGTATTTCAAAGAAGACTTCAAAGGCTTAAATAGGTAAACAACACAACTTTTGAGTAAATAGAGTTCCAAATATATGTGTAGAACTCGCTTTAAAACAATGAGTAACTTTTACATTATGTAGATGTTTATGTGTTTATACAGTGAAATCCACTGTGGGAAAGTGTTTATGACTGCTTGGGAGACGTAAATTAATATGACACGATTAATATGACATGGTGTGTGTTAGAAGACCATGCACTGAAAGAAAAAAAAAATTAAACACAAAGGTACTTGTTAGGACTGCAATCAGTGTGTATAGGATTTTGTTGTGAATGTTTTGAGGACGTATGGTCGAATCAGTGGATGTTTGCGTGCATCCTTATTTGTGACCATTTGCAAACCAGTTGAGAAGAGTTTGAATTGCAAATGGCCATCTAAAGCAGGGAGGTTTTGGTTTCAATAAAATGTGACCTTCCTATAGAGGTGAGGCCTATAGAGTGACAATATATAATGAAACATTAAAATTAAAGAGTTGTTTTTGTTTAAACGCATTCGATTCATTGACTTCTGCTCTTTCATATTTCCTAGACATTACTGCACTCACCTGATCTCACTTCCTGTTCATCTCTGTTGGTGTCTGTGCCTGACATCTGTTGCCATGGCGGATTTGGCGCAACTTCGGAAGGAGGTGGAGGACCTTAAGGAGCAGATCGCTGTTAGTATCTCCAGTCTGAATTATACCATCTAACGCCACACACACACACACATACATTGCAAGTGATCTTACTTTTTTGAACTTTGAACAACTGGTATATTATACAACATCAGTTAATGGTTTCAAATAAACACTCATACAAACAACAATATTACAATTTCTTTGATTCTCTGCTAATGTGAGTTCGAATCCTAGCACCGCTCAGGTGCCATTGTCGCACCTTTAAATGTGACCTGTACTTGTTGCATATACATATTTAAAACTGAAAATTAGTTCAAAGAGCTGTGCTTTTTTTAAGTCTTCCTTAAATACGTCTGCATGTGATCATTTTCTCCGACCCTTGACCTCCACAGGCGGCACGTAAATCAGTGCAGGACGCCACACTGAAGGATAGCGTCTCAGGCACAGCATCACTGTCAAAGGTTCAGCTCAAAACCAGGAAGACACTGAGAGGACATACGGGCAAGGTCTACGCCTTGCAGTGGGGCACAGAATCAAAGTATATATACACACACACAAACACACACAATCCATGCAGCACGTGACTACAGACAGCTTACCACAAGCATGCAAATCACAAGCAGTGCAGAGCCAGCCAGTGGCACACCAACCTCTACACTCCACTAAAACACAAACACACCAGCATGTAATCTGGGCTCTTACTGCATATGATCAGACGTTTAGTAAGCATTATAATTAAAGAGGTGATTGAGTAACTGGCTTAATTCTCTGATGCACTGATGTTTTTTGATGTATCCATGGTGCACAATTAGATTTTTTTTTTAGAAGTTTGATACATTAGTTTTAACTCAATACATATTGTACATTGTTATTATATACTCTGTGTTTCTATGGTTTTCTGTCAGACTATGTGTGAGCGCATCTCAGGATGGCAAAATGATCATATGGGACACCCAGACCTCCAACAAGGTACTCAACATCTAACACATGATTTAATTACATCTATAGAGAGCGTGTGGTGGCCATAGTGGTTATTACTGTGGCCTCGCATCTCCCGGGTCACGGGTTCGATTCTTGGTCTGTGTGCACGGAGTTTGCTTGTTGGGTTTCCTCCAGGTACTCCGCTTTCCTCACACAGTCTAAAGACACGCAGGTTAGGCTAATTGGTATTCACAAATTGCCTGTAGTGTGTGAATGAGTGTGTGAGAGTGGGTATGGATGTGTCCAGGGTGAACCCCGCCCTCCTGGGAGGGGCTCCAGGTTTCTTGCGACCCTGTACAGGATATATAAGTGGTATGAGGAATGAATCACGTGACCAGATGTTGCCATTCTGCCACAGCGACTATCCAGTTGTGTCCAGCTGCCGGGATTCGGAATTGAAATTGTGGCAGCGTAGAAGTTATATTACTCTTAGTTTTAATTTCAGTATTAATCTAAATAAATATATAAACCTGATTAGTGGTGAATTTAAGTTCAACAAAAAAACCAAAAAGAGGGCGGATGTGGAATGGCGATCATTTTACATTCCCAACCTTAGAATTTGCATTTACTTACCATAAAACGTCAGACATCTCTCTGTTGCACCAAATGTCCAGAGGACCAAAATATAAAAAAGGAACCCAGTAGAAGCACATAGCAGATAGACCAATATCAACCTCAGTACCTCAGGTTAGATATATTGAACAAGTCAATATAATTATTTCAAGCTGGATCTGTGGTCTGTGTCAGATTCAGCGGGGATTCTATATAAATTAGTATTTTTTCTTCTTTTCCGCTTTTCCTGGGAACATCAGAGCATGCAACATACTCTAGTATTAGAGATTTTACTGCCACAAGCTAGCAATAACATTAAATAAATAAAATGTCGGTGATCCAGCAGACAGACCGCTAGAAGTGGCTCAAGGCCAAGCGCTGTTGTCACTCTATAGAGTTTATAGGTCACAGGTTGAAGAACTAACGTGGATGAAGTGAATGCAGAGTGTTGTACTGTGTAATGCGAGATAACGCATCCTATTTTTTCCACATCAGAACAAAATCCTGTTTAAAAAATAAATTTCAATTAGATAGTTTTGTATTGCAAATTTCTTTTAAATTGTGATGACGAACATGTTAATTTGCACATCACAAAAGTGGTTTTAGACTTGAATTTCACTTTTTTTGAAGTATGTTCACATACCAGTTTATCAAACGAATTAAATTTCACATAATTGTATTCTTTTAAATAAAGATTTAATGAAAAAATGTGAAAAGTAGAATTTGTATAATTTGCATAGTGTTTTGGATAAAAAAAAGGCTTCTTATGGTAAAAAAAAAAAAGAAAAAACTTCTATGAAATGTTTATTGCAAATTTTAACATATATAGGTTTATCACGGTGAACTTCTAAAATTAAAATATTTTAAGTGTAATGCTATAAAACCCATGGAAAAAAAGAGAGAGACATCCAAAGATGCAGGAAATCCTGATGGTGTAATTTAAATGAATGAATAGAAACATGTTTAAGGAAACACATTTACAATTATACTGTTAGAAGCTAAATCAATAAAAATGTCATTTGAATTCTTTGACCTTTGCTCCATGTCCATGTTCCAGGTGAATGCCATCTCATTGAAGTCTTCCTGGGTGATGACATGTGCGTATTCACCTTCTGGAAACCTGGTGGCATGTGGGGGCTTGGACAACATGTGCTCTATCTACAACCTGACGCCAAAAGATGGCCAAATTAAGGTCATCCGTGAGCTGCTTGGACATGACGGTGCAAACACCTGCCAAACACCTGAATATGGATTTATGCATACATACGCAAACATATACAGAGTCAGGCAAAACAATGAATACACACATTAGCAAAAGAAAAACTTGTATAAATATTTTATTGTTATGTTACATATTAATATATATGATAAAGTGAATCTACAGTGAGTTGTTTCTATATATTCTACATCTATTTGATTTCAAATAAGAAGATAGAAGAAGATAGTAAAAGCCTAGGCGTGTGATTAGAAGTGTGCAGTTAAACCTTTTATTATTCAAATTATATCATTATAATAATAATTATTATTCAAAATCGATTCACAATTTTAAAACTTTTCAACGTTAAATGCTCTAAAATAGACTAATTTCCTTAAAAATATATACTACTGTTCCTGCAAAAAATAGAAACTGCTTCTTCTCATACTTATATAGTATTTTTTTAATACTTTAAATGTAAAAAAAAAAAGGAAAGCCCAAAAATGTAATTAAATCAAATCAACAGGCAGTTCTATGCAGAGGTGCTGCTTGTCAGCAGGCAAGGCAGGGACAGCATGGGGCCCCAGGACAGCATGGGGCCCCTGAGGGCTGACAAACTTGTTTAGAATTTATATTGATAATGGTGATGAATGCTGGTTGAAGCGACCCCCTGCAAATTCTTGCCTAGGACCATAGGCTCTAGAATCACTTCAGCCTGTGTGTGTGTGTGTGTGTGTATGTGTGTGAAATCTAAATGTTTACTAAGTCCCCTGTCTCCTTTTTTCATAACTTAGGCTATTTGGCTACCTGTCGCTTCCTGAATGACAAGGAGATCATTACCGGCTCTGGAGACAATACCTGGTGAGCACCGTGTTTTTTCTGGTCTACAAATAAGAGAAATCGATCAGATAATGCAATGATTTCCTTATATTGGCAGTAGTTTTGTCAAAATGTGAAGTCTGAGACTGAGGGAAAAAAATAAAAATCTTTCATTTTTCATCAGCTGTCTGTGGGACATCGAGACTGGGGAACAGAAGACGACTTTTGCTGGGCACATTGGTGACTGCATGTCAATGGCTTTGTCTCCAGACTTTAATTTTTTTATTTCAGGATCATGCGACTACTCAGCCAAACTGTGGGACATACGAGAGGGACAGTGCAAACAGACGTTCTATGGCCATGAGAGTGACGTAAATGCAATTGGGGTAAATCTCTCTCTCTCTCTCTACCTTTGTCTCAAACAAACATTCATATGCACACACAGGTCTCTAATCATCTTCAATTTCAAGCACGTTGTGAAACGTACACTCTGCCTTCCTCCGCAGTTCTTCCCCAGTGGTAATGCAGTGATCACCGGCTCGGACGACTCGACCTGTAGGCTGTTTGACCTCCGCGGTGATCAGGAGCTGACCACTTACAAGGACTCCAACCTGATGAGCGGTGTCACCTCCCTCGCACCCTCACTTTCTGGACGACTCCTCCTGGCTGGCTATGATGACTTCACCTGCAACATCTGGGACACGCTGAAGGCTGAGAGAGTGGGTGAGTGATGGGAAATTAAAGAGAGGCCAGTGAGGAGGAGGGAGCAACAAAGGGAAAGGTTAACATGATTTACTAAGGGTGTGTGTGTGTGTGTGTGTGTGTGTGTGTGTACCCTGAGACAGACTTGCATCTCATCCAGGATGAATTCCTATCTCTTGCCCAGACTTCCCATGAATAAGCATTCATGGGAACCAAAATAATTCAAAACATGCTTTCAAAGAAAATAGAAAATAGAAATTGAACATGGAAAAAGGAAACCAGGACCTGGAACACTTGCATATAAGTGGACAGAATATTATGGGGTCAGGGGTGGCTCAGTGGTTAAAGGTTCCAGGACACCAGGACCACCAAGTTGCCAATGTTGAGCCCTTGAGCAAAGACCTTAACCTCCAATTGCTCAGATGTGGAAAAAATGAGATAATATGCAATGGACAAGGGCATCTGCTGAATGCTCAATGTAAATTAATTGAAGGTTAAGCTGTTAGCATTCTGTGATGTAAAATGCTGTTTTCTTTCCACAGGAACACTGTCAGGTCACGATAACCGAGTGAGCTGCCTCGGTATGGCCACTGATGGAATGGCTTGCTGCACAGGATCCTGGGATAGCTTCCTGAAGATCTGGAACTGAAACACCTTCTGAACAAGGCACACGAAAAGAGGAGAAACATGATTCAGGGAACCGTCTAAATGTACAGGGGCAGAAAGTGAGAGATAGATGTTTGCACTTGGGACCATTATGGCATATAGGCACATTTATTTTCTTGAAGAAACTATGCAATAAACTAAACAAGTGATATATAGGATTGTTCAAATTTTTCAGGGACCAGAATTCCCTAAATAACTGCAGGAGACACTTTTCAGGTAATGTTGAAAGAAAACAACTTAAGTAGAGCAAAGTAGGTAGAGTAGTCTCGGTTTATCTTAAATCCTGTTACTAGTGCATAGTACTTAAAGAATAAATGGAAACATACCATCCCAGAACAATGACAGTTAAAGTGTAAATAATGCAAACTATTGCAGAAGCTGCCAAAATATATTTGGCATCCATATTTTTAAAATCAAACCATAAATCTTTTGCTTTTTAGATTCATAATGATCTATAATTCTGAAAACATTGTTTAATATTTGATTTCATATATAATCTGTATTTATTTGAAATATATAATATTGGCTACATTTCATTGGTTTAGCATGTCATTTTCATCTTTATTCTTCTTATATATTGCATACAAATACTTTGTAGCGTTATTTTACTATCCTTGGCTTTTCCACTACATTCCATTAATAAAAGAAAGCTAAGCACCATTATTCAATGTCTAATCCTTTTTATTCATCAATTTTATGGATTTTTATTAAGGGCGACTGGTGCTCCTAATTTGAGAGAAAAAAAACAGCACTGAAAATATGAGTAAAAAAATAAAGCACAAAACTTATACACATTTTTTCAGCTTCCATTTTACTTCAAAAAAAATTTCAAAACCAGTCACAGATGCACTTTCATCCAGAAAACACATCTGATAAGGTTGTCATCTTAAACACGTTGACTCCTTAATAATTGCTTCAATATCATTCTGAATCATTTCTGAGCCATCCATGTTGTTCAGTTGATCGATAACGCAAGTTACAAAGCTAACTAGCCTCTTATACAAGGCCGAATTCCAATTCCCTCTATAAACCCTAATCAAGGGCTATTTGTACGTGGAACAAGGGATCGAGTATTCTATTGCACTAATTTTCCTATTGGCTTTATTTGGAATTCAACCTCAGAATCTCAGAAGTAAGCTGATATTCTAAAGTGGAATAAGTGGCCATAAAAAGTAAATTTAAGTTTCTCAGGACTGTCAACCATCTCTATGGTTGAATTCTCCTCACCTTTTGGCTACATATTACTAGTAGGAACCTAAAACTAAGTTCACCCCATAAATCATACAGTCACGTGAGTTCTGACAGTGTGTTGGCAGGGCAAAATAACTGGTTAAATTATCTTGGTAATGGAATGGTTTGTGAAAAGCAATATTAGGTTGTGCCGACGTACTGAATATTCGCATACGCCGTAATGCGATCTGAGGCATAAAGGTGCAGCATTTAAATACATTTAAAAGTAAGCCATAGAATACACAATGTAAAAACCCACAGTAAACTTTATTAGTGTTACACTTAACCAAAATAAGTTCTACTAATGCAGACAATACAGTCAAGTTAAAATAATTTCAATTTTATTTACAACTTTTTGCAAGGATAAAAAAAGTCAGACAAGATCCCAGAAAGAGGAATGTAAAGACATCAACACACACATAATAATCTCTATACAGCTGCTTTCTGAGAGAAAATGAGCTCTATGTACAGAGTGTTTGCTTGGAAATGTAATGAAGTCCATTATTTAGTCCGCTGAGTTTGTCATTCACGGATTTTCTTTATTGAGAGAAAGAACAAGGGCTCTTCTGTCCATTTGGTTAAACCTCTGTTTCTCTGGAGTAGAAACTTTCAGCTTCATCTGCACACAAGAGAGGTACGTACAAAGTTGTTTAAGGAGTAAAACTGCTGTGCACATTAAGTGGGAAGATAAAATACCACATTCATGAGCTGAACATCACTCTCTGATAAGGTACATTATATTTTAGTGCTTTAAACTGTTTTTTCAGCTCTCAACTCAAGTACTGAATTTATAAACAGAGACTCAATGAGCATTTTATTATTAGGAAAACATGTAAACCTAGTTATTTATGCAATTATATAATCAGTCAATCATTGGGATTAGTGGAGTGCATAAAAATCATACAGATGCAGGCCATTATTTTGCATTAAAATTGCACCTAAAACATGAACCCAAAGACCCAAGAAATGTTTTCTTGCACAGTTTGGGCCTAATCAAGTCTAATTATCGCTTGAATGCCACAAGCTAATGGAAGATTTTATTGCTACACAGTGGTCCCTTCGTGGCTACAATTTACCAATCCTCTAACGCCGTGGTTCTCAAAGTGTGGGTCGCACCCCACTAGTGGGGAATACAGACATGACAGGTGGGGCGCAATGAAGGGGAGGAAATTAGTGGAAAATTTTAGGAAAG
>JAQMYJ010000033.1:10682108-10728666 GCA_030014305.1 Clarias laeviceps
TAACAATTGCACGTGTATTTAATCTGTTTTGAACTTGGTGTTATTTGATCTCATTGGTTTAGACATTGATATTTCAACAAATAGTAAACTTGGCCGATTTCGTTATCATTTTGTTGACAAGTGGGGCTTGAAAATTCGCCCACCCACTTAAGTGGGGAATGACAGAATGTTTGAGAACCACTGCTCTAATGGATACTTCGAACCCTAGGGTATTTTTAAGAGAGAAAAAGGGGGGGGGATTGGGGGAATTCAGAATCTTGAATCCATGAGCCTCTATGGACAACAGAGGCTCTACCCAGCATTTCTTCTTTTTTTTTTTTTTATATAAACTACAGGCACGGTGAATGAACATAAATATGAAAACTTAATCTTACTGACACGCACGCACACACGATAAAATTTCTGTGCGAGAGGCTGAATAATGTAGCCCATGCTGACTGACATTGTGCATGACCAAGAGAGAAAAGGAGAGAGAATGAATGTGGGATAAACCTGTGCATTGTTTCTAGGAGAATTGGTCTCCTTAAGGATCTGCAGAGGCGATCTGCCTTCACCAATAAGAGTTTTGCCTGGAACAAGTAAAACAAAGTCAATTGGCATGCTAATGTAACAGGCATCCATTAAAGTTAATCCACCACTCTGCATAAAAAGTAATGTTTTAACATAAAATAAGTAAATGTGCATGACAAGAGCAACTTACCTCTCTGCTTATGTTTGTTGAGAACAACCTTATTCTCATTCTCATCAGTAGCTGGTCTGCGGGTGGACAGCGGTGAGGAAGTCACTTTCCCACGGCTCTGAACTCCTCTAGCCCGAACGCCCGTTGCTCCAAATCCCACACCCAGCCATTGGGGTCTGAATACAACCTGGCTCGGGCTGCAGGTGTCAAACTTGGGGAACGTTATAGCAGGCAGTGGGACTTCACTCTGGGCTGGCTCAGAACTTTCTAGTTTTGATTTCTCAGATGGTTTCAGAACTTGCTCCGTCAGCACTGCAGTTTCTTCTACGACACACTGTGCACAAAGCAAACATGTTAAAATTAAGTTTCAAAATCAATCTAAAATGACCTGCTCTTGGGTGAAAACATACCTCCTGCTCAGGTGACTGTACCATGTCAGCTGCACTTTGTTGCAAGATGGCCTCTTGGACAGGAGTGGATGGACTGAGCTCACAGGTGATGCAAGGAAGCGCATATGAATGATCCTCAACTTGCCGGTCCTCCAAAGGCGGAATAGGAGTGGATGGACGATCATCAGCTGAGGGGAACAACTCTGGCGAGTAAACACCTTCACGGCAACCAAGCATGCTGAGGCTAAGCTCTCGATTAAGCGGAGACTCGCCCAGAAGGATCGCCTCCTCAGCTTCATCAATTGTGGTGTCAGCTTCCACCCCAACCTGAGCCTCACCAACCACCACAAACGGGCTGGTGGAGAAAGAGCCATAACCCATGGAGGAGTTGGCATCTGTCGGAGTAGTTGGACATTTGATGGTCCCACTGAGAGAATCGTGGGATTTAGGTGGGAGAAGGGGCTCTTTGGAGCTCTGCTCATTATGCTGCTCTACAACAGAAAGGCTGTAGTGTTTAGTTAAGGACACAGGAGGTAGTGGATTAGAGGCAGAGTCACCAGTCGTCACATCATTAAGGAAGAACGTGCTCAGTCGACGAGCCAGAGCGCTGACTGTTACTGCAAGAGACCCACAGAAAGGCAGTGTTTTAGAGCTTTGAAGTCTATGAAGCAAAAAATAATTCTTACTGTCTGGTTGTTCAACTAGGTGCGCAAACAAGCTTCAGTTAGGTCAGAGTGCAGCAGCAAGAGTCCTCACTAGAACCAGAAAATGACATCACCCCTATCTTATCCACACTGCATTAGCAATGTTAAAATAGTACTATTGACGTATAAAGCATTACAAATGGTCCCACACCGCAGTATCTGAGTGAACTTCTAGTGTCTTACGATCCGCCAAGCCTACTTCGATCAAAGGATGCAGGCTGCTTGTCAGTATAGCATATTATGAAAACTACAGCTAGGGGCGGTGCCTTTATTTTATTTATTTATTTATTTATTTATACAAAGCCCCAAAGTTATAGAATAGTCTTCCAATTAATGTTCGGGACTGTTTAAGTACAGGCTAAAAACCTATTTATTTAGCCAAGCATTTTTGTAAATAGTTTTGCCTTGATCTGGAGCAGATCTGGGGGACTCATGGACGTAGAATATTATGGTGAACTAATATGTTTAGATGCCGTCTTCCCCACTCTCATTGATCACCTCAGGTTTGTTGACGGTGAAGTGATTGGTCGCTTTACATCTCAGTGTTTCCTTCTGGCTCTCTCGTTTAGTTATGCTGTTAGTAAGTCCTGCCGTAGTCCCTGCTTGCACTCTGCACTAAACATACATTCACATTACACATTGTGTAACTGTGACCATACCTAATCTCTCCTACTCTTCTGCTCTCTCTCTCTAACTCTCCCTGTCACTCTGTCGAGCTTTACATGTCGCTCCTGAGCTGCCAGTGATCCAGACCCCCTCTGCTCTTTGGACCCGTCTGGCTCATCCTAGTGTCCCGCATCTGGTTGGAGATCTCGTCACATGGATGCCCCGTGTGGTCTGTTTAGGATGCGCGTGGTGACTGGGGACAGGTTCCCCCGTAGTTTGGGGGGGTGGGGGTGGCATTACTCTCCATCTGTGAAAATTGCTTTTTTGCAGAACAGTGTGATTGGGACAGGAGCTAATTTTAAAGCTACTTAAACGGCACGTATGAAACGAGATGAAATGTCAGCCGTGCCAGAATGCACCGAGAGGTATTTCGTCTGCAAGATTAAATTAACACGTGTTCTATGGACATCCAAGACCCATATTAACTTGATTGAAAAGTGACACCTTTAATGGTGCCTGTAGACGTGTATTCTCCTGAGCAAGCACTTCTGGCTTGTCTGAAAAGATTGGACTGGTGCAACACAAAACTATTGTTCTCCCCCCCCCCCCCCATTTCCTGGAAGCACACTAGTTTTAGGCTTCCACACAAACTTAGTTTTGTCTCATCTCAAAAAACCTAGACAAAAAGCCTATAGCAATCTGACACATCACCAATTGAGCAAACAAGTTATTCCAGGTTAAGAAGTTGGTTGCGTTGTATTTACAGAAGTTACCTACAAAGTGCTTATACTGCATTATATACCACATGGGTGAAATTAGTTAAGAACTGAAACGATGTGAGGCAGCAATACTGCCCTGTATTGCTACAAATTAAATTGTCAAATTAGCCATAAAGATTTTATGCAAAATAAACATATTCGGCTTTAGTCGAACCCTATAAACTAAAACACTCATTCTCAATATATGTTACCTTTCATACTGTCCTTCAGTGGAGTGCGAACGATGCCAACTGTAGGAGATCTAGGATCAAAACACACCGGTCCAACGGCCTCTGGACCCTTTTGGCCTGTAGAGGTTGCACCGCTCACCTGAACCACAGCAAAGAAATGTTAACAGCAACATAAATAAACAATCCAGTTATAGCAGGGAAACACTGAACAGGTATATTTTAGTGACCATGTGGATGTTACCTGAATAGGTGTGCGGTCAATCCCACAAGAGGGAGATCGAGGATCTGCGAGATGACTCAAGTGCTGATTTCTCAGCAGACAGATTGGGTCTGGCTTGGGTGTTGATACCACGGACATCTTGCTCTCGCTGGTACCCATGTTCAACTTCTGTTTTAAAGATAAGGTTCTAGCATAAGGTATGCAGGTTCAAGCATAAAGTGATAAACAAGTCAATAAATCATGAGTCATGAGATTTAAAACGTTGTACATGCATGTAGAAAATTAATTTTTTTAAAAATAGACAGCTGTGGGGAATCATAGTTATCCAGGGAATAATGTAATTTATTGAAAGCAGACTTGTGCTAGATACCATGCAACAAGATAATATGGCACCAAACAGGAAACACAAAACCTGCTGGACACTGATGCATAATTGTGGTAAAAGCTTTAAGAATTTAGACACACTAAACACCTCTGCCTAAATTTACGCTTAAAGTTTCAAGCATAAAGTGAACAAGCTGGTAAACAACAACCGAGTTATATGAGATTTAAAACTTTGAATGTACTCATGTATACATAAAACAGGCTTGTGGGAACCTTTATTTCATAGTACCTAACAAAAGTCTACCGTTTCTGTGTATTACGCCATTTATAAAATACACAAACTGTAGACTTTTGCTAGATACTATGCAACAGTAAAATAAGATAATATGGTTCCAAACAGGAAATACAAAACCTCTTGGACACTGATAAACCGTAATGAACGTTTTTAGCATTTAGACACAACACCTCCGCCTAACAAACACGCATAAGATGCTAATCTGCTCGGCCTAAAATGTTGCTTTCAATTCGAAAAACACAATCAACGCGAACTAACTAGAGCTGGCATTGACTTGCACGCTGCATTATTCTCTAGTCTAAACTTACAAACTTTATTCCTTAGTATCTAGCAAAGTCTACAGTTTCTGTGTATTATATAATTGTACACTGATGCATAAACGTGGAATACATGCAGAAATCTAATAAGTTGCATGTCTTCGTTTTTCCACCGCACAATTAAGCTAAATTAACTAGTTTGCTCTCGAGTTAGAGGAGCTAAGCTGTTTGAACAAACACACTATTAAGTGAATAATTTATACAAAACCTATTCACCTGAAACTACTATGCTCCACAACCACTAATTTCTTCGGGAACTCTTACCTTAGTTTATACCTTTTATTAAACCTCGAAAATGGAGATTAAATAGTAAAAAGCAGAAATACTGATAAAGTCCAGTCGCTCCCAGGTCGCT
Organism: Clarias laeviceps; assembly: GCA_030014305.1. NCBI lineage: Eukaryota > Metazoa > Chordata > Actinopteri > Siluriformes > Clariidae > Clarias > Clarias laeviceps. The sequence goes on from JAQMYJ010000033.1 coordinate 10,686,947, forward strand.
CTAGAAACTCAGCTACGCTGCTCGCACAAACACGTACCGCGACTATTTAAAGCGCGTGCTGCACGTTTGCGGCAATTTTCAAACCAACCAATCAGCGGCCGCACACGTGCATGTATCCGACTCACTGATTGGAGGAGAGATTTCCATTCAGTGGGTGTTTTAAATCATTTGAAATATAACATTACGCTTAAGGAGCCTAAATACTGGGTAAATCCCGCCCCTATCCAAGATGTATTTTCTTTCAAAATAGCTTTTCCCTCCTTCCATACACACACACACACACACACACACACACACCCATACTGTATACACACTTATATTTCATATATGTACTGTACTGTATATACACACACACGCACTTATATTTCCATATTTAATATAAAGGCTCACAATAATTATTTCAAAGTTTTATTGCTTGGGTTACATATATAATCATACAGTCAGTTGGCTATATTCAAAACCGGCATTATCATCATCATCATCATCATAATAATAATAATACAATTATGGTACACAAGATGGCAGCATTTACAATTAAGCTAATTAATTTACAGCAGGATTATTTTATCAAATTAGATAAGGAGCAAAGGAGAAAAGGCGAGCATGCATCCTCAGGTTTCTCGTCCTTTCTTCGTCGCTGACAATAACGTTCATTTCAACATTGTAACTTACAAATCGAAATTATTAGTGGTTTACAAACAATCTCACACACAAACGAGTCTCTTTAGTCTTTATTCCGCCCAAAGTCATATACATGTTCAGCACTTAAAATAGAGGAAAGCCTCTTTTTAGTGAAATAACTGTTCTCTAGTAGTTGAAATGTAGTCGAGACGGACCATATCAGTGACTAACAAAGTAAAAAGGAAACACGATGGACTCGTGGATATCCATACAATCGAACCTTGCATTAATTTCTGTGGAGCTCTGCATAACATAGTGTAATGATGCAGCATTTTTACTGTTACACCCAAATCTTAAGAGCAGCCACCAATTATCACTAGTCTATCTGTCCATTCAGAGTATGTAGTGCATGAGTTGAGTTTTTCACACTCGTTTAATTCGTTTCCTCTTCTGTGCTCTTGTCGTCCATCTCTAACATCTCTCTTTATTCCTTAAACTATTTTCCATACTTCCAAAACACCTTTCCCCACACTCGCATGCTATATCCTTTCCCCCCTCCCTCCTTCAGTCTGTCTCTCCGTCCCTCTGGCAGAAGTGTGCCAGGAGCGTGTCCAGATCTCGGCGGTCAGCAGCAGCGTACAACGAACTCTCTCCCATCATGCTCAGTGCCATGCGCAAGGTGGACCAGATGTTGTCCGACATTATGGTGGTGGCAGAGCCTGGTGCTCGACTTGCACCTCCTTCCACACCAGCAGCCTGCCTCTGAAGAGAGAGCGCCTCGAGGAAATGCTCCACCGCTTCCCTGAGACAGACACAGCACAACGTATAGACAGGAGAAGAAGAAAGGATGGTGATTACAATAAGAAAAAGCAGATTTGTAAACATACAAGAGCACTCAGCAGAATACCCTTACCTGTGAGCTCCCAGATTAACACAGCTAATGCCCAGATTGTAGCGGCTGCGCACAAAGCCAGGCTGCAGCTCAAGCGCCCTTCTGTAGGCAGCAACAGCCTCCTCAGAGCGATTTCCGTTAGCTAGAGTAGCTCCCAACTTATTCCACAGCAAATAATCCTGCAAGTGAATAAAGAGAGACATTGGAAAAAACATACATGGAAGTTTGAGTCTAGCAGACTCTGGGAAAATAAAACTGTACTCATTGTAATATAACTGTGAGAAATGTATTGCATAGCAGCAATGTGAATGAAATTATTAAATAAATAACTTTCTTTTTAATTCGATCTGTCACCGATTGGAATCGCCTAATAATCACTTAATTTTTACAGATCAGTTGTCTCTAAAATGGCCGACCAAATAAACCAAAGTGAAGAGAATGAGTCGACAAAATGCGAGTTAACTCACTCTCTTCATACACAGCCACATCAACGTGCCATCACCAGTCTTGGAATACTACCAAGTCTCTTTAAAAGACGACAAATTTGCAATATGTAAAGTTTTTTTTTAAAGCAAAACGATGTGGAGGAACGTCTGCCAAAGGCTTTAACACAATTAATCTCATTCACAGGTTTATAACAAGGCACTGTGAATAATTTGAGTATGAAAAGTTACACTCAAAAGCAACAGCTAAATCTTGTAGGTCAATCCTCACTTCAACACCTATAGCAGAAGCCCTCAAAAAGCTTGAGCCTTACTCTGCATAGAAAAAACGGCTAAAACCATTATTACAAAAATAAAAATTAATAATGAAGAGAAAAATTAAGAGCGGTTCCCAGCTCATGCTGAGGCAGCCTGGGTTTACCATAATGCTCCATGCATGAGGACTGACAGTGAGCAACTATTCAGCACAGCTACACACATTCTGGATGATAAGTGGAAAAGACGGTCTCTTAAAAATGCAGAAATTCTGATATTTATAAAGAATTGCCTGCCCTCACTGCTTACTAATGAGTAGCCATGAATGGCTAACCAAATACAAAGTGACTGATGCCTGTGTTTATTTAAAAGGTTCTGTGCAGAGTTTTGATTGGTTATTCGCTGACAGCTTTGTTCCATGTGCTGCATGTTAAAACGAGTGAATATAGTAGGACAGTCACCTTTTAGACAAGCATTTCAGCATTTGTGAGAGGCCCTTTATGCCAGTTAAAAGAATGCAAATTTTTGCTTTTTAGTCGAGCATAGGCTATTCTATTGGTTTCAGTTACTTTATAATCTACATAAAATAATAAAAGAATGAAATAATGTTGCATATGTTGCTTTTCAATAAATAAAAGATGTAAATCTATCATACTTAAATCTCATATCTTAATTGTGTTTGTGCACTGCTGTTTAGAATAGTTATAAATATAGTAAATAAATAATACTACACAATAAATAGGACATTTTAAAATCGCAGATCTCAACAAACACACACACCCCTGTGAACAGCGATCGGTATCGGCTAGTTCTGATTTCTGTGATCGGCCTCCAAACCCCTGATTGGAGCACCTCTAAAAATCACAGAAATAAAATATTTTTTTGCAGGCTTAACCTTGATTTAATAAAAAAAAAGAAATGCTGTGCTGCAGGTTTGTTTGGGTAGTTTGTTTAAGGTATTTTATTCCATGATTGTTCTTATTACTCTGTGGTTCAGCAGTTATAACACCAGGCTTGGAAAAGGATTGAAAAGGTTTTAAATTCAAATCCTGGTACTTTTAGTTTTACTCCTGTAAGCAAGAGCCTTAATTCTTATTTTAGTCACCTGGGATAAAACTGTCTGTAAATTAACATAAATGTAAATAAGGTTGCCTCCATGGATTCCCCGGACTAAATTGCCCCTAGGTGTTAATGGGTATGTGAATGTGTGTTCATTGTGGTCTAAAATAGACTGATGTGCCACCCATTGAGGGCCTCACACTCAGTGTTGCAGGACAGTCTCTGAATTGACATACTCGTACAGTAAATAAAACCAGGCCAAGATGTAAGCACTACCCAGGATGATTTCTTGTCCTTGGAGATATGATATAGTAGTATCCAAAAAATTATACACTGTACAATTATACACTGTACAATTATACACTGTACTATACATTTTATAATATATTGTTCCATTTTTGTACCAAATACAGAAGAATGGCTGCCAAATGCACATAGGAACTTATATTGTTAATGGTTTTCAGGGATGATTGAAAATCTGCTGTGCAAGACGGGTTCAAGGAATTCACTTAGGCCAATCATGCAGTCACGTTATTACATTCCTAATTTACACAGAATTAAGAAAATCTCAATTGAAATGTACACATGCTGATCTGTGAGACCTGCTGATGATGTCGCTTTACTGCTACTGTACATGCAGGGGAGAATCAGCTGATGTAAAAACTGCCCAAGAGGCTCACCAGTGAGTAAACACAAACAAAAATATATGAGGAGACCGAAAAATTTGAAAACTGGTTGCAAGGTGTCACACAGCCTGCTATTTTTAAGACTCAAAGGAAATGAATATAGCTTTTAGTTGATGTGGTCCCCAAAAGTACTATAATACGTGTGTGTGTGTGATTACCTGTGGAGTAACAGACAAGGCAGCAGAAAAACAGTCCACAGCCTTGTCATATTCTCCACTCAAGTTGAAAAGAACTCCGAGACCACACTGCAGCTGAGGGTCTACTCGCGTGGGATCTGCAGCCGCCGCACTCAAAAACAACGTCTGCACCTCATTAAACAGAGCCCTGAGAGACAGACGAGCGAGAAAGACAAAAAAATACAGACATGCAATATCCATTCCATATTTTACCCAAAAAAGGTTACTGTCATTTGGGACAAAAATATATATATAAAAAAATCTTTGTACTCTGGCAGTAGTGATCCAAATCTCTCTCTCTCCTTCTCTCTCTCTCGAACTCCTTCCCTTTCTTTCTCCCTGTCCCTCTGCTCAAGAATATGACAGTACTTTGGATTGTGTCTCAGCCAATCACGAAGCGTTTCACAGGCCTGCCGGTGCAGGGATTCGTTTGTGAAGCTGACCGCTAGAGCCATGAGAGCTGTCAAATTTTCTTTCTTCAGCTCAATACACCTGAAAGCAAGATAATACAGTATTAATAAAGCATTAAAAAAATATGCAGCAAGTCGAGAAATAGCAGTTTGTAAAATCCTCCACTGACCTGCGGAGGGCGCTGATGGCGGCAAACTCTTGCTCGTTCTCTGCTTGGCATGTTCCCAGATACTGCCAGGCCTGAGGCGCAACAGAGACACAAACATCTCAAATGCAAATGAGTAAACGTTATAAAGGTGACTGATAAGGAAAGAAGGCAGATTATTATTATTATTATTACTCATTACTTCCTGTTTAGGAAAGAAACCAGATGCATTTATACTAATGTTAGGTATATTATTAGGACTGACCAGCTGGTTGTCTGGTTCTCTCTGCACTGCACTTTCGAAGAGACGCACAGCTCCGGGGATGTCCCCAGCTTCCATCCTCTTCACTCCCTCTGCCAGCGGGTCCTCATGGGACAGGTACGGATTTTCTTCCTCAAACTGATAACCCTGAGAAACAGGCAGTAATAAAGCACACATCATTGGCTTTAAGAAAACAGAAAATATCCAGTTTCTATACCTCCTCTTATGTCACAATATCATATGAGAAACAAAATGAATTCACCAAGCAAGTCATTACCAATTAGGCACACAATGTGTTCTTATTATGATGCTAGATTTATATGTATCTATCTCCTGCATACACACAAAGTATAGAACACTCGTTTATAATTATTAACTACCAGCTTGTGACAAACCACCCAGTAAAAACAGTTTATATAGGACTTGAACTTACAGGACATGCCACAACAGTAAACGCTAACTATCTTTTCTCTAAGTGAATGGAGAAGTTCTTGTGTAGGCATCTGTAGTTACCTTGTCGTATGAGTTGCTGAGCAGCTGGTCAAAGTCAGAAAGCCAAGGATGAGCCTCAGCGTCTCTCTTAGCCATCTCCTCCCATTCCTCCTGCAGCTTCTCCCAGAAATCGATGTCACTCTACATACACACACATAGCAAACTGTTAGTACACTTTACCTGTCGCTACAAAATTGCATAAAACTCCAAATTGCAATCTAATCACAAAAGAAGCAAGTTATTAAAGGTAATGTACGCATAGTCAGTAATGTATGTGGAGTTATGCCTAAGGTATACTGAACATAACCTATAGACTCAGAGACTCAAACTAAAACTGTCCTTTCCAAAGCCTCATTCATCAGTGTAATGTTTCTTTTCAACTAGTGGCGCGTGTGTGGTTTTGGTGACTAGGAAAGGCTAATTAGGTGCTTTTTGAATATTAATATAAATAATTAACACAAAGCACTTGCAGGCATTACTCCGAATGAGAAAACGACAAAGAGACAAGAAAATCACAGATGCTGTCACATATTATTTAGTGAAGGTCATAGTGGCGATGTTATGAAAGAGGGTTTCAGAAATTTATAAATACAGGAAATATAAGTTTCCTTCATGCATTCCTTCGTGCCATTATTTGCTTTTAGTCTACAGTATATGAATAAGTTTGAATACTAAATGGTACATTTAATAGTTTAATATCGTAGTTTAAATCGCATCCGTAATATGCATCAAAATAATCTTAATGTGACGTTTTAATTAAATCTTGCAGCCCCAAAAAATAAACAAACACTTGTACTCCAATACCTCCACGGCAGCTTTCGCCTGCTGAAAATCGGGGCCCGCCGCAGTGAACTCATCCACCCAGGACTCGGCAGACTGTTCTGATGCCTGAGGAAGGAAACCAGTCGGTCTTCATAATGCATTGTAATCACCTTGTAGCACTTACACATGGGGATGATGAAAACTAGGAGAATGTACAGTCCATGAAGGCAAGAAAAAAAAGAGAACTGCTTAAAGGAGAAAGCGTCTTACCCTCGTTAATCTTTCTTGCTAAGTACCTATAGAGGCACCTGCCTTTAAATGAGAGGTTATTCTTTGAGGAACTGCGAGGAACTAATGAAAGGCAGCCATTTTGTGCGGATTCGCTCTCATACAACGCAAACAACAGAAAAAAAATGGCTTGCATCAAGGCAGCACAAAGAGTAAAGCGACAAGAGCAGACATCATAACCAGAAAAAGCGGCAAAAAAATAAAATAGAATAAAAATAATAATATTTTGAGAGAAATGGACCCCGGAATATTAATGGGGAGACAAAAAGGACCACTACATTTGTGTTGCCAAGCAGCAGGGGGTCCTACCTGACTGACGAGATTAGCCCAATGTTCTGCCTGTTTAGCTTTAGCTTGGTCATTCTTCTCTTTGCACTCTTGAGTTTCCACTTGTACAGTCCCTCCCCCTGATTCCTTCAGGAACTGTGCATCCATAATGGAGGCAGGTTGGAGGGACAGGTGTGTTATGGGTTTGGTATTTGGGTTCATTAAGGAGTTATATTTAGGTATGGATTGAGGTAAATAGGTCAAGAAGAAGCCAGACAGAAAAAGCACGTTATAGTGATACCACCCAAACGTGACATCTCAGTGTAATATAGCTGGGGGAGATTTTTAAGTAATAGACTGGATTTATTACTTAAAAAAACAGACAGAGTTATTTGTGACAATGCAGCACTTACGGAGGCACAAGGCAAAGGTGTTCGTATCATATTAATTCACACTAAACAGCATGAGCTCAGATGGCTGCAGGCTGCACATGCCCTCTTTATGAGGCTGGTTAGGGCTCGTACCTGCGTGAAGCTGGACGCCCAGTTCTGTGCCTCTTTGGCCTGTGCTTTATCAGCGAGCTGCTTTCCTGCTCTGTCCTCCACAGTCACACTGCCCTCGCCAATCTGCCTAACAAACCGCAGGAACTGCACAATGACAACAACAACAGCTGTTACACACCTACTGCACAGCTCATCGGGTACATAAGTAAGTTCAATCAAGATGTGCTTTAAAGACAGACATCCTGATATACTGATGTTGCCATGACAACCCTAATCACACACTAAAGCAATACAAGCACGATTTCAGATAAACACTGAGATTTAAGGTAATAAAAAAAAGTAGATGACATAAGGCAAAGTAAAATAGAAAATGGAAATGAATTTTACATGAAAAGAGGTGTGCGTCATAACAAGCAAGATGCAATTTCACAAAAAAGCAACGTCTTGGCTGAAGGATCCATTTACAAGTCACTTAAAATCAATAAGTGGCCTGGCAAAAAACATAAATTTTCCTCCATAGAATCAGTGTGGTGCTGTGCTATTATATTAGCAGCACAAAAAAGTGCTAAAAATATTATGACTCCATAGTGCCACTATATTAAAAATTTAATACCAATAACGAAATACATAATTGAATTCATACAGCTGTACGAGGCTACACTCAAGACTGCCGAGGTGCATTTTGTACATTTGCGATTGGCTCACCCCCAAACTTGTTCTTTAAGATCAATAAAGTAAGTTATCAAACAAACGTTTGAACACACATGCTTATAGAAGAGCTTTTTATCTTATTTTTTTATTATTCTTATTCATTTTACAATTCTTCTCCTCCTTGACATTCCTGATTAAGCTTTGTATACTCTTGGCATCATCTCACCCAGCTTCACTCAGGCTTTTCTTAAATAAATAAAAAACTAATCTGGAAACAATGTAATTTTAGGCAAAGTTACTATACATTGAAAATAAATATAACCAAATACATTTATTTAAAAATACTTTTGAAAAAATATGTACATGTACAGTCCACTATTGCTGAAGCCAATCCAACTCTACATGGTATGAAATGCTTTTCAGCTCATCAACGAAGTAAAACATAGTTAATTTCAAATGAACTAGTCTAGTCATTGTTTTGCCCATAGAACGGCTGCTCACTGGATTTTTTTTTTGTTTGTTTTTTCTCCCCACAATTCTGCATAAGATCTCTGTTGCAACCTAGAATTGAAATACGAGGGCGAGTCACACCCAGTCTTATCAGTACTTTTCGTTCACGGCTACTCTTCCCCATTGACAGTCTTTGCTGTGCAGGTGTGAACATGTTACATCAGTTCACTTGTAACTGTGGTGCAAGCAAAAATGGATGCCCCACTTGTGATTTGCACGAAAGAAGAGCAGCGTGAAGAAGTGAAGTCACAGTGGTGCATTCGTGGCTTGCAGCTCAGCCTAAAACATTTTTTAATGAGAGGATACAAAAGCTTTTTGACAGATCAACAAAGTGTATTTAAAAGAAAGGAGGTTATGCCAGAGTGAGGATAATTTTTGACTCACCCTCATACTTTGCGAGTGCATTCCCTCCCTATTCTAATATTTGAAAGGAAACTACCTGATGCTCTTGTCCTCTATCTGTATGATTTTGTGCTGTTTCCATATGATTTTGGCTTATTGGGTAATTGTATCAATGTGTATAGATGCTCATATTGTACAAGTGGATGGTGAGTATATACGCAATCCAGTGTGTCCAAACTTTTGACAGGTAGAAGACACCTATCAATAATTTACCGGATGGTCCGCTGTGGCGACCCCTTGTCGGGAGCAGCCGAAAGACTAACAATAAGCTGCTCGCTGTCAAATAGAGTCTAGACAAAGTGGTACATTGCAAAAAAAAAAAAAAAGGAGCATGAAAGCGAATGCTCACCTCTGTGTTTTGCAGCTTGGGGTCATCGACCTTTGCAAGAAGTTCATTAGCTGTTTGCTTCAGATCCTCCCCTGGTTGGTACTCTTTTGTCCTAATGGGTTAAAACAAATTAACGTTTAAAGAAATCTAGTTTTCCAACAGGGTTACGACAAAATAAAAATCAAATATATCTGCAGGTCATTATGACTGATATTCACAGTTACATGAGGGAGAGTAACAAAAGAGCCTTGCTCCAGTGAATATGTCCTTTTTGATGCCAGTTCTAAGCCATGTTCAGTTGCCAAGGACACACACTACCAACAAACTATTTTGCTTATATTACTTCTCCAAGGTTAAAATTCTCTTATTCTTTTAAAAGTATTTCTACATTTAATTGTAAATGGCGAGGAATCTTTTCTAACCTTGACTTAGCACTTACTGCCTTCTGAACATTATTACATTCAGTCAGGCATTCACTCATTTCCATTCAATACAGCCTCTCACCATTCTCTCTCTTGCTCCTTCTCGTCCAGATCTCCTAACCACAGTTTCTCCTCCGACTGCTCCAGATATTCTTCTGCCCATCGCCCAGGGTCTGAAAAAACACAGAAAAAGATGGAGAGTGCAGTTTACAAAAAAAATAAAAGACATGATAGGGAGTGAGGAACCAAATCAGAAGAGAGAGGGTTAACTGGCAAATCTGCAATGTCGACTCTAAAACACAGGTACTATATGGCCAAAAATTGTTGCCATATATGCAGCAATAAGGCAGTTGTTGAGGCAATTGCTGCTGCTCACACATTTTTAGGGAGTGGTATAACTCTAACTCAAGCTTTCAAGAAAAAGGCACAAGGAAAAGGGGAAAAAGACAAGCATTCTTCATAAGCTGTAGAGGCAAAGTACTTCTGAGGTGGTATCAGTGGATATTCAGTGGACTGTAATTGCTCCTGCAGAAGACAGACATAATCTAAAATTATTTACCTTGACATCTCCCTATACATCATGTAAAACCTGTCATTTCCACAAGTGTGTACAGGCTTTAAATATTCACTGTACAGTATTCTCAGGAAGTATTAAAACTCCAAGGTCACCAATTATTTTGCTTTTGCTAAATACGGTGAAGAAAAGGTAGATCAGAATTTCATCTTCACTTTCCAGATCTAGATGTGCTCAAGAACTTGGAACATGGCACCTTAGATGGCAGACGACCCAACTTTTAAGGTAACCAAAAAGTCTTGAACAACTTAATAACAGCTTATAACCGGTTGCATATTTCTTGCTTACAATAACTACATCAACCCCACGGCCCACTGACATCACCAAATTGTTGCATTCTTCTTTTGTGATGCTATTTTCAGGCTTGGGTCACATCATCTTCTTTTAGTCGTTGTTTGTTTTGTAGGGTTTCTCCATTCAGTCTCCTCTTCGGGAGGTAAAATACATTTTCAACCGGTATCATGGTCTAGTGATTGATTCCACTTTTTCTCCTTGATGAAGTCCTTGGTTGTGTTGTCATTATATTGTAGGACATTGTCTTGTTACATGGTGAAAGTTCCTCTCAATTAGATGCATTTTTCACAAAATTAGCAACATAATGTTTCTGTAGACTAAATTATTCATTATGTGGCTACTATTATACATTACATAATCAATCAAAAATCAGTGGGCCTGTTCCAGAAGTTACCACATAAGCCCAAGCCATGACACTACCTCTACCATCTTTGACCGATGTGCTTGTATATGGATCATGAGTAAATACTTTGCTTTTCCACACTTGGTCTTTCACTTTGGTAGAGGTAAATCTTGGTTCCAGAAAATTTGGGGATCATCTCTGTATTTTTTAGCAAATTAAGGTGGAAATGATGTTACAGACTGTTGTTTTTTTCTTTATAGCTCCCACATTTCTGTCATCAGTTGCTGTGGTTTTCCTGTTCGAAAGCTGTTGGTACACCTGTGGTTTCTTTCCTGTTTACAATATTTAAAGCTGCTGTACTGACTATATCCAGTGTTTTTTTAATGGCTCTAATCCCTATTTTATGTGTTTCAAAATGGTTTGCTTTTATCCCACAGACAGCTCTCTGGTCTTCATGTTCGTTTGTCCTTTTTAACAAAAAAATCCACGTCACCCATAAAAAACCTAGAGCTCAAACCAAGAGATGACATTCAGAGTTATTGCCGGCTTAAACAATCAAACTATCAGGGCACATAAAAGAAACACCTATACAGTACGTGGGTGAGAACGACACTCCTTGTCTTCTGCTCTGCACCCAGTATTCCGTCTGCATCCTGCACTACCATGAATTCATTTATTCCCTGGTTTTCTAAGGATGCTTCACATGTCATACTGTGATGTCTTGAACTGACTCGTATGTTCTCGCTCTATGACCCTCACTTTGTATTCCTTTACAAAACTGAACACCTGAAGAGTATCAATATACATGCCAAAGATATTTAAACTATTCCTTTGACATGCACCAATAACTTTACTGCAGATTTAAAAAATAAACCATGGAGAGAGCAGAATATTCTTCTTTGTGGTATGGATACTTTGATCTTCACACCCATACGTGGGTCTTCCCTGAATTGTCTAGTTAGAAACACAGACTTGTGTAGAATACTGCACCCAAACCCGTTCCAGCATGACAACGATCCCGGTGCATAAGGTGAGATTTATAAAGGCATAAAGTGCAAAATATTGCATGAACTCGAGTGGCCTACACAGTCCTCTGACTTCAACCGCATTAAAAGAGAGTAACAGTTTTCAATATTTTAACCCTGTAAATTGCACTCAGATTAATAAATATTATACACACATTTAATCTCCATCTAAGCCTAAACCAATCACTGTTATGTATATAATAAAGCAAAGCTTCTGAAGTAGGAAGGGATCCAAAAACAAATTGTATAATGACTAACCTGCCACTTCATTGATGAATTCTCTGGTCCAGTCAGCATCTGCTGCATCAAATCCCGCCTGAGCAGGAGAGACTGCGGAGTCAGCGCCAGACAGGAACTCTGCTGCCCAGTCACCCGATAGTGCCAATGCGGCTACGTCTGGAGCTGCAAGAAGACAGTTTTAACATCTTGCACCTTATATCACATTTTAATAGTACTACTGTATAACAGCAATTGATCTGAGGGGATGCTGAGCTGAGGCTTTTAACACAGGATGAAATAATGCTGCCTTTTTCTTATTAACTTGACTATAAATAGGGCTATTAATGTGACCCTAAGGGATCTCATGGCATAGATATGATCACGTTTCCTGCACGCGCTTGCTGTCAAATGACATACAAAGGCGACACAGCAGGGACTATTAACCCAGAAATTAGCCTGAGCTCAGGAATGTAAAAATGGTGATTTTGAGACTGAGACTGCTGAGCTTTGGATTCAAATATTATTCAGTACCATAAGTATATGTAAATTTAATAATGAAAAAAGTAAGCACATATATTCTAGATTCAGTTCATGTAAAATGAAATATTCAAGCCTTTTTTTTTGTTTTGATTTAGATGATTTCAACTTAAAGCTCATGACATTCAAAAATTCAGTATCTCAAAATATTAGAATAGACTTTGAGTAAATGACTACTCATACAGTATAAATACAGTGTATCTCAGTCTAGCTTCTACACATGCATGTAGAAGATTGCTGCCTTTGACAGAAGATGATAATCAACACCCTCCACAAAGAGAGTAAGCCACTAAAAGTCATTGCTGAAAGTGCTGGCTTTTCCCAGAGTCCTGTATCGAAGCATATTCATGATAAGATGACTGGAAGGGAAGAGGGAAATGCTGCACAAGCAACAGGGATTACTGTAGCCTTAGAGGATAAGGCTAGCAATGCTGATTCAGGAACTTGGGAGAGCTTCAAAAAAGTGGAATGAGGCTGGAGTCAGCACATCAAGAGTCGCCATGTACAGTCAGAAGGAAATGGGCTACAACTGTTGCATTCCTAGCATCAAGCCATTTCTGAACCAGAGACAACGTCAAAGTGTCTTATCTGGGCTAAGGAGAAAAAGAACTGGACTGTTGCTTAGCGGTCCAAAGTCCACTTTTCAAATAAAAGCGTATTTTTCATTTCATTTGGAAATCAAAATCAATGAGTCCCCCAAAATCAGAGTCTGGAAGAAGAGTGGAGAGGCACAGAATTCAAGTTGCATGAAGTCCAGTGTGAAGTTTTCACAGTCAGTGATAATTTAAGGTGCCATGTCGTCTGTTGGTGTTAATCCACTGTGTTTTTATCAAATCCAAAGGCAACATAGTGTAACTGTCTACCAGTAGATTTTCTGGTAACAAGCCTTATGGAGTTGCTGATTTCCTTTTCCATCAGGACTTAGAACCTGGTCACAGTGAAAAAACTACCTCTAACTGGTTTGCTGCCCATAGCGTACCTCTGGGGTACTGTCAAGAGGAACACCCGACCCAACAATACAGTCAAGCTGACAGCTGCTATCAAAGCAACCTGGTCTCCAATAACACCTCAGCAGTGCAGAAGGCTTTACCTCTTTGTGGAGCTTGTCTGTAGGTTTGCTGGTCAATTTGCTGCATTTCTTCCAAAAGCTGGCCCATGTCGAAACTGTGAGGAGGGCGTGGGGGCGCCTGTAGAAACTCATTTACCAGCTGGAATTAAAGGTGTTATGATACAGGAATTAATTTACTTTGTATTCACAGACAATATCTGATCTTCACCCAAAGTTCCCATCTACTCGTTTGCTAAGAAATTCCTGGGACAAAAGGGGGAGTTGAACTTGTCATGGATACCAGATGGTTTTAACGAATGATTATTTTATTGGCAGTACTGGCATCATAGGTAACTTCTGTGATTTTGGAAAATTAAATACAATTACACAACAATATACAGAATTTTAAATAAATGCTTAAAAATATTGAGAACTAATGTGTGTTTAGTATTTCAGCATGCACATTGTTTATTAACGATGTGATATCTTTTACTACAGTATTGAATTATATAGCCCTCTAGCACAAGCTTATGTATGCAAGTACAAATGCAGTGGTGCTGTTACTTTTTTATGGTTTGTTATGATAAAATTTTACACCCTTACCTTAAGTGTGATGTTAAAGATATATTTAAGATGTATCAATTTTTCATTTCATATATACTTAAAATAAGACATAAAATGCCTTTTGAACTGTAAAGGTATAAAATAAATATATTGCAGACATACAAAAGTAAATTTTTTGTTTTGAAATGTACACCATTTGCATGAAATTTTAAGTAGTGCCCAAGATTAATTTCTGCAAATGTATGCAAAATGCATAAAAATCATGTGATCTCCATCTTTTAAATTGATGTTCTATGTGAAGTCTACTTTGATTCTTTGTTAAATCTGCTACTGTTTGCTTGTATCTCTTTCTTTTCAACAGTCATGTTATTCAAACTGTTCTATCTAAATATATATCGTCATTTAAACGTTTAGCCATTAAAATAACAATAAATCTATTGTCATTCCATAAGGTACGATTTAAGTTGAATATATCTTTACAGACACCCACAGAAGATCTTTAGGTTTGTTTGAGATCCAGTCCCAGTCTGATAGAAGTTCTTTGCGTTACCCATACGTTTTCTGTTGGTTTAAGATCTTCGTTATCACTAAAACGCTCAGTCATGAAGAGAATATGAGGCTCTTAAAATTAGAATAGACAACAGTTTCACTTTAACCTGGCTGTTAAAATCTACATTTTGGCTAAAGATGCATTGTTTTTCAATTGCTTAAGGTACCATAACACAACAACATTTCTATTACTGCAACTATTGTCTTTTTTTTTTTTTTTAATCACTACAGACCTATATTTGACATCAACAAAATTAGTGTATATTTAAGCCAGATGTATTAACTCATTACAGTCTAACCCCAGATTTAAGCCAAATAATTGGTTAATAGAACATATTGATACCTCTTCTTCTGTGGCTATTTCAATCGGCGTGGGGGGGATCTAAGTGGGAAGACAGTCAGAGAGAGACACAGGGAAGCATATGATGAAGTCTTTAATACAATGATTCCAACCAATTACCATATCTGTAATTAATGAGTATGTCATTAGTGTTACTGTGCTTTCTGAAAATAGCTTAAAGCATAACAACAGGAACTGAATTCTACAAAAAAAAAAAAAAAACTAGAAACTGTAGGGCCCCTTAAACATTTTTCATTACAAAATCAGCCTTTTTTATTTCATTATCCAGCTAGACACTAGACAATAAATATTCCCTATTATATCAATAAAAAATCATGTTACGAGCCAGAAAAATACGATAACGTTTGTTATACGTATACGTTTGTTGATAAAACTAAAGTAAAACTTTTAAATATACTTTTAAACTACATATCTATAGTAACTGTTCACAACCAATTACTAAATACAATCAACTTACAGTGGGCGTTGACCTGTGTCTCCAAGCCCCGCCTTCTTGGGTCATGTGTCCGGTCAATTTCATGAGGGGATTGGCTCCCCCACATTCCGCCTCTACCAGCTCCCGCATCGCCATGGCAACACAGGGTCAGGATGACTTTGACAGCTCCTTATACCTTCTAGGAAGAAATGCAGTGTTAAAGAATAATACAGCTTTATATGTGTGAGTCTTATTAGAAAATCTAACTACAGTAGAATACCACACACCATTCTTATTATATTCTATGTCGTATATCCTTTACATCATATCTGATTATAAAAGGTCATTATCTTCATCCCGATTTATCACCTCATCTGCTGAATCTAAGTTTCCACTGGCATTAACACATTACTGCTGCATAATCTGATTACAGTGACAGCAGTAAGGAATGAGAAGGCTTTTAAAAAGGAAAGCCCTCAAGACAAAACTTGGTGGAACATTTTTTGTGCCTGTATATACATAATAAAATTTGCTTCACGCTTAAGATACGAGACATGAATACGAGGATTGCATTAAGAAATGTACCGAAAGGACGCATGATCAAAGCTTCTGATAATAATTATACTGCATCTCACACTGAAAAATTAAGTTAAAGAAACCACACACATGAATGTTTTATCAAAAGGCCACCAGTTCAATTTATAAACCTTAATATATTCACACAGTATGTATCTGAAGTTTGGACACAAGTTTGGAGTTATTTTCTACATTCTACAAAAATACTGTTTTTTTTTAAAACTATGAAATAACACATCTGTAATTAGGTAATTGAGTAACGACAACAACAAAAACCACAGTCAGTTGTTATTTTAAGACACAAAGGTCAGCTGTTCTGGAATAGTTCTTGTAAGAACAGTATTGTTAAGTGCATTTGCAAAACCCATCAAGGACCATGAAGACATCCCAGGAAAGCAATTTTGGATGCCTACACCCTGATCACACACTCATTCACACTACTGGCAATTTGGAAACACCAATTAGCCTACACTGCATGTCTTTGCTCCCCCACAAAAAAAAATAAAATCCTTTATCTTTCATTCATTTTCTATACTTATTATCCTGTGTTCAGTGTCACAGGGACAGGAGCCTATCCCAGCAGACTTTGGGCATGGACAGGGTGCCAATCAAACGCAGGACATACACATACAAAACCCTCGACCCTGTATATATATTTATTTTACGACACTTTATCACTGTGATCAGAGGCACACCTGATGCAACTTCTCTCCTCTAATGTGTAATGCAACTACCTATACACAGACCTCATGCAACCCTTCTGCAATGCATGCTAAAACAATCCTGGTGGTTCATTTCCTATGCAGATTTAATGAATTTCTTATAATCTGCACTCTCCTTCTGCTTCCTTAGGCACCATCATCAGATAAGAAGGGATTATTTCTACAGATGAATTATTAGGTGTTTACATGGTGAAAATATTAGTCCTGGATGAGGTCACTGCTTTTGTGTGTGTTCAGGTTTATTTAGACACCTGGTTCAGATTCAGATCCTGCATAATACGTGCATAATTAGCCAGTGATCTGATCTGAAGATTAATGTGGTGAATAAATACCATATGCAAGCATGCTTTTGTACTGTAGTTAATGTAGATGTCACCTGTGATGTGGAAAAACATGTTGAGATGCAGATACAGTGTTGTTTGTGTCCTTACATCAGCTAGATATCCATACTGTCCCCTGTATATAGTGTATTTACAGTGAGATAGACAGCTGCATCAGCTAACCAACTACTTAGCTCAGGTAATAAGAACCAATAGGTGAGTCAGGAGTTAGCAATGCTTACGCTTTTTTGTTTTATCAAGCCATGCTAATTATCCCTAGAAGACTAACACATACAGTATATGCACTGTACACATGTAGCTAGTCGGCTAGTTTATTAAGCTAGCTAATAGACTCACCGCTGCGCAGTAGTCCAGGCGATGTGGCTGTTCACTCCTCTGCTTAATATCAGTAACACACACACACTGCTTTGACTGACTGCTTCGAAAAATGTACCACTTATAAAACAATAAACAGTTTTCCTATACTTAGTCATCAAATGTGGCGAAATCTATATGTTTACACTCCCCCTTTTGACCCAATGGAAAGAGGTGAAGCAGCTACATGAAGCAAACGCTCAACAAACGCTATTCACCAAGACGTACAGCGCAAGCCGCCATAGCACAGGCAGGCTAGATAGTGCGTAACTTACGCCGAGACTACGCAAACTTCCTGGAATGACAGCACGGATGTAGGCTCGTCGTATGAAAATAAAAATGTTAGTAAGATTTTAACAGAAATACATGAATGTGGCGTTTCGCGCCTCACATTAAAGCGCTGAACCTGAACCTTTATCATTGTTTCTTATTTATATATTTGTTTTATTTTATTTTGTTGCGAAACGTAGTATGAAAATGTCACGTTGTGCAAAGACTCAAAGTCCACTGTCACCCAGTGAGGCACTGACAAGTGACAGGGAAAAATCAATCTACAACTGGTTTCGTGCTAAATCTAAAAAAAAAAAAAGTTTAAGCGCATGGTCCAAACGCTGTGGCAATGAACCTCAGCTTTCTGTCTATAAAAAGTGTGCAATAACCACAGTGGCCACTTTATTAGGGACACCCATGCAGTTACTTAAACTGCTACTCAATGCATGAAGCCATAAAAATACAGTCCATGAGGTCCTCATATCAAACATCTGAATGGGAAATGAGAAAATAATTAGTAATCTTATTTCTCACAATGGAATGCATGTCTGTGCCAGAAGGTCTGGTATTAGAGTTTCAGAAATGGCTGATCTCCTGGGATTTTAATGCACAGCAGTCTCTAATGATTACACTGAGTTGTGCAAATAAATAAAGCACACCCAACAGAGAAGGAAAATAAATGTTCAGAAAAGAAATGGTCATTTTGGTTTGAGCTGAGGGGAAGTAAGTCGAAACATTGTCCTCAAACAGGGAAAACAAATAATCAGTCTTTACAGCCATGATAAGGTGAAAAGCGTATCAGTTACACAACATGTCAATCCTTGAGGGCACATTAGAAGAGCACAAGGTTTCACTCCTGTCAGTCAAAAAAATTTTTTTAAGGAATCTGAGGCTACAGTGGACACACGATTTTTGCTGAGGAACATAGGTGGTAAGGACAGGATTTGTCTTAAACGCACAAATCAATGGCCCTAACCTGCCTTGTGTCAAAAGTCCAGCCAGGTGGAGGTGGTGTAATGGAGTGGGTAATGGTTTCTTGGCACACTCTAAATTGAGCACTGCTTGAATACCACAGCCTCTCTAAGCTTTGTGTTGTTTTGTTGTTGATCACATGCATCTTTTTTTGGCCACAGTGTATTACTTTATAATGGGCACGTCTAGCATGATAATGCATGACGTCACAAGCACGCCATATCAAACTGGTTCCGTGAACATGACACTGGTTGGTTGTGTACTTAACTAGCCTCTCTGGTCAACAGACCTGAATCTTATACCAATCCTTTGTGAACGTACAGCCAACAAATCTGCAGCAAATATTTGATGCCATGCTCTCATGACATGTTAATAAAGTGACAGATGAATGTATTGTGTAGAATTTTATTCATTCCCAACACTTCTCTGACATCATCCAATTATTTTTATTATGAACTTTTTAACATAATGTCCTCTTCAAGTAATTTGTTTTTAAATAACAACCAGTTGATAATCAGTGTTACTGCATCATACACTTAAATGTTCCAATAGTGACCATAGTAATGGCATATAATAAATGCAATTTGATCCATTCTCCATATCACATTGAAAAACAACAGGCTTTTATTAAGAGACGGGATTTGCACTGTACACTGACACAGACAGAGTAAACACACAGGAGATGATGTGAGGGAAACATGGTAGGGAGAGAAGAGTTGGGGAAAAGACATGACTGCATTTCCAGAAAACAAAGAGCAGCAGCAGAATTAAAGACTGTAAGTAATACAGGATGAAAGGTGACAGTGGAAAGGTCTTATGAGAAGTGTGAAAGAGTTAGTGAATTTAACTGTAATGTGGCTTCTGCTTTACTGAGATTCAAATGTTTACAAATTTTAAATTACACAATTAGACACACAAATAAATAGACACTCATCAAGCCGATCATGACCATTATTATTATCAATATTATTATCTTCATCATCATAATCCTCACTATATACTGTTAACATTTGTAATCATTATAGCGATAAATAGAAATAGAAAATAACAGCTAGCCCATCTCAAAGTGCAAAGACTAAATATGGATCAGAACAATGGAACTAACAAAAAAAAATTTATAATAATAATAATAGTAGTAATTTGTATTTCTATACATTTAAGGACAATCAAACTGCCCCGGATGAGCTGTGTAGTGCTGCACCACAGACTTACAATATGAATGTAATTCGTTCCTTGCCCTTGCTGAGAGAAAAGGACTGGTAACCTGCATATAGCTTATATTAATATCCACACACTCTTTATCTAAAACAGTATATTTGTACAGGAATGTTTTGAGAATAGAAAGAAAAGATGAACTTGTGAATTATACTGTACATCATGTAAAGGACAAGAGCCACACTATGGCTGTGGTGCTGTAAAAACATGATTAACTTGTAACCTTAACTTCACTGTACTGACAGCAAATGACTGATTTCTACAGTAATGAAAATCACGTAGCTTACATTCGTCTGTAATAATACCCGGTGTTTGATACAGTGCAATGATCACATTCACTGAAGTTAAGTACATTGTTGTGCCATACATTATAGAGTCTTGAGTGAGATATGAACTAAGCACTGGACATTGGAGTGAAATGCTATGCACTGTGCATTGCATGAATGTTGGTGTTTTTCAGTTTGTGTGTGTGTGTGTGTGTGTGTGTGTTTGTGTGTGTGTGTGTGTGAGCATACATTCCAGAGACAATGCATTCACAAAGCCTGATACAAATACATTTATGCTGTGTGAATATATGTAAGGGTGTGATTCTTATGTTTCATGTTTGTGGGCTTTATCTTTTTTTTTTAGATTTCGTGAATGTGGCTGTTTATACACTTGACTCAGTAGCGACGGGGGGCGGAATCTCTTCCCTCCTTCTTAATGATGATTCGCTGGTCGTCGGCTGAGTCATCGGGCGACTCAATCACTTCCTCTTCATCGTCGCCTTCCCCCTCCGTATCTGCAGCAATGCCCATGCGGTTCTCGTAGGACTGACGGGGTTTGACAAGGACGAAGGCATGCATCGATTACACAACAGACCAGTTTAATTACTCAGTAAATTCAAAGCTCCTTGTCGCACTCACCTCCATGGGGTTGACGATAATAGTAAGGGCAGAATCATCCCATTGGTTGCTGCTCTCTTTGCCGGCTCCTCTTGCTCCCTCTCCACGGCGATGGATGGAACGGATGCGGAACACGCCGAGGATTACCATGACAACCAAGAAGCCCACGCACACCATGATGATGACAGTGGCAGCCCCGGGAACCACTGAAGGAGAGGGAAAATTAGGAAATTTCAGACATTGTGCAGTGTGGGCACTCGGTGCCTGACTGTTGCGCACTGCAGTGAGTGTTATGTAGGTGATTTTTGATGAGTCATTGTGTACCAGAGTTGCGGTGTGGGTTCGGCAGCGTATGTCCACTGAGCTCTCCTGTGTGATGAGACGGATGGAGAAACTGCTGCTGAGACGCCAAAAGGTGTGATGGGTGATACAGGCTGTCCAAAGAGTGCAGGAAATTTACCTAGGATAAAAAAAAGAACGAAGTAGGAAAATTGCTATTATATACATTATATACAGTTTATATAATTATATATAAATTGCTATTTAATCTTTGAACATTTTCAAACAGTGTTTTTGGTACCTCCAGTGTGAGTTCGTTACTGGTGTACCGTCCGTTCATTTCTGAACAGGACAACCTGAATCTCCTCTCGAAGCGTGCAGAGCCTTTAGCTAAACGGTAACGAACAGAACGCAGGATGTCCTCATAGACTGAAATAGACTCCGCTCCTGGAAATAAAAAGGAAGAATTTTAAAGAAAGCGATAACATAAAAGTTTTCTTTTTTTTTCTGTTCACCACATTTTCGAACTTCCATCAATAAAGTATCTATACCACTGCCTAATTCCATAAATATAATTTTATAGATTTGATGTCTTCAGCATATCATAGTTCTACATTGTGTAAAAGTATATTAAATTCTTGAATAAGTAGGTGTGTTCAAACTCTTGACAAAACGTTTTAGAAATTATATATATGGAAATTACCAGTGATAGCGATATAGGCTGTTGTGTTGATGATATCCAGTCCTTTCTCTTTCAGTGCCTCCATATCAACTAAAAGCTCCTCCTTCTCTGGGTTAAGCTCCTCCCCCAATGGCTGGACCTCACAGCCATCCAGAGTGTGGGCCACTGCGTCTGACATGAGAGCTGATTGAGACGCAGAGAGTGTACACAATTAGCATAAATAAAATGAAAACCACAAGACACAAAGCTCTTTATGTCATATATTGATTGAAATATCCACCACAGCCACATGGAAAGCAAAGAGACAGTAAAGATGATAAAGGACATAGAGCTTCCGTGACCCTCCTACAGTAAGTACATAGGCCTGGGTTTTCTCACATAAGGTGTTTAAATGATGGTTAAGTGAAAGAGTTTAGTGTTTTGTGGGGAATTTTGCGAGTGCGGAGTTTGCTCACCCCCTCCTTCCATGTCCTGGGCGGCAGTGTTCACGGCATGAGAGAGGGAACAGACGATGCGGAGCTCAGGGAACAAAGGCACTCCATGCGTAGCCTCGAACTCAGGAGCAGGGCGAGCCAGGTGAGGTCCAACGCCTGAGAGAGAGATCTGAGGAGCGTCAGGCTGGAGCACTACCAAATAACCTTCCAGCTGCCGCAGAGAGAGACAGCCTTCCTCACTAAAGCACCTGTGCAAAAAAGGGTAAGAGAGGGTACACCGATGTATGATGTAAATAGAGTAAGTAAATCCATCCTAAAAACAAATATTTAATCTATTGCCACGCCAATCTGACATTAAAATAAATTGAAACCACTTACATCATATCGTGAATTAATATATTTAAGCTGATAATTCTGCTTCATGTATAAAGGATTTCACAAGGATTTTCTTATTCTGGTCTCAGCCCCCGTTCACACCCCTAGCATTAACATGCAACCTGTGTAACTCAGTCACAAGGGGACGGCGCTCAGTACACGGGTCAAATGTGTGTTCAAGATCCTATCACTCAAACCACACTCAGACGTGTCCCTGGTAACCATATGGCCGCGTTATAGTTGTTATGTGAACGCAAAAGCATTCCAAACAGCGACAAAGGACCGCCAAATCGACTGCATGATTACCCGAGCCAGAAAACACATAATAATTGCAAACCTGTTTGAAATATCATGCTGTCTGCCACTAGGCTAATGGATTAAGGTGATGCTACAGTACAGCAGCAGAAGAAAGTGGTTGGTTTTTAAAGCTTCTTTATTTGTCTCCGCTCTCATTCATTTGTAAGTTTTGATAGAAGACCGATGTTTGAAATCCGCCCATGCAGGTACAGGAGCTATGATTAGTAGGATATTACGGCCAGCGGGACAAAGCAGCAAAAGACTGATGGAATAAGTGTGTGTGAAAGCCGTCCTACTGCGGAAATGATGTATGAAATACCATCGCAAATGTTCAATTCAGACACAGAGATAATCGGCTCACTTGAGACCCACGTTAATGCCAGGTATGAACAGGGCTATAACTAGTAGCTTTTGAACCCTGCACACCCCACTACCGAATATCAACTTCCAAATCGCTGCTTTCTTTAGGCTGAATTAAATCTAACACCCTGTATCTGTCCTTGTCTAGTCTTTAAACAGATCACTTTTCCTGCTTCTTTTTTAGAGTGTGAGTTCATCATTCCACATTTCATAAGTTACATGGTTTATTCTAGAATGATACAAAGGACATTATGTGGCTTAACAAACAAACAACATTCCTCTTAAATCGGGTTAGGTATAAAGAAAAGGTCTTCGCGTGCGCTCATGATAAGCACTCTCACAGTCTCCTGTTTCATCCACCCCCTCTGAAGCCCTGTGTTAGGGATCTTACACAGTAAAATATCTCGTGGTGCAGCTCTCCATACCGCGCCACATAACAGGATCCAGAACCAGTACTTTTGCACAGTACTGTATGATACAGTTACACTCTGAACTTTCTGTAACATACTTGAATGTGTACCTGAGGGATGTACTGAGTTTGAGAGGGCGCACTCCGGGTGTGGCAAATCGCAGAGAGTTTCTGTACGTCACCTGCTGGACTGCTCGGTTGAAGCTCTCGATGTCGTCTCCCTCCAGCACCAGCACTGACTGGCTGGGGTTCACATGAACCTGAGGAGACATGAGCATTGTCATGAAGTGGGACCTAATCCTTCAGTGGTACAGTTAAGGAGACTTGGTCTTATTATTATTATTTTTAATTAAGTACAGTATGAGCCATTTCCGCCTTGTCCTGAGATCCCATGTAAAGAATTTGGACTTGTATAATATATGGAGAAAGAGAACAGTGGGAGAGAGCAAAGTGGTTATACTGTTGAGTCATAATACCTTCATGCCAGAGCCAAGGCTCTCGAGGTCGCCAAAATCCAGACCCTCCCTGCAGGCATACAGACACTCCACCACACTGTGAGGCTCCACACTTCCTGGACGCACTGTTACACCTGACAACAAGCCACGGTAACCACCAACAAACCTCTCTACGAGGAGACAGTAGAAAACATACTTACTTATAATTAAAAATACAGAGCGTAATATTAATATTGAAAATTATTCTTGGCCACAGATTTAAACATTGGTTTAAACATCATTGATCTAATCTTTATCTAATCTAATTTATAGATTTTTGTATTACAGAAGCAAAACCATGTATCATCACCATGAAGATATACAGTATAACATGACTGCCATAAAATATAAATTGTAAAAAATTATAACTAAGGCCAAGAGTCTCATTTCCTACTGTAATACTATATTCTGTTTAACCTACATTTGGAATATTCACATTTATCACATATTTCTTTGGCTCAGACTCAAAACCATATCTAATCATGTCTTATTATAAGCACTAAAATTAGCGATGGCCGGATGGCCTGTGTAGCTGATCACTTATCGCCCACACTGAGTCCCACTCTCACACACACACCCACAGACACACACACACACACACACACACACACACACACACACACACACACACACACTCAATGTTCTCAGCTGAAGAGCTCATCACTCACTGGTGTCCTTGCCTTCTGGGATGCTGTTGTTGAGAATATCTTTCTGCTTGTTTTCAGGCTCTGAGAAAAGGAAAGGAAGGAGAAAGACAAAAAAAAAAGATTTTTAAAGAATTAATTCCAATTAACACGCGTTGCAGGATAGAAAAGGAGAACAGGAGGAGAATAAAAGCCTGATTGGGCATCTGCCTAGCAAACATTTACTCATATGCCTGCACACACACCTGTTTTTCTATTTTGCTGAATAATAAATCAATCAAATGATTTTAATATCGGAGAGAAATGTACACACACTGCAATTAAACAGAAGATAAAACCAAGCTGTCACCGAGCTGCTGCGACCGGAACAAATGTTTCTAACTGGATGCTTTTTTTTTCTCTCTTCAACAGTGGCTGACACACACACATACACACCACACACACAAACACTGTTTTTATCTTGCAGTTTACTTAACAGTGGCTTTAGTGCACATACCCCAACATGCTCCAATCACCAGCTTCTGATGCGGGACAGGGTTTGGGATGGCGCCATTGTCATGAATGAGTGCAGGATCAAAGGTCACGCCATCTACATACAGTGTGACGGAGGGAAACTGCACACTAAGAGACAAGTGATGCCATTCGCTATCACACACCTGTGAAGAAAAGATGGCAAAGGTCATCGTGGCTCTTGTACATTTGCCAAAATGTTGTACTAATGTTGATGAAACTGTGTCAGAACTACGTTGACTACATGATTATGGGATATGTTGAACAAATGCCCCTAACAGAATGTTGCAAAAACAACATTAATACCAAACCGATGGCCTGGGCTTGACTTAAACTCCAGTCACTCTAGTGAGAGAACGGAGTGCTCACCACTGTACTACGTGATTTTGTTACGGGTACATAAAGAGCGCCATAAGGAAAATACAGGACAACAGCAGTTTACCAAAATATTCAATTGTAAACCAGGCAAAAGAGGAAAAAAATGAGGAGTTAAGATAAAAATCTTAGCTTAAAATAAAATGTTAAGAGACAAATCTTAACATTTTAGATCTGTTCTGTGAAAATGGACATAATGCAGTTTCCTATTTCAAAAGAAAATGAAACAGAGAGGTAACATTACAACATGAGAGATGCATGACATGAGATACACCGGCCGTGTGCCGGAAGCTGTTGAGCCCCTCCCAATCTCTGATCGGAATTCTAAACCATGTTGGAAACTTAAGGGACCGTCGATGTGGTCAGATGTCATTGGTATTTCCCAAAGGTCTGAAATATCTGCCCCTATGTGTAGAGAAGGCAAGGTAAAAATTTCTTTTTAACTGAACACTGTATGGTGTACAAAGATGGCACTAGCACATAGCCCTTAAAAACCAGAGCATTGTACCCATTTTTCACATTACCATGTTTTAAAAAATGTAAATACGTGTCAGAATTGTGTAATATAAATTGACACATCCTTTTTTCAACACAGCCAAGGCAATATGATGACTATACCAACTACACAAACATGACTAAGCAAAAAAAGAAAAGGTCACATAGGCAAAGAAATAGCACAGATTTATTAGTTCACGTTTTTTTTTTATGGTTGCTTTATGCTGTTTCTGAGAATAAACAAACAAGCAAATAAATAAATAATATATGTATTTTGTGAGTTCTACATTTTTGTGACATTATTCCTGTATTCTGGTAGCAGTAAAATGTACATGTTTTAAAAGAACTTTTGTTCTATATGACATAACAGAAATCCCAAATGCAATCCCAATCCCAAGTTTGATATCTGAAGCCTATAAGCTATAAGCCTTTTTTTTTTTGTTAAACAAATTAGTTATTGTCCAATGCTGTGTTGCCGAACAAATCGTGCAACTTGAGGTTTAAGGGTTTAACTTTCCTGTTTTTTTTTGTTGTTGTTGTTTTTTTTATTAAAAAGAGCACATTTACCTTGCGAAATCGTGTTTCACTGCAGAGCACGTCAGACCAACTTTTAGTTCTTTTTATGGCAGCTGGCATCCACTGCATTTACTGCCCCTCATTACACTGCTCTTGCAGTAGCAGAATAAACAGGTACAGGAGCGGTTGCGCGAGAGGAACTGTCCACAGATGGCATCATTCTCCCTGACAGATTTTTAAAAACGATGGGCAAATGTACTTGGGTGGCTCCACCAAAGTATACTCTATGTGTAGGAAACACGGGACGTTTCGGATGTTACTCGGCATAAATGCTCCAGATAGAGGTGAACTATTCTTTTAGTTGTTCTGAGGATGTATTTGCAACGTTGTTTGAGTCATTCATTTAACATTATCTCACGTCACTCTATCAAAGTCAGTCTAGGTGGACATCATTACATCTACGTTACAATGGTCATCCAACCTCAGGGTTCCTGCTGGGTACTCTCTACAACCCATGAATTTCATATTAATAAACTAAACACAAGTTGACCAAAGAATTAAATACAAAACTATTATTTAGTATAACTTAATGATTTTTATGTTCCATATGCTATGCATTTACACATTTTACCTGCTCAAGCTTCCAGAGAAATTTAACAGGCCGTGCCGCTGAGACATCCGGCCAGTAAAAAAGAGACAGGCGGCAGCCATGCACTGACAGAGAGTAGTGTGAGTAGGAATCATCTGTTAATAAGAACACACACACATACAAATATAGACACAATAGTTACTCATTAGTATCTGACTTCACACTTCATTTCATCCCATTCTGTATTCAGTTTTGGACAAGCAGGTACTGTAACAGTAATCTGGGAAGAAAGAAGGCACGTCCTTTCAGATAATCAGTTCCATAGCACCTTGAAATGTGTGTGTGTGTATATGTGTCTGAGAGAGAGAGAGAAAAAGAGAGGGAGAGAGAGAGAAAAGGAGAAAGAAAGCTTAATCCATGACTCTTTCTTGTGACTCAGCTTAGTAATGGTGGGAGGAGAACAGCACTTTAGCTGGATAAGCCATTTCTCAAGCATCATGGATAACAAAGCTAACACACTATCAGAGCGCATTGTATGGCATGAATATGGAAGAAAGAAAAGTTGCACAAAGGATGCATAGAAAAGTGTCAACTCCAGAATTCGAGAGAATAAGCAACTATGTGTAGAATAATCTCTGCACCCTACTTATATTGCCTCTAACAAACCAACATTGCCACGTTACATAAAGGCCAAGTCTGGAAATGGTTTAATCCAACATCCATGTCAACAAAGCTTTTTCAAGGATTGCATTTGCCCTTCTTAACTGTAGCCCAGAAATACTTGATGCGGCACCTGAGCTTGACTGTGCATCACAACTACAACTGGAATTGTGTTGTGTTGCATGAGACCAAATTAACCTACAGTATATGATGTGTGATTGCAAAAAAGAAAAAAACAAACAAACAAACAATGCCACGCCGATGACTGTGCTTTTGGCTTATTCACTGAGGCTTCGAGTCTGATTTATAGCTTGCCTGTGTTTTGAAAACGCAATTTAAACCCTGTCATCGAAGGAAAGAAACAGTCCACGTGCACAAATCGAAAATATAAAAAAAAAGTTGTTTATCAAATATAAATTTTCTGGTTGGCAAACATTGTAATGTCAGTGTTTGGTAGATTTATTATTTGGAAACTGCTACATTAAGCATATAACATGGATAATTCAGCTGCACTAATATGATAAACTGATTTCAAATATATACTCACTGAACACTTTATGAGGAACACTTTACTATACCAACACATTCATGCAATTATCTGACCAGCCAATCGTGTGGCAGCGGTGCAATCCGTAAAATCATGCAGATACAAGCCAGTAACTTCGGGTAATGCTCACCTCAGCTAACAGAATGGGGGAAAATGTCATCTTGGTGATTTTGACCATGACATGAGAGTTGGTTCCAGACAAGCTGGCTTAAGTACACTCTGCGATTTTCACACACATTTTCACACATCTCGAGAGTTTACTCAGTATGGTGCAATAAAGATAAAAATGCTTCCAGTGATTGGCAGCTCTGCAGACAGAAATGCCTTGTTGATGAGAAAGGTCAGCGGAGAATGACCAGACTGGTTCGAGCTGACAGAAAGGCTACGGTTACTCTGTACAATTTGTGGTGAATAGAAAAGCATCTCAGAATGTACAAGGCTTCGAAGCTTGAGGCGGATGGGCTACAACAGCAGATGACCATGTAGGGTTCTACTTCTGT
This sequence comes from Clarias laeviceps, assembly GCA_030014305.1. Lineage (NCBI taxonomy): Eukaryota > Metazoa > Chordata > Actinopteri > Siluriformes > Clariidae > Clarias > Clarias laeviceps. Next base: position 10,715,951 of record JAQMYJ010000033.1, read on the forward strand.
CAGCCAAGGAGAGAAAGCTGAGGCTGCAGTGAGCACAGAATCCCCCAAATTGGACAGCAGCCGAAGACTGGAAATCTGTAGTCTGGTCTGTTGAACCGTGATGTCCGCTGAGGCACACAGATGATAGGGTCAGAATTTGGAAACAGCAGCATGAATCCATGGACCCGACCCACCTTATGTACAGCATCAGGTTGATGGAGGTGGTGTGATGGTGTGGGAAATGTTGTCTTGGAACACTTTGGTTGGTTAATACAAATCAATTGTTACTGAACGCCACAGCCTGTTTGAGTATTGTTGCTCAACATGGCCATAACTTCCAGTGGCTACTTCCAGCATGACCATGCACCATGTCGGAATGCAAAAATCATCCCAAACCGGTTTCATGAACATTACAGTCATTTTGAATCTTCGCATTTGAATCTCGCAGTAGAACAGCTTTGGGATGTGGTGGAACAGGAGAGAGGCACAGCATGAAAGTGCATCTGAAAAAATCTGCAAGTGATGTAATCAACATAGCCCTGAATCTCAAAGGAATATTTCCAATATCTAGTGAAATTCATGTCACAAAACACTAATGGTCTTTTGAGAGCAATGGGAGGCGTTACCCACTGTTAGTATAATGGTTTCCTAATAAAGTGTTCACTGAGCATAATTTATACTCACATTTAACCCTCACCTGAGTCAATTTCCATCATTTCTTTAATTCCAATTTTATGAAAGCAGTTTTTATTACTGGTTTAAAAAAAAACCCAGAACCTCCATAGTGTTTAAACTAAATATATTATTTACATTAGTCCAGGATACAATAAAATATTGCTTGTGTTACTAGTTTTGTAAAATAGACTATATGGACAAACCTGTAATAACATTGTATCCAAATACATATACTCCATACAATATGGAGTTGGTTCCCGTGTTGCACTTATACCAGCTTCCACTCTTCTTGGAGGGCTCTCTACAAGATTTTGGAGTGTTTCTGTGGGAATTCGTGCCCATTCATTCTGTAGAGCATTTATGAGGTCAGGCACTGATGTTGGACGAGAAGGGCTGGCTCACAGTTCATCCCAAAGGTGCACGATGGGGTTTAGGTCAGGGCTCTGTGCAGGCCAGTCAAGTTCTTCCTTGCCACAAAGTTGGAAGCATAGGATTGTCCATGATGTCTTAATATGCTGAAACATTAAGATTGCCCTTCACTGGGGATAAGGGGGCTGATTGAAACACCGTAATTCAATAATTAACAGGTTTGACCAAATACGTTTTTCCATGTAGTGTTGATTTTTAGCACTGGTGTCCATAATTCTGGAGTTGACCATTATCTACACGCACATTAAAAATGACTCAGTAGACATAGTAAGAAAGATGAAGTGATTAGCAATATAACTTACCATTTTTCACAATGCTGCACACAATTGTTTCTTCTTCTTTACGCGCTCCTCTTGCCTGATTGGCCGGCGGCTGAATGTTGGCCCCGCCCCTTCGCATCCACAGCTGGAGGGTGAAGTGATCTCCTGGCACTGCTGAAGTTACAGAGTCGGGAACCACGGCAACGTGGGTGGAGCCGTTGAAAGAAAATACCAGGGACGAGTCAGAAGAGGGAAGGGTGGGTAGTGCAGCCGTCCAGTTTGCAGCGGGGGACGGAGGTGGGAGCAGGTCGACCTCACCTCTTACAGCACCTGGGAGATAATGTGATTTATGTTATTGCAACAAAATCTGTGAAAATAATGTTATAATGTTAGTGCTAGTAATAACGCACAAGAATGGAAAACAAAAATGTATTTTTAGCTAGAGAGTCTGAGGTAAGAAGACACACCACAGAGCCTCCTGACTGAGCGGTCAGAGTAACTATCACGGTCACAGCCTTTCCCAATATGGCCAGTCTGAAGCTCCACAGTGGCCTGGATATTCCACACCGTCTCCTCACAGGTCTCCAGTCGCAGGCTGGGGAAGAGGGGGATGCTGCCGGACCCTGGTGTGTACTCAACTCGCTTCGACCAGCCTGTGAAACACATATATTGCAAATAGAACTGCATTATACAGAAAAGAACAGGTAATTCACTGTAAATAGATGCCAATAAATAGAACTAACTCAATTTGTTTAAGAAAAGGGGGGAAAAATCTGCTTCTGGTCATTCCCACTTCATGTTTATATCAGAAATAAAGCCCCCCAAATATATATTAAATATCATTGATATAAAATATATACCAGTAAACTAGTGACAGAATGACAGATGCCCAAGGCTCATTGATGCCTGTGAGGCTGGCCTGTCCGAGCCCACAAAAAAGCCAATGTTACACAAATTGTTGAAAAAAACCCAATGCTGGTCACAAAAGCGCGGTATTAGAACCAGTAGCAGTAGCGGTAGCTACAGTAACAGTAGCAAAAAGTTCAAGGTTGTTGATAGAGCCTTCAGATTCCCCAGATCTCAATCCCATCGAGCATCCTTGGACGTGCCGGACAAACAATAATAACAAGGTCAGTGCCTACCATACAACCAAGGTCAGTGTCTACCATTATGAGGACTCATTAATGCACCTTAATGTGCAGTTTTTAAAATTTCCACCTGACTGCACTATTATAAACAGTGTATCATATTGTTTTTCTTTCATAGTTTTACCGTTTTCTCGTCTGTGATTTTTTATTTGAACCTAGCCTTAATATTCTTTTTTACATTGTTGCTTGTATGTTGTTGAATAATCTGTGAACTGGTTGCTTTTGCAATTTCTAAAGTTTTAATAAAGTTTTAATAAAGTTCTAAAGTTCTAAAGATTAATAAAGTACTCTCTCTCTCTCTCTCTCTCTCTCTCTAACTTTTCTTTTGAATAAAATTTTATTTCAAAAATTTTTTCTTTTAACAGCCAGAGTTCAAATGTGCAAAAATTTAACTCAAGAAAAAATGCCTTAATGGCAGTGGTAATAAATGAAGCATAATTAATTTGTTTGTTATAATAAGATAGAACATAGATTAATACAGTGAATAGTTGCAATGTTCAGTATCCACATACACAGCAGTGACATAGCAGAAAAAATATGCTTGGTGAAAAATTAAGCTCTGTACCAATCCAGCCGGGCTTGCAAGAAGGTTTCACTGTGACTACGACCTGGGCATCAGCCTGAGCTCGATTCTTCCCACAGTCAAATGCAGTCACCCAGAAGCTGTGAACACGCTGCTTCTTGGAGTCTAAAGGTTCAGTGTTCTTAATGTTTCCTGAGAGAAAAAGAGAGAGAGAGAGAGAGAGAGAGAGAGAGGTATTCACCCGCTGACAAGCGAAGAATGTAACAAAGAGGCAAAAATCAGCAGGTACTTTATTAAAACATTACTCCAACAATGTAAGCAACAAAAGAAAGGCTGCATCAGCAGAGATCTATAAATGGAAGCAAAGAACCTAAGATATGGAACTTACTAGCAAAATGGGCTGAATAGTTCTAGATACATAAGGTACAATTATGTAATCAAATCAAAGGTCTCTGAAAAGGTACATAAACTTACACTTCTTAAAAAAATGAGAAAGGCAAATAAAAGCAGAGATGGGGCATACTGGGAGTAAAATGGCAAAAAAACACAAAAGAACCAGAGAGTGTGTAAGACAGCCATGGAAACACACTGCAAGGGCATTCACCCAGTGGTGCCTGGTTTAGACTGACCCACATTACCAGTCGAACCCCACACAGGCTGGCGCAGAATTCTGCAAGGTCATCAGTAAAAATACTAGCCTTCCTTACTCTCTCTCTCTCTCACCTTCCCATGACCCTCTTATATTCTCTCTCTCCTCTAACATGGTCAACCTGCCTTCCATGCACGCTTCCTTCTCTCTTGGCTCTTATCAAATTACAAAATGTCAGCTATTGATCTTCTGGGTTTGTCATTGAGTCTATGAGCGAGATTCTCTCCTGCACTGAATTGATATCAAAGTGAATCATAACTCTTCATCTTGCTTCAGGATACAGATACAAAACCAGAACTACTAATCACATCTACATCAGTTACTTACAACGATAGCGCTTAAAAAAAAAAAAACACGCTTTGGTATGACAAAAACTGGATGGAAGGATGAAAGAAAAGAGATGAGTAATGATAGCCTCCAGGAATTCATTCAACAAAATATACACTAATGCATATACTATACTGAATATTTCATAAACATAACTGTCTTGTATAATAAATTGCACACCATAATGTGGTCTATTATAAAATGTACTGATAGAGATAAGATGAAATGGGAACATGGAAAAGTTGGTAATCCATCTTCAAAGCTTTACGTGCAGAAAATACAGAAAAGCACTGAAGCCATAGGAGCTTGGGTATTGTTCTAACCGTCATTGTCGATTGCGAATGGGACGTTGGGTGTGATGATGTCATAGAAGCAGATCTGGCTGTACTGAGGTGAGCAGTCAGCATCCAGAGCTTCCACACGCACGATGCGATCGAAAAGACGACCTTCAGGGACGGACGCCTCGTAACGATGCTCAACAAACACCGGGGAGAACTCGTTCACGTCGTTCACACGCACATGTACTGTGGCCCTGTCAGATGCCGAAAGGAAAAAGAGAAACACATAGAGGCATTGAGATAGAGAAATAGAGAAGGGAGAAGTCAGAGACAGAGAAAAATTATATATTGCAGAATATTACACCACTAAAACACATTTGTTGTACACATTTACAAACTGATACCTTGATGCAAAACAATATCTTTTCTCTGAAGGACAGAGTTTCTCTTACTTGTGCGATTTCTTGCTGTTGGTGCCATCAGGACCCTCTCCGCAGTCGTAGGCCTGGATGGTGAAGCTGTGCTCCCTTTGGCTCTCGCAATCTAGTGGCTCTTTGGAGCGAACAAGGCCTTCACCGGTGGAGCGGTCCAACACCACGGCCTCGAACTGAGCTGAACCAGAGCCGCCTGGGCCATTGTGCACTCGGAACCCACAGATCTCCCCTAAAGTAAGAGAGAGCGATAGAGCACTGATAAACAGGTATAAAATAACCAAAGGAAAGGGAGACTGGAAGGGCAAATGGAAATAAAATATGGGTGGGGTAGGGAAAAAGAAAGAATTCTTCTTCCTTCTTCAGTCTTTAAATGCCACACACAATAGTCCAATATCGCCCACCATTATTATTATTATTATTATATAAAATTAAAAGTAAAAAATCTAAACCTGTCATTCCTCCCCACTATAAGTTCACAGCACCATAAACCATGCTTCAAGTGTGATGCTACCTCCGGAAGCCTTAAAAGTTCAGTCGTGCATGAACATGTCTCTGTAGAAGCTAAGTCAGCCTGTGGAGAGAGAAGGCCAGGCACGCTTGATCCTTCCATAATTTTATGTAATTTGTGTAAACACTGGTGTGTAATTACTTCCTGCTGCACTAAACCAACAGCCCTTTACTCCAAACTGCCCCCGTGATAAATCAACACTAATCTTGTTTATAAACTCAACCTGTGTGTACACAAGTAATGACAGTGCAATGGAGTAGTAGCAGTTATTGAGTGCAGTTATTACTGTGGTATATGAAATAAGACATTTACTATATGTCTTATTTAATTTAATTTAAGGGTTACAGAGCTGATGGGCAAAGGTTACAGATCTGAAGATTAATATTACATGACTGACAAATAACGGTTACAGAGCCGACAGATAAAGGTTACAAAGATGACGGTTATGGTCTACAGAGCTGACAGACGAAGATTACAGAGCTGACGGTAAAAGGTAACTGATCTGACCGTTAAAAATTACAGAGCTGATGGATGAAGATTTAACAGAGCTGACAGTTAAAGATTACGAGAAACGATTACAGAGCTGACGGATAAAAACTACAGATCTGACAGTTAAAAATTACACAGGTAACGAGAAAGGATTACAAAGTGTACAAAAAACGACTACGAGCTAATGGTTACGGATTACAGAGTGTACGAGAAAGTATTACAGAGCAGACGGTTGAAGATTACAGAGTGGAAGAGAAAGGACTACAGAGTTGATGGTTAAAGATTATAGAGTGTACGAGAAAGGATTACAGATCTGACAGTTACAGATTACAGAGCTGATGAGAAAGGATTGCAGAGGTCACAAAATGGGATTACAGAGTTGACGGATAAAGAGTACAGAGCTGATGGGTAGAGATTACAGAGATGACGTTTAAAGATTACAGAGCTGACAAGTAAGGATTACAGAAAGGATGATATGGGTGACGGTTATAGATTACAGATCTGACGGATAAAGATTACAGAGCTAACGGGAAAGAATTACAGAACTGATTAATAAGGATTACAGACCTCATAGATAAAGATTAGCTGACAAGAGGAAATTACAGAGCTGACAGTTAAAGATTACAGAGCTGATGGTTAAAGGAAACGGAGTTGCCGAGAAACAATTACAGAGATGACAGATAAAGATTACAGACCTGACGGGTAAAGATTACAGAGCTAACAAGAAAGGACTACAGAGCTGACAGTTAAAGATTACAGAGTTGACGGTTAAAGATTTCAGAGCTGTCAAGAAACGATTACAGAGCTTCAAAAAACGATAACAGAGCTGATAAATAAGGATTACAGAGCTGAAGGGATTAAGATTACGTAGCTAACAAGAAAGAATTGCAGAGCTGATGGTTAAAGATTACGGAGCCAATGAAAAACAATTACACCTAATTAACAAGGATTACAGAGCTGACGGATAAAGATTACACGGCTGACAAGAATGAATTAAAGAGCTGACAGTTAATGATTACAGAGCTAACGAGAAAGGATTACAGAGCTGACAAATAATTATTACAGAGCTAAAGGTTACAGAATTGACAGATAAGCATTACAAAGTTGATGGTGGAGGGATACCGAGTTGCCAGTTAAGGGTTACATAAATAAAATTTAAAGGTTACAGAGTTTAAGGGTAAGGTGCTCAAGAGTCAAATGGTGTCTTAACATTACTAATGGTTGGCTATAACATTTTGCTGAGGTGACGCTTGTGTTCATTACCTGCATAGTGAAGAGGTGCATCTTTATCCAGGGCAAACAGTGGTGGGTTCAGCAGGACAGTGTTGTCGTTCTCCATGACGATACCCTGATACTCTGTCTCGATCCATGGCTTGTGTTTATTGGCTAAGAGGAATTAAAAAAGAGACGAAGCATGAAAGCATTTAAAATGTTATTTTTTTTATTATTATTATTTTTTTTTAGAACTTTATTAATCCCAGAGGGAAATTGCTTCTTCGCATATCCCAGCATAGCTGGGGTCAGAGCGCAGGGTCAGCCCCTGGAGCAGTTAGGATTAAGGACCTTGCTCAAGGGCCCAACAGTGGCAACCCGGTGGAGCTGGGGATAGAACCGACGATCTTCCGATCAGTAACTCAGTGCCTTAACCTATGAAGCTACCACTGCCACTGTTTTGTATTTATGGATGTAAAAGAGACATTTCCTTAACAACTGGACACATAACTGGGATCATAAAAATAAACTTATAGCCATGAGTATTCATACTATTTATCTCTGTTTCATATACAGTACACATACATGTAATCACCCAAAAATATATAGACACACATGCAGACATGCAACTAACCTATACACAAACAGTATATGAACTGGAACACAGACACACAAATGTGTTTCTTACATCCCACAATGGGGTTTATCAGTCAAACAGATTGAACATCTCATTGTGATTTCCTCTGAAAAGCACTTGAGAACACACATCAATATATATTAATGCTCCTCTACACCTGCAGCGACAGATACAGGAACACACTAGCTGGCTGAAAGACTGCAAAGAAACATGTCCTGTGAAACCTATACCAATTGAACGCCACAATGAAAATGTAAAATATTCTTGCCTGAGGTATCGCACACAAATCACAACTCTTCACTAATATGGTTCTCTGAGGGCAAAAAAATAAATCAAACTGGGTGAGGATGGCAATATTTTATGAACCGAATTTGCATTGCTGTAATGCACTATTCAAGATGGCAGCACACACAGCATAATCAGAACCCATATTCTGCATATTCGCAGCATGATTTAGCATTCTGCTCTTCCAGGAGAGTGTGAGGATTTATCATGTGCAACTGCTGACCACTCAGACAAACACACTGTGCTTCAACTCTCGTTCTCTTCTGGCTTTTCTCTCTACCGCTCCCTCTGCCTTTCTTCCCCGTAGCATTAATCTGAGTATCAGGCTTCTGGATTACTCTACCGATTACAGATGGAGATTTGAATTTCCAGCTGTTCTTGTCCACACTGGCTCACTCTACCACTCCCTACAGCAATCTCTCTCTCAATTTTTCTTTTGAGCAGAGAAATTAAAAAAACCTTCTGTGTCTTTTGTTTGCTTTTAAATCTTTCACCAGCAGTCACACAGTCACAACACTGTAAAACTGCACTACACTGCAGGAATTTCACCTTGTTTGCGTTTCACAATATTCAGTTGTCTTTTCTTCCAATTGAAATCTCTAGTAGTGGAACTTCCTAGTGTTACCAATCGACCGGCCTATTCATTACCTTGCTCATAACGTCCACGGCCCATATATCAATGTCACATTAAAAACTTAATGGTGTTTAAAACAGATACAGTGCATGTGATTCATTCAAGGGGTCAAGGGTTACAGCAGGCACAAGATGACACATTTTTGGGGATGCCTTTTTGTTTACATTTTTTTAACTTCTTGTAATCATGTCATCGTTCTCCGGGACAGCTGTCATTATTCACATTGCTCATAATCAACATGCAAAAGGATGGAGGCCACTGACCTTTGTTGCCATGGGCAACGGCAGTCAAGCAAAAGAGGAGAAAGGAGAGGAAACTCATTCCGGCCATCTGAGGGAGGAAGGGAGAGGAAGAAGGGAGGGGACATGGAAGAAGACATGCATTAAACTGACATGAAGCAGAGAAGTATAAAGGCAAGAGCACGGACAGAGGAGTGCAAGTACACAGAGAGAAAGCGAGAGAGAGAGAGAGAGAGAGAGAGAGAGAGAGAGAGAGAGACATCTGCGCCTGCATCACACACACACCGGGGTCTCGTCCTGGTTAAACGTGCATTTTATTAGCACTCAGTTACTAGCTTTAAATAAAGTAACACAATCGATTATTCAACACTAGCACAATGCTGGAGCTGTTCCACAAAAATGTACAAATGCACAAACTTTGGATGCTTTAATGTAAAAAATACCATAAAAAATCCAGGTTGGTGATCTATTACTATATTATTATTACTACTATTATAAACTATAATAATACGAATAATAATTGTTATTAACAGCTTCTCATGCATAAGTAGACATGATGTTAAACAGATGTGTAGCATGTGTGCATTAAGTGTGTTAGTGCTGTTTATCATCCAACATTACATCATTTACTACAGATCATGAACTGGCCTTAACCTCTACATTGAGTTAATATCAAGCGCTTCCTCTCATACATATCCTTCTATTTCTATAGAAAAATCTCGGCCACACCTGCATCTCTTATAGATAACGTTAACATCTTGTTAAAGGTTGTGCTGAAAGTGCAGACTCCTGCTCAGGTGAAAACATCCACCATGGTGTGTGTGTGTGTGTGTGTGTGTCCTCTTCCCCGCGTTATTAAGCACGGTTATGCGGGTCCTGGACGAGGCCGAGAGCTGATATAGATAGTCCTGGCCATTTTGTACGTCGTGTACGGATATAAACACCTTCCGAGTCATACCAGAATGGTGTGTGTGTGTGTGTGTGTGTGTGTAGCCTGTGTATCTTCAAAGCAGTCGCTGTTTTACCTGAACGAGAGAACGTTACTGTGTTATAGCTAGAGGAAAATGTGTAGCGCTGTAGCGTTGCTTACATATGCGACATTTCCTCACTCATCGATTTTTTTTTATTTTATATATATATATAAAGCAACTCTAAAGCAACGTACAGCTGACCGGACAGGCTAATAAAGAAAGAAAGAAAGAAAAAAGAAGGAAATACATGATGGGTTTTTAAATAAATAAATAAATAAATAAATAATTATTTTTAAAAATACCTGCTATTCGAGAATGATAGGAGATGCGACGTTACCGTGAGGTGAGAGTCGGTACCCGAGACAGCCTCCTCCTCCTCCTCAGACTCTCCGTCTTACACTCACACACACACACACACACTGACACACACGCAGGCTTAACAGGTGCGGACACACCGACCTCGAACAGCCCCAGGAATGTACCGAAGCCCTAGAATAACGCGTGAAAATTGGGACGTTTTTAAAGGTGCGCACGTCACCGGCACTCGTGTCTATTCGTGTCACTACGGCTCGGTACGAGAAAACTGTCTGTACGATATAAGAGCGCCGCCACCCCGCCCCTCCCACTAGAGTTATTTTCAAGCCACGCCCACACTGCGTCTCTCTCTCTCTCTCTCTCTCTCTCTCACACACACGCGCGCGCTCCTCTTTTCTATCTCCCCCCGGAATAATTTCACCTCAGTGGGTGATAAGGAAAGCCCAATCCTTATCACCATCCCAATTCCCACTTCCTTCTCCTCTACGCTATGATTGACAGCTGAAGATTACCCCCCCTTGTCCCGCCCCCCTTCCGTCTCTCGACCCCATTAGACCAGACTGCAAAATGACGTCATAGCTTATTAGTTCCTACGCTAGAGACACAGACCGTGCTCCAAACAGCACATTATGCACTTTATAGTAAAAGTGCTGAATTTATTACAGTACTAACCCTGATCGTGAACGCTTTAGTGCTTTGGTGGTTTTTTCCCCCTGCTCTAACTCACCTATATGCTAATTAATAGCCCTCTCTGAGTGACTGTGTTAAAGTAGGGAACACACTGAAATGTCCAGGACCTGGGTGCATTGTCTTATTTTCTGGTCTCGACCTCTGAGAGGTACAGAGTCAGCTAAAATATTAATTACAGTCATAGAGGGTTACAAATGCACCCTCGATCAATTTCATGTTCTTATTTACTCACTCATGTAATCATCATCTATACCGCTTTATCCTTTATACAGGAGACTTAAGGCATGAGGCGGGCTACACCCTGGACTGGGTGCCATCCATTGCATGGCAAACACACACATGCATACGCTCATTCACACTCTAGGCTGATTGGCATTCCCAAATTGCATGTAATCTGCATGACTTTAGCCTGTGGAAGGAAATCACAGGGAGAACATGTATCGTACTGGGTAGCACTATTGCCTCACACCTCCAGGGTTGAGTGTTCGAATCCTGCCTCTGGACTGTGTCTGTGGAGTTTGCATGTTCTCCTAGTGCTTGATGGGTTTCCTTCAGGTACTCTGGTTTCCTCCCACAGTCCAAAGATATGCAGGTTAGGCTAATCGGCATTCCCATGTTTGCTCTGTGATGGATTGGCACCCCATCCAGGGTGTACACCGCTTCGTGCCCAAAGTCCCCTGGCCCCATGAATGAATAATCCTTAAAAAATGTGACCACTTCTATAAAAGCAAAAACATTTGGTAGTTTGGTGCTTAAGCTGTCAAGTGCTAAGAAATAAGGACATCAGCCATGACTTTACTGCAATCTCTATTGCTCATCTCTAAACAATTTAAAATTCACTATTCTACAGTGAAGAATTGTTTACAAAAAGGAGAGCATAAAAGGTGAGACATTTGTTGATGTCCCCAAGAGTGGGCATCATAGGCAATGTCATTCTAATGTCAGAGCACTTAATGCAATGCATTTTCTTCAAAAAGAAAACCAAAGAGTTACATCATGTGACCTACAGGCTGCTGTAAGTATATTAAATGTTTATGTTTATGACAAGACAAAAAATATATAAAATATGCAAGTATGGTATTTAGGGAAGGATGGATAGGAAAAAAATTCTCCCCGAAAAAAAAAATAGAGCAGAACTCCAGCAAAAAAGAAACCACCAAAATTCTGGAACAATATATTTCAGACTTTGAGACCAAGATCGCAATGTTTGGTCATCATGTATAGATCAAAACACAGGGGATAACCACAAACACCTTAAACCAACTGTCAATAAGATTGTGTTAAGATTTCTCAGAATGATGTGAGAGCTTGAAACTCCTTTACAAGTTGCATGTAAACCACTCTCAGGTATATTAATTATTTAATGTTTTACTACTCATGTCAAGACTTCTACACCACTACCTCAGAATGTTGATACTTATCCTGTTTGCGCTGCTCTTTGTTGTACACCAATTAGCCATAACATTAAAAACAACATTAAAACCACCGAGAGTTTGGGTTCCCTTTGTGGCAGGTCTGGGCCCTCAGTGTGTGGCTCCTCAGGGCCTTTGGGTAGCTGCTGTAAATCCTTTGATCTGCTGTGAATCCAGCAGATCCTTTGTGTGCTGTGGGTTGTGGGGTGGGTCCTCCGTGAAGCAGACTTGGTCGTTTGGCACATCCCATAGGTGCCTGATCTGATTGAAATCAGGTCAGTGATCTTGGGCTCTTTGTCTGCGTGGCAGTCTGTGGTGCACTAGGTGTTCTGGTGCTGGGTGTATCATGGCCAGCATTGGCTTTTCTGTGGAATCAGACCAGAGGTGCTGGCCTTTGGTCCCTGTGGGCATGGGTGAGCCTTGGGTGCCAAAATCAAATAAAATCATATTTTAATTTTTATTTGCCACATACACAACCATACAAAGTATTATATACAGTGAATATATATTTATATATCTGACTATTGCACATGACACTTTCTTCAGTCACTTTTTATGGACAATCATGGACACATTCATGCAATACATATTTATATATCTGACCATTGCACATGTCACTTTT
>JAQMYJ010000033.1:10737268-10753362 GCA_030014305.1 Clarias laeviceps
TACAATGTAGAAAGAAATAAAAATCAGGAACGATCATGGAGTTAGAAAGTGTTCTAAAACTTTTGAACGGTAGTGTAATTAATGCTTCTAGGTGCCTAAAGAAACAACCATTATCAGCTGTTATTTAAACTGTTTTTTATGTATTGAGTACAATTAATTAATGCATATTAAAGACCTTTGTATATTAAAATCCTTTGTTGTAAGTAACTCGGCTTGATTACCTGTTTCTCCACATTGACGATGATAAACTCCAAGGAAAAGCAGACCAGGTAACCGGAGTGCAGGCCATGCCAGATCGCCAGGAATAACAGCGTGGCCATCTGTGATGCCAACTTGTTACCCAAAAATTTAAGCCTCTTAAAAATGTGCCTGCACAGTAACATAACGACACCAAGACAAAGATGAGAGGCCAATATAATATATACTACTGTATATACACCAGTCTTTCGATGATAATTACAAATCACTCTGTTTCGCTACAGGAAGCAGATGTGTACCTGGCCACCCATGCGTTAGTGTTAATGTTGAAGGAGTTAATGGTGCCTGTGAAAAGTGGTGTGGTCTCGAATAACCACACTCTCATATTAGCGCAAGCGTCCCACTTGGGCTGTCCATCCTCACCACGACCGTTGTAGCCAAGCCCAGAGAGGATACACACGCCCTCCTGTATAGGACATGGCACAAAAATAATAATAATAACAACAATAAATAACACAGTTAAACCAGTTCAAATGGAATGCAAAACGGTTGCATGGAAAGCTTTGGCAGCTTTGAAGTGACAATATTCAAGATGCAGCTGTTACGGTGAGGAAATGACTAGATCATTATCTTAAATCAGTGTTTAAAATTTATAGTCATCCTTCCTTAAAGAAAATCAGGCATTAACATTGCAGACGACAAAACACAATCTTCAGGAACTAGGAGTGCTCAAACCTTAAATTTAAAGCAGAGTTTAGTATAAGGCAGAATTTTCTTAATTATTTCTTATTTCCATTTGCATTTTTAATGGTGATCCTTTAATGGTATTTTAGTATGCAAACATTACTTAAAAATCTGTAACACTCATCAAGCTTTAACTGTCCTTAAACATCCATTCTTAGCATAGCATGTGTAGCTAAAAGATTTTAATCGATATCCTAGCTGTGACATTAGTACAGTGCTAATTTGGCGAAAATAGCAATCGTATAGAACTAGCCATTTTTATAACTGAATTACTCACTCAAAAACATGCAAAAATAAATCAAGAAAACAAAACAAAAAAAAAAAAAAAAGTGTTTGTATGTGCTCAGTATAGACTTACAGTTATTAGCCAGCAGGTCACATATTTGTACAGGTTCACTTTAGCCCACAGCACGATATACACACACCTGTACCAAAATGGCTGAGCCTGGACAACAGAATCACAATCACTTAAAGTTATGAAATATAGTTATTATAATGGAAAAATACAGAAATAAATGAAAAGCCGTTATCTATCTATCTATAGTTATATAAACCAGATATTTACATATACTTCAGACTTTTTTTTTCCCTTTACTGTCAAACATTACATCAGAGAAAACTTTCTGTTCTCGAACAATAAATATAAAAAAAAAAAATTTGCATTTGTTAAATGCCAGAATCAACGAGGGAGACTTATGGAATTCTTTTAATTACTTTAATCAGTCAAAAATTTATGTATAAACTTCCTTAGTATTTGGTAGAATTGCCCTGAAACTACTTTGTTCTACAATAGTTTCCTGGAATTTTGGCCCACACAGAACTGGTTTAACTGGGTCAGATTTGTAGGCCTTCTTGCTCGCACTTGCCTTTTCACTGCCGCCCACTCCATTACCTTGACTTTGTTGTCCTTAAGCCTCTTTCTAACTAACTTGGACGTATGCTTGGGGTCATTGTCCATTTGGAAGACCAATTTGCACCCAAGTTTTAAATTCCTGGCTGATGTCTTTAGATTTTCTTTTCTCATGATGCCATCTATTTTGTGAAGTGCACCAGTTCCTTCTGCAACAAAGCAGCTCCACAACATTATACTACCACCCCCATACTTCACAGTTGGGATGGTGTTCTAAGGCGTCAAAGCTTCACCCTTTTTCCTCCAAATATATACACTACATTTGTCATTATGGACGAACAGTTACATTTTTGTTTCATCAGACCACAGGACATGTCTCCAGAAATTAAGATTTTTGTCCCCATGTGCAGTTCCAAACTGTAGTCTGGCTTTTTTATGGTGGTTTTGAAGTAATGGCTTTCTCCTCCCATAGTAACCTTTCCGCTCATGGTGGTACAGGACTCATTTTACTGTAGATAATGACACAGTCTTACCAGTTTCAGTCGGCATCTTTACAAGGTCTTTTGCTGTTGTCCTGGGGTTGATTTGCACATTACGCACCAAAAAAACATTCCTCTCTGGGACTCAGAATCCGTCCCCTTCCTGAGCGGTATGATGGTTGTACATTCCCATGTTTTATTTATACGTGCGTACTATTGACTGAACGGATGAACGTGGGATCTTCAGGTATCTGGAAATTGCACCCAAGGATGAGCCACACTTGTGGAGGTTCACCATTATTTTCCTGATGTCTTGGTTGATTTCTCTTGATTTTGCCATGATGTCAAAGAAAGTGGCTCTGTGTTTAAAAGTATAAAGGTGTGCCTTTATATGCATCCACAGGTGTGCCACCAATTAAACAAATGGAATCAATTAACCTATCAGAAGCTTCTTAAGCTCAGAATGGAATCATCTGGAGTTTTGTTTCTATTTAAAAGACACAAACTTGGTGTATGTATACGTCTGACTTTGATGAAAGTGATGAAAAAAAATTCATATAAATTCTCCCTCGCTCGAGTCTGACATTTAACAAATGAGAAAAATATTTTAATATTTATTGATCTAAAACAGAGAAAGTTTACTCCGATTTTATGTTTGACAGTAAAGAAAAAAACGTTTTGGTGCCTTTTTTTTTTTTTTTGAAGAGTATGTAAATATTTGGTGTCAACTGTATGTATTTATGTACAGCATGTGTGCATGTATGTACGTTTGTACGTGCATAAGAATTTGTGAAAATAAGTTTCATTACAAATAATCTGAACATTTACTGACCTCAAATTCATCTGTAACAAAATAGCTGTCTGGGTAATATGGCCCAAATATTGTGAAGATAAGCAGGCAGAAGGAACCCAAAAGAAAGCGATTTAGTGCAGGAACCAAACTAAAAGAAGAAAAAAAAAAAAAAGAGCAATCCTTTAGTACGACAGTTCTCTGTAAGAGTATGGACATGAACTGGATGTTTCTGTAGCATCATTTCTGCTAACTACATGTAGACAGGTTCGAGCTCACCTGTTGGGCACCTGGCCGGGACAGTCGGTCATTTCTCGGGAAACCAGGGCCATGTAGTTGCGCAGTGTGAACTGAGGTCCTACTAGGAATCCACCGTAAAAGTAGGAGAAACCACAAACTTCCAAAAGAGATGGAGTGGTTTGCAGAGCGCTGTTCCTCTGCTCGGCGCTCAACTGAGACTAATGCACAGGGCAGAAGGGATGAGATATAAAAAGACAAACTATGAACTTCACAACAATTCAAACTTTTTTAAACAGCAAAGAAGACATTTGGTTATACTGATCATCTTTCACTTTAGTGCTTTTCTCAGATGTACATAGTGACCAAAAAAAAAAAAAACTGAATATGAAATGGGACAGTTTACTGCCACAACAAACACAATCATGCTTCAAACGCCAAGGACATATTCAGTAACTTTATGTTAGCAAATGATCTCATCGTCTATACACCACTTTATCCCATATACAGGGAGACTGGAGCCTATCCCACAAGACTTAGGGCACGAGACAGAGTACACCCTGGACAGGGTGCCAATCCATCAGAGGGCGCACACACACTCATTTAAACACTACGGGCAATTTTGGGAATGCCAATGTCTTTGCACTGTGAGAGGAAACCGGAGGAAACTCACCAAGCATGGGAAGAACATACAAATTCCATGCACGCAGAGACGGGAATCGAACCGGGACCACTAAGCCACCATCCCGCCCCTCAGGTTGATCATTATAAAATTGCAATAATCCAAATTTACGATTATTAAACCTCCTTCTAGACAGTTTTGTTTTATTACAAGATTTTTGCTATTCTATCGGCAGTAGAACAAGACTATTTAAAACTAGACATCAATTGTAAAAAAAAAAAAAAAAAAAAAAAGCTAGAGAAAAGGGCTAGAAACCAGCGTGTGGTTAGTAACCTGTTTAATCGTTCTCTAAACCTCCAAATGCTAACCATACACCAGATACAAGAAGTCATCCAGGCCTCAGCCACTTTACTTAACATTAGAACAAGGAAAATTCAAGTGCGATCTAACTCATGTAGAGTATATAAAATAACCCTAAATATTGAGTATTCTGAGGTAACGCAGATGAGTGACTAATGGAACAAGAATGAAAAGAAGAGAGAAAACGGTTAAAGCATGAAAACATATGGGAGGAAATGATTCAACTCACTGGTTCTTTTCCACCATCATAGTAATCAAGTGACAAACCTAGAATGAAAAAAAAAAAAGAAGACACAGCAAAATCATTTGTGATTCAGTGTAAAGAGGAAGTAACGCGAGCTCCTTTATCAGTTTATCTAGTAATGTGTTAAACGATCAGATTGTCAGATAAAATCATTTTAAATCAACTGAGTCTCGGCATGAACATTGAATGCAATGTAAACGAAGGGCGTGTACCAATGAGTTTGAGGGTGAGGACACAGTGGGGCATGGTCCACTTGATATCATACTCTTCTGTCGCTGTGTAGTAATAACCCAACAAGAGGTATGTCTGTGAGAGAGACACAGAGAGAGAGAGAACAAGTCAAGTGAGCTTTAGTACTACAAGGATATTTTAAAAAGTGCACGCTGTTACGTTGAAACATTTTTCCAGATATATAATAAAAAGCATCATTGCAAAAGATACCTTATTTACGATGCATTACATCTCACCTTTTTTTTCTATTTATCATTTTTCTAGTCTGATAATTAACTGCACAGATCAATGTGTAACGGGGTGCTGGACGATGTTTTTAATGCAGCATTGAGCTCTAAATTTTGCAAACCCTTCCTCTCACTAATTAGTAAAGATGGGGAAAAATAGATTCAGTTACGCATCAACATTCTTTCATGTCATTCATGCTTTTTTTTTTTTTAAAGATTTTTAAATACTTGTGCATTTGAGGGGGTAAAAATGTTGCTGTTCTTCTATAATCCTGCAGGTGGCACACTCTAAATTATTCACAGAGAACAGCATTCCGGGTGATAGGAGCAAATAGTTTGCTAAGTTTGCAACAAAAAAATGCATCACTGTATCTTTTTACGAGAAAAGAATATATTAAAACTTTAATCGCTCTGATGCCTTAACCGTCCTGAGAGTCATGTGAGTCTTAAAAAAAAAAAAAGTTATAATTAGATGTTTCTTCTTATTCTCATTAACCCCCAGGGGCCCCAAACCCCCTAAAACTGTTGGTTTAAAGCATAAAGGTTTGTTGCAAAATGATTGATGACAACTTAATCTCCGTCACAGACTTAAGAACAACCTGGCAACCAATAACGTTTAAAAGAGAGTTCTAAACAGAGGTCACCTATTGATGTCACATTAGAACGTAACTCCACAAACAGGTTCCGAGGTACAGTAGTTGCTTTTGATCATAACTCTGTGATTAGCTGTGGCGCTCTCCATGTCTCTACACTGAAGTGTGCATGTGTGAGTTCGTGCGACTTTGTTCTTCCTACAACTGTCACTTGTTCCTGGTCAGTCTAGCAGAACTTCTTTTATCACGTCTGTGCCGGGACTGTATTGCGTTTCTTTAGTAAGCTGCTTTGGATAAAAGATATAAGGTATAAAAAAAAAAGAAAAAAAAAAAAAAAACGCAAATATGATATGCAAAACAAGCAGGTATTAAGGCTATGATCATCAGTGTAGATTGCCAAAAATGTATGACTAACATGGAGTCAGTGTACATGCCATACATTGTTAGTATAAGCAAAGTAAAAACTAAAATAAATTCAGAAGTGACTGTGATCATCCTCACAAGATCCTGTCACTACAACTAGCACTTGTTGACTCTATAATAGTTATAGAAAAGAAATATATCTGGCCTCATGCAGATGAGAATGTGTTCTTTTTTTTTTTTTTTTTTTTTTTTTATCCCCCCCCCCCTCAATGTCATCGCAGAAATGTTTCCTTTCCACCGTCTCATTTACTTTCAATCTATCTAATTAAGGATGGATTTCTAAACATAAAACTCAGATTTCTTTAAAGCTGCTTTTTGACTCATTATTAAAAGCGCTAAGCAAATATAACTGAACGTACTGACATGAACCAGTCCTGTTGCTGGAGATGTATTTTCCTAGAGAATGCAGTCCCCGCCCTAATCCAACACACTTACTCGGGATAATCGTCCTACTCTCTTAACCGGGTCGTGACAACCGGATTAGGGTTGGAACCAAATTCTATAGCAAACCAAATCTTCAGGAACATACGATCACTGTCATGATGCGTTCCAAGACACATACTGAAGAAAAACAAGATAGGCAGCTGTCATTATTCACAAAGGAGAAACCACGGTGGTGTAATTATCCCCCTCACCATTTGGAATATAAAGCTGCTCAGGACACCAGTGATGGTCCTTCCCATAAGCCTCAGCAGCAGGAACTGTATGATTATGCATAATGCAGAGTGATACACCTGAGAACCTGAGGGGAAAATACAGAGGGTGAGTGTGTTAGGGCAGTCAGGTGTGTACGGGCAACTTCATTCAACACATTGTGTACATACTCGGGCAAATACACATGAATGCTAGAACTCAAGACACTAATTCGTCATTATACAAAAACCATGGGTGTAAAAGCCCATGCACCACCAAGCTGCCATTGTTTTCCCCCCAAATTGGTGCATGACGCCTGAACCTACACTCTGACCCCAGATTCCTAACAAGCCTGGAAATGCAACAAAAATTATATAATTGGAATTATTTATATATGCTAAATCAATATATAGAATATATAATTTTTCTAAATGCAAATAATAACGGCTAAATGGAAAAGCCCATTCAAAGGAAAGGAAATGGGGTGAAAGTCACATGTATATCTATATCTCTATATCTATAAACATAAACATAATGACAGAGTACACTTGTGCTGATTTAACAGAAAACCAAGTAACAAAGTGATCAATGAATCAATAAATTATTGAGGCAATATAACAAGGCAATTCCATACAAAGGTCGACCTTATATATTCATAGGGGTCGTACCAAACTACGCTCATACACTAAACATGCATGAGTGTGAAATCAGCTCCAAATCTTTTAAATCTAAGCCTTAAGAAGAGTTTCAATCTTGCCTCAAGACTCATCTCTTCGGCTTATCAACAAGCGTTAACCTTTGGTATTTTCTCATCATATGTCCAACCCAGTTACATATTAAGGAGATGCATTGGTTTTAAGTGTAGATTTTATTTTGTTGTTTGTCTCAATTTAACATTGTACTGTAGGTTGAATGTCCCGTTACACTGTGTCCTTTTAAATACTTTCTAATTTCTTTTACATTTTTCTTTTTAGCTGTATAGGACTTTGGTCAGCATCGGCTTTAAAATGTGCTTTAAAAACAAAATTGAATGGCTTATAGTAGTGTTGTTGACGATGTTTTGGCTGCTCCCATCGATGGGTCGCCACAGCGGACCATTCGATCCGCACAACAACTTGGAACAAGTTTTTACGCCAAATGCCCTTTCTGGGAAAAAACCCTACCATTTTATTCGAGCTTGGGATCGGCACTGGATCCAATGGCTGGGGTTTGGCCACTTGTAAATTAAACAGTGAAGTCCAACGCAAAGCACGAAAAGACACAAAGAAAATAAAGACAACAAATAAAAAGAAAGGAAATAAAAGAGAGAAGTTATGACCAGAAAAAAGCAACATTTGCAGATTTATTACTTTCATAGTTACTTTTTTTTTTCATAGTTACCAATTCAAATGTTTGTTGTTAAAATTCACTATTTAAGTACGTTTTTATATAGTATTTAAAGACTGTTTATTTATGTTAAAAACTGTCTCTTTCATGGTACAGATCTAATTTTTCCTGTAATTGTCTTCAAAGAGTTTTTAGAAAGGTGGCACGGTGGCGTAGTGGTTAGCACGAACGGCTTGCACCTCCAGGATCCAGATTGGATTCCCACCTAATTTAGGTGTTCCTAAATTGCTTGTAGTGAGTGAATGAGTGTGTGTGCACTGCAATGGATTGGCACCCCGTCCAGGGTGTCCCCCGCCTTGTGCCCCAAGTCTACTGGGATAGGCTTCACGCCCCTGTGACCTTGTATACAGGATAAAGCTGTATTGATGATGAGTTTTTTAGAAAACCTGTGCACTCATAAACGTTTGTCCATTTCGTGTCGTGTTTGTAACACTGATAAAATGTGAGATATTTTCAGAATTTAAATGTTTTTTGAGAATTTTGAGGATCCGTTTTGTTTTTTTACTGATAAGATTACATTAAAATGTATGGAAATTAATTCACTACTAAGACTAATTACGCTTGTTCATGCCCCGAGGCTTTTTCTTTACCCAACTGTCACATCCATAACGTTGGAACCGGCCAATCATCAAATTGATCCATTATACCCCCCGAGTGCTGAAAATAATAATAATAATAATAATAATAATAAAAATAATAATAATCTTGCTCATTGTAGTCTTTTCACCCTCATCACTTTTATGTTCCCTTTAGACAACCACAACACAGGAAACTTAATTATTTACAATTACTTTTGTCCACTTTTCATTTTCAATTCGTTCTAAATCTGTAAAACCGGACTGAATGAAAACACAGCAAGACACCTTAAGGAGAAAAAGCATGATCGACACTGACAAAAGACATTCAGACAAATAATCAGGAAGAGAATAGACACACCTGCTGTTAGCCCGGGTCAGCATTAAAAAATAAAATAAGCACAGGTTAGTCAGCAACAACATCCTGTCATACAAGCTGCATTCAGCTGTGTCTCAAGTCACACACTATGCACTTGAACTGTACACCATGTACCCATGAGGTGCCAGGTTGGACACATTTTACACAGAAAAGAAACACTTCATACCACCAAAAACCACAGGAACAAGCAGCAATATTTTTGGGAAAATTATTATATAACTGCAGGAACCTGTGCCGTCTCCTCCTGCATCCTCTCTCACTAGTACTTAGAGGTGTGACACTACTAGTACACTAAATCTCATTATATTCCCTAAGTGCATGTGTGCTACTTGAAATCTTTAAGACACAGCTTTAACCAATTGCTGTGCCAACCAGGCCTTAATCCTTCCTGTTTGTGGGTTATTTTCTACAAAGAGGAAATTACTGCTACAAGTTTAGGAACTTTCACCTTATTCATTCCTTCAAAATGGATCCTTTCACTTAATACAAGGAAACAAACGTATTGCATGGGAGGCTGGCAATAAAACAGGCTAAGGATTACATACATTTAAAGCACTTTTTTTTTTTTTATACTAAAAAACAAAAGTTTTTGGACACCTGACTAATCTCACCAAATGTGCTCGTTTTAATGTCATTTCAGATTAATGCCAGTTTTCTGTTATAACCTCCATTCTTCCGGGAAGGCTTTCCATTAGATTTTAAAGTATGGATTTGTGCTCAATCTGCAACAACAGTATTACTGAGGTCACGCAATGATGTTGGGCGAGTAGACGTAGGATGAAGTCAGAATTCAAGTCAGGATTTTTCTCTGGATGACAAGCGGTTAGCCGGGTTTTACCCAGTTAGCCGTTGCTGAATGATGTCAGCAAGCTCCCTTTGCACTAGTGGAGGCAAAAAAGTCGCATGAAATCCAATCTGCCTGTTCTCATTCAAGTCACGTCAATAACGGATTTGTATCCGATCTATTTTTATCAGATCTGTGTCACGTTATAGTACCAAATCAGAATTGACTGACTTTAGGCTGGTAATGTGAACGAAGACTTTGTTAGAACAGGTTTGGGTAACTTAGTTCCCCCGAAGGGGAAACTACAATTCTACAGAATACAAAGGCATTCTTGACTAAGAGTGTGCTTGCAACTTTGTTTTTTTTTAAAGAACTACACTGGTGTGATGATCAGATGTCCACAAACTACTGATTATAACGTGCAGTTAAAACACCGTGCAATATGTCCATCATAAATCCCCTGCCCTTTCCCCTGATTCTTTTGCTCTGTCTCACCAAAATTAAACGCGGCCAAGGACAGGCCTGAGACAACGTGGAATAGATGAATGACAGACGGAGACTGATGGAACAGGAACCGGCGGTACACCAGCGCAAAAGGATAACCTGTGAAGGAAAACACAGAGAGAGAAAAAAAAAAAAAGATTTTTATTCCAAACAAGGATACTATGCAATAAGACATGTAGCAGGATTTCAGTAAGAAACATCAGCTGCATGCTGGGAGATGGTTGCAGCAGGTCTTTTTTTTCACAACTGTACAGGGGCATTACAGAAAAATAAAAAAAGGTGTCATCACAGCATTCATTATCTGTAAGTACTAAGCCATCAGAAAGAGGGTTAAACAAGTTATTAGCATGAATAAATATTACAGCAGTCTACACTGGGTCAACACAAATCAGAACAGTGAAGTAATGGTACAACGTGTGTGTGTGTTTTTTTTAAATGAGCACTTGACAAAGAAAAAAAAAAAAAAAGAATTTTAAGCTTCATTTTGGAGAAACATGTTAGAAATGACCAAAACATCCAATTCAGAAAACATTGAACCTTCTTAGAAAGCCAAGTATGCGTCTAGAAAAGTTTTTTTTTTTTAAACTACATTCATGTTAAACTAATTACAAATGTATAAAGCAACCAAATAAGAATAACTGATGTGGAACCAGCTTTATAATTATATGCACCTTGTTGCTTTTAGGTTTGAACAAGACATTGTAAAAAGCAAAATAAACACGTTTAAATGAAAAAAAAAAAAAAAAAAAGCTCATGTCTAGAAAAGACAAACAAAAACTTTAACTGAAACCCATGCATAAAAATACAAGACCGCTTCTTCTGCCCAACAAGATCTGAATAATCAGCTGTTTATAGCGGAATATATTTGCTTTAAAACAGTGGTAACCTGACATCAAATATTACTGGTGTGGGGGTCTGTAAGATAAAAAACAACAACTGACAACCGTGTTCTAGACAGTGACAAACACCAATCCATACAGACTCTTATGACAGTCCATACAGACTCTAGTTACAGTATATTAGGGCTGGTGTTAGCAAGACACCAGCCCTAATATACTGTAACTAGCCTAACTAGGGCTCGCCTTTTTTTTTTTTTTAAATCATGCCTGTAACAATCCACTGCTACTCTCCATGTCTATAAGTTCCTTTTTACTATACTGGACTTTGTCCTGAAGTGTTGAAGCTAACTCACAAAGGTTCTTATCCCAAACCGGAGACAACCTGCTTGAGTCACGCCACTCCCCATAAACCCATGACAATATCTGATAATCCCACATACTCAGCTTGACTGAAGATAAGACAGATTTCTTTGAAATAAACCTTCCTTTGTGTTTTAAAAACAGTTTATACCATTAACATATCCTCAGGCAAACCCACAGCATAAAGTGCAGTTTATTACCTATAACATTTTTAAGTCCCAGTCAAACAGTATGAGAAATGTTCATAAGGGACGTAATTATACACTTATAGCAATGATAATCTATTTGCACGGCATGAGCAATCTCTCTATGAATAAATCACAGAGATGGAAGTGTCTCGATGATGCATGCATGGTTGTCATACCAAAAGTTCCAGCTGAAATACCTACAACTTATTATTTTAGCGCAAGAAAAAAAAGTGTTGCTTCTTTAATCAGCACTTTTACATACTGCCTATAGTTTAGATGTTCTGCATTACAACCAACATTTCTTCATAAAGAATGGTTTATAGTGTATTTTTATATCATGCACATGAATATTTAACAACACATTGATTAGGATATATGTGTCATTTCTGGTCAAAAAAAAAACAAAACTTGCTGGCTGAATAAAAGTAACTTTAAGTCAGTTGCCAGGGGTATGAATAATTCCGGGCTTGACTGTATATATACATATATAAATTTCAGATGTTTTACCTGGAGAGATTTCGACTGATCTTTGTACGAACTAAAAGTTGCACAAGCATTCCAGACGTGAGTTCAGAGATAGATAAATAAGAATCTATTACCTCCTCATGTAGGCAACACCCAGTATGGAGCGATGGTGTGATTTAAGAGTCACTCCCAAGCATCAAACCTGATGGCATACTGAGCCAATTAATAAATTACACCCTCTGTGCACTTTATTAAAGTTCACAAATCTGTACAGTGAACCACTGCTAAAAATATTAAAACTAGCCTGGAGGAGTAAAATAGTCTTAAAGGAGTTACAAAATGGCATGCCTTTACTAAATGCTTCACTTTAGGTATAACCACAAAGCTGAAATAATAGTCCTGTTAGAGGAAAAAATGTCTTCAATATGACGTTATGATTGTTAGCCGTCAGTGAACTATGATGTTGAACTGAACGACAGAGTAAATCTTGAAATGACAGGACAATTGAAATAAAAACAGAATACATGCTGGGAAATTTGACGCTTCATCACATTCCATCACTGTCTGACTGCAAGGACACCATTCTTATTAAAAACAAACAAAAAAAGTTTTACGCCAAATGCTGTTCCTGAAGCAACCCTCACTTTTCATCTGGTCTTCTGCATTCAGTGGGGTTTGGGTGGGAATCGAACCTGGGCCTTCTGCATGGCAGGTGAGAAACCTGCCACTGAGTCAACAATGCCCATGCTTTGTTTATTGTACAGATCTTTAAAAAAAACAATTCTGCACAGTGAAGCACAAGAGAAACCTCTAAATGAGATCTTAACACAGGCCAGATCAGATGATTTAGTCTGTGACTCGACAGATTTGTGTGTCAACAGGTGGCCTTGTGTGACAAGCGTCATTCAGTATCCCGTTTACAAAGAGAGAGAGAGAGAAAAAAAACATAACTTTAAAAAAATATATATTCAAGACTTTCAAAAACCTATGAAACACATTACTACATGTAATAAAATGGTTCATAAGTACTTTTTTTTTTTTTTTACACTGGCCAAACATTGTACTATAACAGAACACTATGAACCCACTACATGTCAGTTGCCATGTCCATAACTTTTGTCCTGCTATTTTTGAGATCATACATCAGCATGCATGGCCATGTGTCAAGCCAAAGTCAACTGATGTCCTACAGTATGTTCTGTCACACAATCTCAAAACCGTACGAGATGCAGCAATCAGACGTAACCATGTCATTGCTCTAGACTAAAAGGTGTGAGAAAAGGGGAAAGAGTGTTAGACAGCCATGCAGAACTAAAGTGTCAGACTCGTCCTTGCACTGAGTGAGAGAGTGAGTCATTGAGTTTCTTTTCTTCTGGGTGAGTTTGTTGGAAAGCGTGACATCGCCCTTCTCGACCTCCACGTGTTTCATCAGTGCCTTTCATGTTCACCTGCAGGACTGGAAGCTAGTAAGCGCGCGCGCACGCACTCACACACACACACACAACACATATCTGATCTTACACACGGGATTTCATTGAATTGTGACGCCGCGGTCATAAAGCGGAACACGTCTACAGTTTGACACGAGAAGATCATAGCAGTGCTTACCTATTAAAATTGAAAGAATTAGTCGAACTGCCGGTTCGGGCGAACCTAAATATTCCGCCAGGTTCTCGGTCAAGGAAGCCGCCATGTTTCGTGTGGGCGGAAGTGGCGCTGCCGGGAGTTTCCGTGATTGTGCACGAGCTCACCTCTCTCTCTCTCTCTCTCTCTCTCCGGTAGAGCTGCGTGTTATAGTAACTGCAGTTTCAGTTCTGCCCTCCTCTCTTTCTTTCTCCTCCTCCTCCTCCTCTCCTCACTCTCTTCGACAGCTATCAGCACTTCCGCCCTTTTTCTCAAACGCGTATTTCAACAGGCTGTTATTTCAACACGGCGAGCTGATAAACTCACATTCTAGATGTTTAGATCAGAGCTTTCGCAAACTTTCTCAAACATTTCCTCACATTTTTTAGTCCAACTATTGAACTTTCAGCGCATAACTGAAGGTATTTTGTATTCCATGCAAATTTCATTCAACCTAGACCAAGTTACTTAACCAAATTTACTTTGAAAAAAATCCCATGTGTATTACCCGTCACTAAACTGTGATGACATTAAGGGTAAATGTAATAATTTAACTCGGTGACGTGGTTGTCATGGCAACAGTGACAGCCGGTGACCGTATAGTGTTTAGTGTAACAGAGAACAAGCGTCCGAGTTCGTCACAGAGATCAAGGGTTCATCGACAGGCGCCCGACCATATCGAGTGTAACAGAGTAATTGTTCTGTATATGGATCTAATGTATATGGAGTAATATAACCCCCCCACACATACACACACGTAATCACTATAAAAATTTATACAGAATTACAACATAATTTTACATCCTTATAAAGATCAAATATTATATTACTATTATAATAATACAGTACTGGCGTATTACACGCATTTATGATGCATGTACAGTGGAACCTTGGATTACGAGCAAAATTCGTATTCCGAAACACCGAAAATTTTCCCATAGGAAATAATGGAAACCCAAATTATTCGTTCCACAGCCCAAAAAAATAAATACATAAAAATTATTAATACAAAATAAAAAAGTAAAAATAAAACAAATTAACCTGCAATTTACCTTTAAAAAAAGTCTAAATAAATCCCGACAGATAAGTGTTTCTGTTTAAGCGCAGGCGCTGTGTCTGTGTTTGTATATGTGTGTGCCGCTAAAGTAAGAGGAGACTCTTAGGCCTTGTTCACACGGGCGTTAAATTTTTGGATAAACGAACGCGCTCTGAACGTCCTAGACGTTCATGTTGCGTTTTGTAGTGGCGCTCGATTGACTTCTACACTGGCGTTCGTTTGGCTCTGTCTAACGCCAGCCTGCAGCCCAAATTGTAGTTTGTGTGTTAACCTGTGTCGGGAACTGGATATGAAAGCCCTTGTCATTTTATTTGAGGTGCCTCCTTTTAATATGGACCATTTTGCTATATTAGACATTAATCTTCTTGTTTTAAAAATTCTCGTTATACGGCGACGTAGGGAGAGAAAAAATCGCCGCCGCTACTGGGTTCACCCCATTTTATTTTGCTTTTTTGCCGCATTTCCCTATGTATAGCATGTAGGATCATGGGATATATCCGATCCTCCGAAGCGTAAAATGAACGCGAAGAAAACGCACTAGAAGCGCTTTCCTTGCGTTTGTTGGGATTTGAACGCCAAGAAAAAGCTGCATGCAACGTTTTTTTGACGCCGTAGAAACGCACAGCCAGACAAACGCACATCACCAAAGCCCGTGTGAACACTCTCATTGACTCCTATGTGTAGAAAACCCTCGGCGCTTGATCCGCACTCACCGAACGCTACAAACACCAGAAAAACGCTCGTCCCGTGTGAACAAGACCTTAGTTTCAGCCCCTCCCGTTTAAAAATTAGCAAGGAACATCACTAATGACACTCGTGTGAGCGCATACTAACAGAATCACTGTTGTAAAGTAAAACAAACAAACAAATGAACCTGCACTTTAACTTTAAAAAGAATCGCAACAGAGCAGTGTTTCTGTGTAGAGCAGATAGTGTTTGTGTATGTGTGTATGTGAAGCTGAGAGGGGGTGGGGGGGTGTAAAGGCGAGAATGTGTGTGTGTGAGAAGGGGCACGGTGTCAAATTACACGCGCACACACATAATGACAGGCTAAAACAGAGAGGGAGAAAAAGGATCTTTAACCTCTCTAATGAGATTTTCTTTTGCTTTACACTCGCACACACACGTGTGTTATAATAACACACACGTGTGTTATAATAAACAGTACATACACACGCACTTAAAAACACAAAATAAAATATGTTTTAGGTAAACACCTGGGGTCTGTTCTTCGTACGTCGCTAACTCAGTTAGCTGGATTTGATTGTTGTGGATTTGTCCTGATCTTGGATTGTTTCGTTCT
>JAQMYJ010000033.1:10756083-10783022 GCA_030014305.1 Clarias laeviceps
AATATGGAGGGCCCCCCCCCTGCCCCCCCCCCCCATTTGCAGCTATAACAGCTTCCAACCTTCTTGGAAAGCTGTGTTTTATTGAAATTCATGCCATTAATTCTGAAGAGCATTTATGAGGTCAGGGATTGATGTTGGATGAGAAGGGCTGGTTTGCAATCTCCGTTCCATTTCATCCCAAAGGTGCTCAGTGGGGTTGAGGTCGCTGCTCTGTGTGTTCAAGTTCTTCCACACCGAACTGATCAAACCTTGTCTTCATAGTCATTGCTTTGTGCACAGGGGCACAGTCATGTTGGAATAAAAAAGGGACTTCACCAAATAGCATAGCACTGTCCAAGATGTCTTAATTTAGATCAAGATTGCCCTTCACTGGGGATAAGGGACCTGATTGAAACACCTGGAGTCAATAATTAACAGGTTTGGCCAAATACTTTTTGTCTATATATAATCACTATATATGATAATCACTATATGGTGCCTCTCAATACATTAGAATATCATTGAAAAGTTTATTTATTTCAGTAATTCAATTCAAAAAGTGAAACTCAGATTATATAGATTCATTACACACAGACTGATATATTTCAAGTGGGTTTTTAAATTTTTATTTTGATGATTATGGCTTACAGCTAATGAAAGCCCAAAATTCTGTATATCAGAAAATTAGAATATTACTGGAATAAAAATATAAGATTTTTAACACAGAGATGTTGAAACACAGAAACTACTGAAAGTATTAACATGTACAGCACTTAATACTGTATTTGGCAGTGTAGGCAGGTGCTGGAAAATGAAATCAGCATCTCTATAAAGTTGGTCAGCAAAGGGAAGCATGAAGTGCTCTAAAACTTCATGGTAGCAATAAGTCCTTTTTCTACCACATTACCATAATTATCAAAATGAAAAGAAATGAACACATGAAATATATGTGTGTAATGAATCTACATAATATGAGTTTCACCATTTAAATTGCATAACTGAAATAAATTAAGTTTTCGATGATATTCTAATTTATTGAAATGCACCTGTACATACTAGTGATGGGTCGTTCATGATCTAGAAAATCTAGTAGACTCTGAGAGTTTTACTATTGGGCGTGCATGTGCGAAGCATCGCAAAACTTCCGTAGGTTATGTACAGGAAACAGAAATTAGTAGTTACCTTTGAGTCTTTTGGTCCGAATCGTTCGTTCTTTTGTCACTTGACTCCCATAGATGCTATGCAGTGCAATACACAGGAAACAGAATTGATCGATTCTTCTCAATGAGTCTTCTAATCCTAGTCGTTCATTCTTTTGTCACGTGACTCCCATAGAGATTGCTATGCAGTGCAATTGATTCAAAAGGAATGAACGACTCGGACGATGATGATGGTGAGCTACTCATTCTGTTTATCATAATATGTCCTTAGCTGCATTGTAATGTTTTCATTACTGGAACTATAGCCAAAAATGTGTGTATGTAGACGTGTTGGGGTCTGTTTATTGAAAATGTAACATTCTATTTTTTATCAAAAGAACAAAATTAAATAAATGACTCAAAAAAGATTTCAAAGAATTGAGTCACTAAAATGATTAAAAATTCCCACCACTAGTACATGCACACTGTACGTTTATAGCACGTAAAAACTTGTAGCACTGTAACTGCCTATTATACTACCACGTCATATTACACTTCTATACTAGAAACTTCAACGTTAACATATCACTTAAAGCATAAAAAATATCAATTTCTTAGATAAAAAAAAATTGTATCTATTGGAGATCAATCTACGTATATTTCAACTATCTTTCACAATAACAAGGGGCTTTTTCTTTCGAAAAAGCCTTCTAGACAAATACAAAAAGAGCAAATTTTCCAACTTTTTAAGAGCTTGCGTCCGATACCTGAGTAAGGCCGACAGACAACTCAGTCATGGTAGGTTCATTATACTACACATAAATAATATTATACATTAGACATGCTATACAATTTACATTTAACTTTACTATGTTACAGTTTCAAAGTGATCACATCCTCGACAATACCACACTGAAAAGATGTTTAAAGAAATATCACGAAGCAATATGCGCAAGTGCTTCTGGGTAAGCACATATCCGGGCGGTGGATGTGACGTCACCTTGTATACTTGCTTCCATTTAAAGTGCTCCGTTAGAGGCATTTATTTATTTATTTATTTATTATTTAGAATTAGTAAATGTTACCACACTGAACTCTATAATATAATTAAAATAAATTAATATAATAAAATGTGGAAACGTTACTGATATAAGCTGTAGATTAAAACTCATTCAGTTATGTAAAGCTAGTTGTACGTTTTGGAAAGATTTTTATACATTTATATATTTACCTGATTCCTAACTTCACGTTTAAGTTTGAATACATGATCTACTGTTTTACAAAATACAGTAAAATTACAGTAAAATTGTTGTTTATTTAATTAGTTATTAAATTAAGCTTATTATTTTCCATCCAAATATTTTATACACAAATCCAAATTCCAATAACAAACCATGTTTACATGTAGACATACAGTCTATTTTTTATGTGTATGTGCACAGGTGATAACAAAAAGGCATTTTTTGAATGTAAATTCACTGTGTTTTTCAATGCTTTTACAATGTATAATTTCTAGTTATCCCTCCTGGGTGTATGCTATACTATTATATAGCTATATATACTATATTATATATAGTATTTTTTTTTTTAAATAAGGATTTTATATGATATCTCAGCAAAACTGTACTGGGTAAAGCCTCCTTTTTCTCTGAAAATGGTCACAATTCTTCATAGCATGGATTCCACAAGATGCTGGAAATATTCCACTCCGATTCAGGTCAGGATTGCATCATTTTGCATTGTCACATGATGCTGGAAATAGCATGGCCATGAAGGGATGTTGACACAAAGCAGGATGGGGCTATAGATACATGCAGCAGGCTGCAGATTCTGACCCTTTTATATATCTGCATCAGCAGAAATCAAAATTCTTCAGACCAAGCTATGTTTTTTTTCTCCAGTTTTTAATTGTCCAGTTTTGGTGAGTATGTACCCACTGCAGCCTCAGCTTTCCCTTCTCAAAAAACAGAAGTATTCAGATGCTTTTCTGCTCAGCACAATTGTACAGAATGGTTATCAAGTGGTTTTCTGTGTTATTGTAGCCTTCCTCTTAGTTCAAACTAGTCTGGTCATTCCTTCCAAATTATCAGATAATACATTATTAAAACATATTAAACTATTAAAGCAAATAGTAACAATAGTATTTCAATAAAACAGAAATCAGTTTGGCCGGTGGTGTTTGCACAGGTAGTTCTGTCATAGGTGTGTCACAGACATGTACATCAGGCCAAGAATCTGCACACAGGCGGTGCCACGAGTAACCTGTAGTTTACAATAAATAATAACAATAGTAGAATAAGGTTATGAGTTCATATGTATAGGATGATACATATGTGAGAACTTATGTACAGAACTGCAGTATGTTTTAAAAGTTGTGTGTATATGCTAATATACAATATATCTGTGCAAGCATTGATTGTGCAGTGGTGAAGACATTTCAAGAAGATAACATGCTAAATATATATATAGGGATGTCTGTATAGTACAGTATGTACAGAATTAATATGGGTGGAATATATAGCAGTGCAATGATAAATTATGCATGGTACAAAGATGAAGGCAACATAATGTTTAGATTTAGACTTTCATAGTAATGAGGTTCTAATTCTTTATTCTCTCTTATTGTTTTATATCTGGCCTCATTTCTGCTGTCTGTTTTCTAAGTATCAGCTGGACCAATTTGTAAACAACACTACCTTTTTATTAAGTGTTTTTGGTCATCCTGTGCCAGTAAATAACCTTGTGCTGCCCCCTACTGATAGAAATATCTCCATCCATTCATCAAGGTATCTCTGTAGTCCATAGGGACCGTGGAGGCCAGTGGTGACCATTGCATTTATTCCCGTTAGAGGTTTAGTGGGAATAAATACAAATAGAAGTTTTAGACTTTGTACACTGATTTTTTTTTTTATGCTCACTCTAATAAACCAAGAAGTGTAGGTTTGGCTTCATCAATCAAATAAAACAAAACAAACAAACAAAAACCACATACACAGACACGTGCACACACATTTGGAGTTGGAATGTATTGTTTCGTTGAGTTTAGCTGAGTTATGCATTGAGCTTAGCTGAAACTCCACCTGCCTCACGAGCCTTTTATAATTACTGAATACAATGACTAAATTCCTTTTTTCCAGTTTTGCTTGTAGTGACAGTTGCAAAGTGTGTGTGTGTGTGTGTGTGTGTGTGTCTAAATGTTCCTTTTGCAGTTCAGACTTGTTCCGGGTTAAACATAATCCGTAAAAGTATCCAACTAGGACGATTTCCAGATTGATTTGTATAAAACATATATATTATTATTTATTATTATTCTTTATTTTTCTTATTAAAACAGTATTCCCAAAGTCTCTTGGGATAGGCTCTGAGCCCCGTGACCATGTGCAGGATAAGCACTATAGAAAATGAATGAATAAATGAATGAATAAAATAAAACATTTTCTCATGGCATATATCTATCTATCATAGATAAAACAGAAATTCTGTTTGTCCTACCCTCAGTGTTTGTCTGGCCGATGTAGCGGCTGTCCCCCACCATCACAGTAGGCATCATCATCATCACTGAGAGGGTGTCACAGGCGTTCCTCACTAAATGTAACGGTAGGCAGTGATAAGACAGGCAAAAATAAGGGCTGATGAACTATTGAAGCAGCATGAGAAGTGGCAGAGAATTGACTGCATACTCCATCTGCAGGTAATGGTAGCATGCAGGCATCAGGATCCGCATGCGTGTGGAGCCACAGGTACCTCTAGTTAACTATATATCAGATCCTTCTACACAGAACAGTAATTACCCACATTATTTGTAAGTAATACAGAATATGATATGTAAAGGTTGACTCTTTACCCTGAATAAGACTCTTCACCTGATTTTTCCATTTTTAAAGCAAGATATATTATTTATCTTCCTGTAAGAATTTTGTTTGTACCCACTGTTTTTTTTTTCATTAAGATGATTAATTTTATATATTTTGTTTCTTATTTCTGTATTATTTATTGTCAAATGAAATAAAAAAGACCCCTTCTCCTCTCTAATCTTTCTGTACTATATCGTACAACAGAAATACACACACTGTCTACACTTTCACATTGTTTTTGTTTGTTACAATTTCTTAGAGTCAATTTGAATAATTTGCTATTAAACAAGGTTTTGGCAACTGCATAGTATTTTAGTGACAATGTTAGAATCTGACCTACCAGCTGATCCTTCTCTGAGCAGAAGACATGTGATTCCTACTCCAGTGGGCCTCTATTATTATGTCATCTCACACGTCCAGGGTTGAGGGTTCAATCCCACTTCCAGTCTGTGAGCATGGAGTTCTGCAAGTATTTTGTGACTTTTCTCTGGTTTCCCAGCACAGTCCACACACGTGTTGTAGGCTGAACACAAACGGTATGAAATTGCCCATAATGTGTGAGTAAATGTGTAAATTCCGCAACAACAATAATAACTGGATTGAAAGTAACAGGTCATTATGGCCAACCATCACTTGAGAGATGTCAGCTTGAGTAGATGAGTTAATAGTTGTAGTTCCCATTTCTGACCACTAGTTGCAATAATAACTCCAAATAAAATTTTAAAGTAGCAGTCAATCAAAAGATATAATTACTATTTTACCTGATTTTAATATATCTGGAGATGTGAATGAGGACATTGTGAAGTTTAAGGTTTGTTTAGACCTGGTATTACTATCCACCTTGAGTGGTCCAATCAGAAGTGGAAACTTTGAAATGCCTAACACCTGCCTAACACGTCTACAGTTAATATTTGTGATTAGATTTTATACATAATTTATGCATGAGAAAATGTGTCATCCATGTTTATCGTGCCTTTTTTCATTATATTTGTTTTCAGACACAGATTTAATGCAAATTACATCTGGTATACCCATAGTGGCTGTCATAAACATTTTAACTGGGTGGTCAGCTAACAAACCTTGTAAATCAATAAGAGATGAGATGATGAAAGAATCTGCGCAAAAAGCAACTTTGTCTATGCTGTTATAACGTTGCCTTTATCCATTTGGCTAGTAGCTCAGTCTACCTTTCCCTGTGATTTCCAAAATGTCTCAAGGTGATTGCTTTAATGTTGCCACTACAAATTTAAGGCAGCGATGTGTGGCTCATACCACCTAAGCTGTCCACTTGTGATCGGGTCACCCAGGGGGCATATACAGTATATGCCAGGTGTGAACAGCTCCAGTATTTAAGGAGTTTAGACAAAAGGCATTCAGTTTGATCAGTTTGACTGATGGTACTTCTGTTTAGTAACATAGAGAACAAGCCTATGGATATACAAGGGTGAGTCAAAATATGTCTGCACTCAATTACATTAAAACGTCTGTTAAAAACAGAAAAACACTGTATTGTCAGCGCTTTCCCTTCAAGGTTTCTGTCTCCCCAGTCACTGCTGTGCGGGTGTTAACGAGTTACATCAGTACATTTGTAACTGCGATGCGAGCAAAAATGGATGCCCCACTTGAGATTTGCATGAAAGAAGTGCAGAGTGCAGCAATTCATTTTGTGGTCTGAGGGTGAACTTGGTGCTGAAATAACTTACAGAAGAGCATAAACAGAAGCATTTGGAAATCTGCAAACAAAATTTGGTTTGAAAGTGGAAGTTTCTTAAAGAGAATCATTACTGGTGATGAAACATGGATTCATCACTCCTCAACCTCCAACCAAGAAAAGTTCGAAAGTCAACCATCAGCTGGATAAATTTATGCTTACACTTTTCTGGGATTTTCGAGGGCCAGTATTGGAACAGTGTCAAGAAAAAACTTCAACAATCAACAGTGCTTGTTACACTGAGATGTTTATTGAAGATTAAACGCAGAGGACGAAATACATTTCTGCCTACGCTGTTAATACTCTGCAAAAACGTTGTTGAGTTGTTAAAGAATTCTCCTTTAATATCCAAGGAGAAAGTGTTTTGTCGCAAAGAAGCGTCTATGAATGGATAGTCTAGTAAGGAAATTCGCACAAGTGTTAGCCATCAAGAAGTAGCCGGACACCCATCCACGTCTAGGGCTGACGACAACGTTACATCCTTCCTATAGTCCTGATCTTGCTTTATCGGACTATCACCTGCTTGGTCCCTAAGAGGACAAAGATTCACTTCTGATGAAGGAGTGAAGACAGTGATGAATTTGTGGCTCATAGCTTGTAGCTAAAACATTTTTTTAAATGAAGGGATACAAATGCTTGTTGACAGATGGACAAAGTGTATTGAGAAGAAATAGGGATAGGATTGTGGTGGAAAATTATGTATTTGTCTTTTCTGAAAATCAGTTAAAACAAATTCCACAGAGAGGTGCGGATAATGTTTTTTTTTTTACCTATTTAATAATGAAAACTTCAAAGCACTTATGTAAGTATTTCTGGATAAGAGTGCCTGTCAAATGCCTGAATGTAAATGTAAAATGCATGTCATTCTATGTGCAACATGGACGCGAGCACGTGCAGGTGGTAAAATGAAAGTGCACATAGGCGCTGTGTGTCTGAATTGAAACACACCCCAGGCTTGGTCCTGCGCGCTCTGCAATGCAGGCGGGGTGTGTGTGTTGAAAACCAGTGAGCTGTCAGTAGGTCTGTGGGTGGAGCAGTGTGTTCGTGTATATAAACCCACTGCACTGACTTCTCTCTGCTGTCTCTCTGTCTCCTCGTGGGGTCATCTCTAATAACTAAGCAGGCTGTGTGTTGGTGCGTAAGCTTTCTGCAAACATGGCTGGCAGGAAATTTTTCGTTGGTGGAAACTGGAAGATGAACGGTGACAAGAAAAGTCTGGGAGAGCTTATCAACACTCTGAACAGCGCCAAACTCAATGCCGACACTGGTGAGGAAATTATTATTATTATTATTAAAATTTTAATATTTTTAAATTAATATTAACAAGGAAAAATGTTGCTTGTGTTCTTTCCACACAGTTATTCTCTTACTTCCGGGTTTAGGTCCGCTAGCTCAGCTAATTCAATTTAGACGGTTAAATTCCCGTTTGTTACAAAGTATGTCGTTTATAACGCGCACGAGAGGGCAGCCTGCACCACTACGTGCTAGAGCTGTAGCTAAATCGAGCTAGCTTCCCATCCAAGGTCATATGTGCGTTTCCTCGGTGTGTGCGAGTCAGAGTTCAGGGTATGTTTATTTAAGAGGCAAAAAATGGCGCTGAGAACGTTATACTGTATGTACTGGTTCATGACTCGCTTCAGTGCAGACGGTGATCGCAGGAGTGCAGTAGCGGAGTGATGCTGCGGTGAGGCCTGAGCTCGCAGCCCTGCTGGTGGGTGTGTGCATGGAAGCGCGGGCGCGCGTGTGTGTTTGTAAGCACGTAGCCAGAGCCAGACCCAGGAAACCGTGAAGAAATTGTATGTTGTCATGGATGTACAATAAGCACACACAACTGTACATCGGAAAGGCTACTTAAAGGCTCATTTTGGGACATTTTGTGTTCAGTATCTGAACCGTTCATGTGGTTAGGTTCAGAAATAGCAGTATATCTGGAGATCGTGGAGATTTCACGAGAAGTCGCATATATAGTGTAAATCAGCATAAATGAAGAAAAAGTCCCTTTCCTTGGTTTATTATTTCAAAGGCTTTTGAAATCAGTGTGAAACGTCTGCAAAAAAAGTTTATTTACTGTATACACACACACACGCGCGCGCACAGACACACGCACGCAGAGCTGTAGACTTCAACATATGTCTTAACATTCCTCTCCCAGCCATCTCGCTCTCCCTCTCACATACACGTGCACCAGTGAAGCTCCACAGTTCTTAAGTCAAGTGGCATAACTGATATTTTGTTAATTTTCTTTCTCAATAAATCTGTTTCTAATTTTATCCCATGACTGACCTTTATCTCCCAGTTTCTGCTTGACCCGTGAACTGTGGAAAATGCCATGTAACCTTCTCATGAATGACCTCGGACCTTTTGACAGCAGAGACTAGGATGTGACCTTTAAGGCAGAGTCAGTGCTAGGGTTTAATTTAGATTTGGCTTTACCCAAGATAGTCTTGCAAATGCCACAGCCCGTAGCCCTGTCTCCAAACTGCACAGAGGACAGTGGGCACGAGTTATAGTTAGGGTCATGTTTTAAATGACACTTGGTACTGTAATTCTGTTGATGCTTCTGTTCTTAACTACACTAATTAAAGTACTAGTATTTGAAGTGCACCTTTTTTACAGTCAGAAGTCATTGTTTTTCCTAATATGAACACTATCGCACCTT
The DNA here is from genome assembly GCA_030014305.1 of Clarias laeviceps. NCBI lineage: Eukaryota > Metazoa > Chordata > Actinopteri > Siluriformes > Clariidae > Clarias > Clarias laeviceps. The sequence goes on from JAQMYJ010000033.1 coordinate 10,765,426, forward strand.
TAGAGAGAATTGGTTTTGTTTGGAAAAATAAATGGCAGATGATTTTTAGAAACCAGTAACATCCTGCTCATTTAGAATAAATAGTAATTATTTTCCCCCAAACAGAAACCTTTTAACATCTTGCATTTTATTTATTCACTTCACATATTCACATTTTATTTTTTTTATTCGTCATTCAATTAGCTAGTAACATTAAAACCAATAACAAGTGAAGAGAGATCATCTTTCATAGGTATTTAACCAGACATACAATGCATCGATAATCCACAAGAGGGCAGAATACACATTAGATTCTATACAACTATGCCAGTGATGGTCAATGGACCTCAACCCCTAGTCCTGGAAGAGCCCTGCCCTGCATATACATGTATATTTTATTTTTTCCGTAATGTTTTCCGTGCTCTACTACACACAATTCAATTATGAAAAAGCTGTTAATTAGATGATTAATTAAATCGGGTTTGCTTGGACCTGAGATCACTAAAATGTGCAAGACTGGGTTCTTCAGGACCAGGCTTGAGAACCACGGTGTTCATGGAACGCTGATTGTATGACAAAAATCTGAGAAACAGATGCATCATAAATGTACTATGATGTTACAACATGTGACTGAAACGAAGTGTGCTGTTAGTGTCACGTGATCTTGAAGTACATACATCTGTAACATGTAGACCCTAGGGACATAAAATATGATTGGTTTTGGTTCTTTAAACATATCCCAAGCTTCCTGGGAACATCCTATAGTGTGGCATAAAGATATAATATATTCCATCCTCAGTGTTGCAGGCTGTAGAGTTCCTAATGAAAATGAAGCACTCAAGAGCATCAGGACCTTAATATGTAAATAAGTCAGCATAAGCTCTGTCCCCAAGTGTTTTCTTTCGCTTTCTAATTACAAGAGACAAGCCTGTAGAAATTGTAAACATCTAGTTGATGGTGGTTGGTTTATGTATTTTTATTTATCTATTCCCCAATACATGTTTTACCAATGTAGCATTTTTAATGGTTTTCTTATAAAACTCTTCTTGCAGAGGTGGTCTGTGGTGCTCCTTCCATTTACCTCGACTTTGCCAGGTCCAAGCTTGATGCTAAAATTGGCGTGGCTGCGCAGAACTGCTACAAGGTTTCCAAGGGTGCCTTCACTGGAGAGATCAGGTACAGGGCCACTCATTAATAATTCATGACCCCCCTACCCCACTCTAAATACTTTGCTAACACCTCCTTTCTTCCTCCCCCAAGCCCTGCGATGATCAAGGACTGTGGTGTGGGGTGGGTGATTCTGGGACACTCTGAGCGCCGTCATGTGTTTGGAGAGAGTGATGAGGTAACCCAGAAGAACTAAATCATTGCCTACCAATGCTTCTGAGAAATGTAATTACAGCCATGAGGATCGTTCCTTACCGTGTGTTGTTGTGGCACTGATCGTTGTAGCTGATTGGCCAGAAGGTAGCTCACGCTCTTGAGAGCGGCCTGGGTGTGATCGCTTGTATTGGGGAGAAGTTGGACGAGCGAGAGGCTGGTATCACCGAAAAGGTCGTCTTCATGCAGACCAAAGCCATCGCAGGTAAATGAATACGGTTGTTGGTTGTATTTCCCCCCCCCATTATTTGCTGTGCATGCTGAAACCTTTCTTCTTTTGTAGACAACGTTAAGGACTGGAGTAAGGTGGTGCTTGCTTATGAGCCTGTCTGGGCCATCGGAACTGGCAAAACTGCATCTCCACAACAGGTACACCCTCGGTTATTTCCTGATCAAAGTTTTATAAATCTGCCTTCCTTTTTCTTTTTCTCAGTATGATCATTTTCACTTGTGTGTAGGCTCAAGAAGTACATGATAAACTTAGGCAGTGGATGAATACCAATGTTTCTGAGGCTGTTGCTAACTCTGTCCGGATCATCTATGGAGGTAAAGGGTCACTTCCTGCCTGTACTTGTTTCATGGGTATTGAAACCATGATCAGTGATGTACGTTCAGATAAAGACGACAAATGTTTTATTTATTTTTTTCCTCGCTCACTTTCAGGCTCAGTTACTGGGGGTACCTGCAAGGAGCTGGCAGGCCAGAAAGACGTGGATGGATTCTTGGTGGGCGGAGCTTCATTGAAGCCAGAGTTTGTTGACATAATCAACGCCAAAGCGTGAGAGGATCTTGAAACGGAGCAGATGAGGAACAACTGGCACTAACTATGCCCATTTCACCGCCCTAGCATAAAGCACTTCTGTCCCATTCTAACTAAATGTTTATTTGCTCCTCGACCCACGTATTTGTGTGCTGCTACTGCATAAATGTATTTTTCATTTGTGCATAACGAATTGTCTATCAAAGAGATTATTTAGCTGTGATGTGATTGGCACTTAATGTGAAGGTTATCATCACACTGATAACTGCCTACCTAGATTCGAACACATAGCACTGGACTCTTAGGCCATGTTTACCCACTTTCTTTTGTGCTTACACTGTCCAGTTTATGGCAATAAAAGCCAATAATGTATTTTAAGTCAGTAGAAATCCCCCCTTACTGTATGTTCTGTGATTTAAGTTAATAATGCATCAGCTCTTTGGCTACTGTGTCAAGGCTGTTCATGAAAAGTCATACGGTTCATGCAAGGAAGAACCTTGTAATAAATGTTTGAGCGAAGAACAAAGCCCTGTGCTCTTGTTTTATGTGCATAATGAAAACACTAAGTCACTGACATTAATAACACGTTATGTATCTGATTATCCTTCATTTTGTCCATATCACAAACCTTACTTTCAGTCTGTTGTATAGTCTTGTGTTCCAGCCCTCTACTATCTAACACCCAAATACATGAATACAATAGGAATGTCTCTTATAACTAAGCCTCCTCTTCAGAAGCCCAATACATACAAGTTACCTCCGGCTCTTAAAGCTCTCTCGGACTCCTTTATACAATCTAATATAGGGGCTTAAATTCATTTCATTCTGGGTTGCATCAGCATGATTGTTCAGCCATTTTTGTAGGGTTTGCCACTTTGTTTATGTACAATTTGCCATGCTCAAAATGGACAAATTAGGTTATATTTCAATTCCAAATGGTTGGATATCCAGTATGGATAGATTAGTTTTAGCTTTGACATTACTCCATTAAACTTGGAATGGATGTTTTGCTATTTGTACACTAGACGTCAGTATTTGCTCACATTCAATACACCGAGCAAGAGAATGTATTTAATATATTTAGAATGTGGTGATTGTTTTAGTCCTCATTTATCCTTTCATCAAATATAAAAATAGGCAAATCTATATCTACTTTTTCTATACAAATTATTTATATGCAATTGTATTTTAATGTCTAAGGAAATTGAGAATGCACTGGCTTTGCCAGGAAAGTTATTCTCATAATTTCAACTGAAAATCTTTTGAGGATCTGAAAATGTTTCTTAATTTTGCCCTCAGAGACCCATGTGTTGTTTTAGACACATTGGGAGACAAGAGACCAGACCATAACTAAGGAGTATTTGGACCCTGGTTACTGACCTGGGTTATCACTGAAGTGCAAAAGTATGCCAAATTTTCAAAATCCTATCTGAAAAAAAAAAAGGATTTTTATGTGGCTGAGGGAAAATGAAAGTAAGTACAAAGCTCAACTACTGACTTCTGGTGAAACCTGTGCAGCAATCAGGTAAATAAAACTGATCTACACAAAAGGCCAAATTTGCTAAAAGCTTTAGAATCACCAGAAACAAACATTGCACTATTTTATATATATTCATATGTTGTTGATCCAAAAAACCTGTTTACCCCAAATACCTTAAAATATCTCACCAAGTAAAAATGTAAGCGCTTAAGATTTCATTTAGGTTTTTTTTAAACAAATTTAAATTTAACGAACCTTTGGTTTTAAAAGAACTTTTAACCAAAATAATTTTCGCATTTTTAAATGGTATTTATAGCATCCATAAATCATTCCAAGCTTTAATAATTTGTTCCAAAAATGACATACAGCCACAAAAATCCTTTCTTTCTCATTTATTTCAAGAGCAGTACAATATGTACAGAAAGTATTATACAAGTGAAAAAGATCAGTGTCCTTTAGCTCAAAGCTGATGTTCAGATGTTAAACTTTTGAGCTGTAAGAAAAGGCAGAGAAGCAAAACATTATGAGGGAATACTTACTGCCGAGCATAGAGCACATACATACGTGACCCGAACATATTCGTTAAAGAGCACATGGGGAGGAAAGAATAGAAAGAGGAAAGAGGATAAGGAAAAGTTTAGAAAAAGCAGATAATGATAACTAGTTAAAAGAATTCAATCTATGAGAGAGGTGACCATCACGAAAAGAAAAGGCATCAAAACAAGGCAAAACAAATACTACAGTACTAAAGAGGTGGGAAGCAGTCAAATCAGAAGAGGAACCAGAGGAAGAGAGAGAGAGAGACAGCAAGAGAAACCACATTGCACATTTACAGAAAGGGATGGGACCATTAGAAGAGGCAAGGAAAATACATTACATCTGTATCACAAAAACATCCAAAATAAAAGAGAAATGTTAATCTAAAAGACATGGGTAATCTGTTTTTTTTTTCTTTCTGGATCCTCATATGAAGTATTTAACCTAAAACATTTTCAATCAGCTGAAAACAACGTAGCAAAATGCAAAGTTCAGATGTGTTCTGTGCCCCAGTCTAATATTAAATTACTGACAGAACCAAAACCCAAGTTCCTACAAAATGAAATCAATATATTAAGTCACAGAAAATTGTAAATATCCAAAAAGGAAAACAAAACACATCTGAACATACCAATTCAACTCCTATCAACAAACATAGTTAGTGCCCAATGGTGGTAAATAATTGTATTGTCATCAAGAGCTTGAAGACTGCAGATTTTTAAAAAAAATAATAATAATAAAAAAAGGGCACACACATTGTAGACAGACTCATTAATGTTTAGATTAAACAATGGTTTAGCAAAGTGAATATATTTCTGTTTCAGGTGTGGCCACTTTCCAGCGTTCAGTTCAACTCTGGATACAGGTTTCTCTCTCATTTTTCATCCCTCCTTTAGCTTCCATTATGCATGACTGCAAAGACAAAAGAGAAATCTGGTAATGAGAAAAGAGCATAAGAACAGGAGAGAGAGGGAGCAGAAGATGGGGGAAATCGAGTCGGTTCTGCACAGGATAATCCAACTGTGATATTGATAATGAAATAAGGTGTTAACGACACAGGCAATTTCTGTTACAATTAAATGAAGAAAAAAAAAAAGCAGAACAAAGCAATAGAAGCTACATTTAGAAAGAAAAAAAAGCAATGCAGCAGGTAATTACTTATCCTTACATACTGTAAGTGTTTAAATGTTTCACAAACAAGCAAATAAACAAACAGAAGTACTGATGCTGAACACACCAGTTAACACGACTGAACTGATGTTCTCTACGGCCAAATATGTGGGAGGAAAGGAAAGAAAAAAACCAAACAAACAAACAAAAAAAAATAACCAAACAAACATCAAATCATTACTGCACAAAAGTCTCACTTTCTGTAAGAGTGGTGTTAACTGGTGTGGGGTCAGTACTCATAAAAACAAATCTCTCTCTTGTGAGCATCCAAAAACCCAGCATGGAAGGGGAAAAAAAAGAAAAGAAAAAAAACCTCTAGGGAAACTGGCAGTGACTAAGCAACAGGATAAAGAAGCAAGAAATGAGGCTAGTTAAAATAACAGCATATGAATGAAAAACATTTACACTAAAAATTACAGGGGGGGAGGCGATCAAGAAAAAAATAACAGAATCCTGTTAGAAAATCCTAGTCAACCACAAGGAAAAGAAAAAAAATTGGTGCAACATAAAGGGAAATATTACAATACCAAACAATGTTATTTCCTTTAAATTAACCAGAAACAGCTATAATTATCTCAGATCTGTCCATACTACTTTTTTTTAAATCTCTAGTAACACAGAAGCATATTTACTCTGCTCTCAATTTTCCATATATATATTTTAAACTCCTTTACTCAAATTTAAATTTAACGAAACTTTGGTTTTAAAATGGCTTCCATTTAAATTTACTGTCTGACCTACAATAACACTTACCATTGCAAACTGGACATTTCACCCATTTATTCCCAGGGGCAAAAGAGAGCAAATAAAGGTGTTCTGTACAATATTTACACTGCCACACATAAAAGTTCTTGACCTGAAGATAACTCAAAGATAAACCAATGATGAACATCTGTGCTCAGGAACAAGACTAAATTCACCATGCTCTGATCCAGGCTCCAACACACCAAGCTAGACCATGATCTTTGGTAAAACCATAAAAGTAAAACCATAAGTAAGCCAGATTTAGTCTACCCTCCAGGCAATGCTCAAATGTTTGTGCATAAAGCAACCCTGCATCAACAACTACATTTTCTTTATCTTAAGATGATAACCAATAGTTTCCCTCACTAGTTGGTAGAAAATCATTAAAGAAGCCTTAAACATTAATTTTTAAGATGGATCAGATCATACTCATGTGACAGGTTTCACTTTGATATTATATGGCATCTGAAAAACATCACAGCAAAAAAAAAAAAAAAAAAATCTGCTGCTGGATCAATGCTGCTGGATCAATATTTCCCCATCCTATAATCAGCAAAGTTCCTTCTTCTTACCACGCACAAACATGCGCTCAGGGTCAGGACAGATACAAACCCATATGCTTTCAGATCCTACTGTGTCACCTGGCTGAGGTGATTACGGCTGCTCTGCTCTTTTCTTCTGCTGCCTTACAGGTCTCACACTGCTGCCATTATTTCTCTGGTAGGATGATCTTGATCTTCTAGGAATAAATGCTGTTGATTTGGTGAAGCAGCCCAACACAGACTCAGGCTGTGAACTGCCGTGGTTCTAGAAGCAGTAGATTCTGCTGCAGAGCTTCTTTTCCTTTCACCGAGTCTTTGTCTTCCTGCAGATGTTACAGTGTGCTATGCTCTTTAGATGTTTAAGGACATTAGTGAACTTGCTGGACAGATTTAAGGTGTGGGTCGAGTGTGTGTAGGTCACAATGCAGAAGGAAATCTAACCGAGCACACTTCTATCTCGCCATGCTGCATCAAGTCCATACCTGGGATGAAAGACTCTTGATTGCTCTGTTGCTAATGAGCTCTCTGTTGCTCTCACGACGGGCCAAGGAAGAAGACACACATGGTGGCATACAAACCATCTCACCAGACTGCCATCCATCATCAGTGCAAGACAAAGTCCACTGAACACGACAGCTTTGGGAAACACCGCTGGACCTTGTAATCTGTAACAGACAGCTTGCAAGCCGCCATCTTTGTCTTGAGGCAGACAGGATGTCTTCATATGATCGGCTTGTCTTCACAGCTTTGGTTTTCAGGACATACTCTTCATATGAGCTTTGACGCTGTTGGCTTGAGGGAAGAAAAACATTAGAACACAGAACATCATTAGCTACAAAATGATCTGTGAGGCCTGGGAAACGGGAGACCCGGAAACTTTGTGAACTTCCTAAGCCTCTCTAAGTGATAGTCGAAGATGAACTACAGAGCTGATGCTTTATTGCACTTGGTCCATCTCTGATTATTGTGTGGATTGTGTCATATAGGCAGCTTTTCTCCCAGTGTTAATACTCTGAGGTTTCAAGTATAAGCAGATCAGCTAGTCACCATCACGCTGTCATTAAATGTGTGTCTTTACAGTTCATTTCTGTATGCATGTAATACTCTATAAGAGTAATAAGAATATAAATAAGTGTAATCCATGTTGTACATTATTATTCTCTAAGATAGAATAGGCTGGCTATACTATGCAGATATCTGGTCCCACATCATTCCCTTCGACTTTTAAATACTCCCACCTCTCCCCATGTACTAAGTGGTGAGACAAGCTGAGCTGGCTTTGCAATCTATCTTGTTAGGATCTGACTGAATAAAAGTAACTCCGAGCCCCGTCAGGAAAGTTAAACATGTATCTAAACAAGGGAAGGCCAGACTGGACTGTACATACTCCACCGGCACAGAGGGCCTGAACCTGCAGTAGACAAAGAGACAACAAGATGAAACTGGTTTAGTAAATAGAAATAATTTAAAAAATAGCATTAGTGTAAAAACACAAGCTCTGGTCACTCACGTTTTAAGAATAGCCCTCAGAGCTAACTTTCTCTCACGCTCCACAAATTTGTCAATGAGGTAAGCCGCCATACGTGGTGCTCTCTTGTACAGAAGGAAAAAGCGATGGTAGTTCCCAAGCGCCCAGGCGGCACGGAGTGCAAGAGCGTGAGACACACAGTCATCCTGACGAAGTTCGGGGGTTAGATACACCAACTCCGTGGTTAAGTCTGAGTAAAAAAAAAAAAAAGGAACAGAAAAAGCAAGAAGGAGCATAAAGATAAGATTACAAAAAATAAAGCCTGAAAAGAATTGGTTGCTGGCCAGAGAACAAAAATACCTCCAGAGTTCTTAGTGAAGATGTAGTACAGCAGTCTGTAGGCGGTGAATTCTCCTACGTTGCTTGATGGACACTCCTTGTAAAGCTCCTTCAGCTGTGTCTGACACTGATTAAACTCCTCGTGATCACCCTAAATTAAAAGAGCATGATTACACTTTGGTTCCAAATAATTTAATCACAAACTCACTACAAACCTATAACATGACAAGAAACGGTACCTTTTCCAGGGCAATACGGGCATGTGTTTCATAGACCTCCACAGTGAAGTCTGTTCGTACCCCTTGAACCTGAGAAGACAGATTAATTTGTCTTCATGCAAAGATAAATCTTACAAGGGGACAATAATTAGCATTTAGGGTTTTTTTTAGGTTTTAATTAAAGCATGGTTAATAAAACTGTAGAAAATTGCCAGATAAACCAAACGCATCTATATTTTTATGTCCGTCATACTACATAGCAAAGTACATACTATCCACAACAGCATTTATCCTTCTGGCTGACTCTTAGGCTCTTTGTTCTTTGAGGTAATAATGCACAACAAAGAATATTACATGGTAAAGCCTATGGAGTGAGTGCGATTTGGTCCAAGTATGTTCTAAGAGGTTTAAATGTAAAAGATTTCTTCTGTTTGAAAATAGTGAATTTTACATTTAACTCAGGTGACTTAAGAAATCTTTAATTATTTTTGTGCACTAGACTGGAAAATTACACAGTGCCCCCCACAATTCCAACAAGTTTACTCACAGTGAGGTCTTGTCGTATTGACTTCATCTGTTCACAGGCATACTGGTAATCCTGATTGGCCTTCCAGTGAGCCTTCACTGCAACCAGTGACTTGCGCAAGACCTAAAAGGCAGAACAATCAAACTTTAAACAAGTCTACACGGTGCACACAAATTCAAAGAAAGCATTCTGCCCATCACTTAACATTATGGTAAAATTTAGGGCTGCAACAACGAATCGATTAAAATCGATTACTAAAAGCATTGGCAACGAATTTCATAATCGATTCGTTGTGTCGCGCAACGCAGAGACATTTGATTATTAAAAAAAACTTTAGTTTAGCGCAGAGCGGAGTGAACACACTCGGTCTCGCACACTGATGCTAGCAGAGTTCGGCGCCTCAGACAGGGCGGAGCAAAAAAAAACAAGCGGAGGTAGAGGAATGATACATGGCGGAGGCTGCTGGGTCTTAGTACGCATCTCTTACTGGTTATAATCAACATCCGTGCACGCGTGTACAGTTTACTATAACACTGTAACCACGTGTGTGTTTGTGTAAAACATTTTATTTTGTGTCTGTATGCGTGTGTGTACAGCACGCGTGTAATGCAAAAGCAAGTGTCATTAGAGACATTAAAAATCCATTTTCTCTCTCTGCTCAAGGCTTAGCTTGCTCTTTGCTTAAAGCATACATGTCTATGTTTTTTGTGTTAGTCCATTTTTATTTTTTTTTATTATTATTATTATTATTATAACAAGGAGCAACATGTTTGTGCACTTTCTAAAGATTTTAGTTCTGTTTTTGAATAAAGGGTTGGAAATTAATGCTTTTCTTGTGTGTTTTTTTTTTATCCGATTCATCGATTAATTGAAAAAAAATAATCGACAGATTAATCGATTATTAAAATAATCGTTAGTCGCAGCCCTAGTAAAATTAATTCCTAATAAAAGCAACAGCTTTTATTTTTCTCTGATTTATAGAAAAAGGCAGGGTGGTGGACACGTGGGAGATTAATTATACGGAAACCATTTCTGCATGTTGCTCCTGTCATAAAGCCAATTATTTCAACTTGGTCTGTGTATGGGTTGACAGTAAGACGTACAGGCACAGGTCGCACGGTGGCAGGATCAGGGGCGCAGGTCAGACGCAGATAGTTTTTGGTGATGTCCTGGCAAGTACCCACAATGGGGCATTCATCCCAGCTGAGGCCTTCCTGAGTGGCATTCGGGAGCTCAGTGGCATTGATATTCAGTACCAGTGGCTCAGTGCGCTTGGTGTGGAATCGTGCTGCACGGCTCTGCTTCTTGGCCTCACGATTGGGGTCGTGAAAGTCCAGGCCTGCTGTTCCACCCTTGCGCTTTTTACCAAAGACACCAGCCAGATCGTCATTCCTGAGAAAAAAGCAGCACGCGTTTAACTTGACTGGTAACTTTAACTGTGTATATGTATCGTGGAGGTCTAAACTGCTAGATTTACATTATGTTATTTTACTTTGAGGCAGGATTTTGGAAAGTTCCAAGTCTGGAAATTGAGCCTTGTTTTGGCAGCTCCTTACCGCATGCACGTTTTCCAACAATAACAACTGGGAAATGCATCGGGTTTGGGAGAATGATTAGGTACGAGTATAGAGATATCCTTAAAGGAAAAACCTCCTTAGAAGCACAAGTGTACATTTTTCTTCTAAAACACTGAATAAATCATTCAAGGTACCAACGCTCCCATTGAGAGATCATAAATAAAGGCAATTTCCAAATATGCCTTAAAAAGTTTTTGTATATAAGACTTTGGATCACCAAGCACCTTCACACAGCTTTAGATTAATCATTACATGATAATGAATAATTTTAATTCATTAAAAACTTGACATAAATGAAAATATTACATTTTCATCATTTCAACACTTGACATTTTGATCTGTCTTATTGATGTCAGATTATTTTTAAAGTTTTTACTACCTTCGCCCTCGATTCGCTTTCCCTCCTCTCCCTCGGCCTCTTTCTCCTGTGGCACCTCTCCCTTTTTCCCTCTCTTCCCCACGCCCTCTCCCAGCTCGTTGTTGTCGTCGGGAGAGAGGTCGGAGGTCGCTTGACATGCTGCTGTCAGACTGGGAGCCAGAGTCACTGCAAATGGATCAGAAATACAATATCAACCATCATATCTTCTAACATTTTGATGAATGACCGTTTTCCTTAAACATTGTACATGTTACCTGCGACGATGTCTGCCTTTCTCTCTGTAACGGCTATGAGGAGAAGGGGAACGTGAAGAGGAGCGGGATGAACTGGACGAGGGACTCCTTTGTGAAAACACATTTCTGTAGTTACCCAGCCGACCCCCACCCCTACCTCGAGTGGCTCCCCCTCGACCAAGAGTGTTCTCTTGAGAGCGTTGAGGTGCTGTCTCCCATCGGGACTGCCTAGGTTTCACCCTGGACAGAAAAAAAGTTCAGCTCTCCTTTTTTCAAAGTATAAAAGAAAACATCAACAAGAATGCACCAAAATTAAATAAACAAATAAATAAATAAATAATAATTAAAAAAAGCAACTCACTCTGGCAGAGGTTCTCTAGTCCAGTCAATGGTGAACGCTGAACCATCTTGCAGTCTGCTTTGCAGAATTTCCTTTAGCACCTTTTCTGTCCTGTCTTTGTCTTCCTCTGTCTCACAAGCTGTGAAGCAACGCTGCACATATTCCTTCATGGCCTGGGGCCAGTCTTGGGGCCTACAAAACAACACACAAAGTAAAGTTACAAAGATATAGTTTCTCCCTCTACACACAGATTAACAGAGTACAGAGTAAGTGATGGTAGCATGGCTCTGTATGCATCAAGTCTCACCCAGCCTGAGAAGCTCCCGCAGTGGTAGCTGTTGTTACCGAAGACACAGGAGTTGCTGATGTGGTCATGTTGGATGTAGAGGATCCATTTGGTTGCTCACCAGCTACAAAACTCTGATTGGACATTACATATGGTCGTTTCTGGATGTTAAACTTCACAGATCCAGTTCCAGGAGCCTCTGTGGTTTGGGACAGATTTATAATCCATCATACCATTAGTCTACATCCAACAACCTACTTATACTCTACAACTGTGGTACGCTGTCTAGCATCTTTCTCCTGGGACTCCACTTTACTATAACCTTGTCTCCTTCCTTAACCATTCAGTGTTATGAGATGTTTCCCAACTTGTGTCACTAGGAAATAAATTAATTGCTTACATCCAGGTTGAACATTACAAAGAAAACCAAGTACACTTACGTTTCATGCGATTCCATATCTGCTGCCCTTTGCTCATATTTCCATTATTTGATTTCTTGCCGGTATCCCCTCGCCCTGCTCCTCCATACGGGCCTGGCGCTAACCCCTGTTGTGGCTGGGATGTTTGGTAGTTTGGGGCTTGGAAACCCTGGTAACTCGGCCTATTCTGCCCATAACCATATGCCCTCACTGGACTGGAGTCAGTAGGACTATAAGGCATAGCTCCATTAATGATGTAAGGAGATGGGGAAGGGGGTGGAGGGTATTGAGAGTTGGGCGGTGGTGGAATAGGAGGGGGTGGAGGAGGAGGAGGCTGTTCTGTCCCTGTGGGGCTTTGTGGTGGAGGCTGGGGTACATCAGGAGGTGGAGGCTGTGTGTCACATGGGTAGCCAGAAGCCTGCTCCTTCAATCCAGCCATGCCGGGGTGCTGACAGAAAAAGACAGACAGATGGGCGTAACTGTTAAACAACCTTACTGTGCATGTGTTTTAGACTATTAACTGCTATGCACAATTCCTTTGCTGCCCTCGGACTCATCACTGGAAAACATAAGGATCACAAAACAGCAAGAGCTTATTTAGGTGGTAGACCATTCTCATCTACTAGCATGTCTGCGTCACTGATGTGCTGCTGTGTTTGAGTATTATGTGAAGCATTGTTGCTGGAATTTTTAACTTTAAATTTATTGAGGGGCAGAGCAAACATAACCACCTAGTCCTCCATCCTGTTAGACGCAACAACTGATTTTTCCATGCTTGTTATCAGTGCTCAATTTCTGACCACAGAACTGCTTGTTCCCATATATTTTCCTGAAACTAGCACAAATCGGCTTTAAAAATCCTGCATTGCTGCCACTCAGAATGAACTTTACTATAAACAATATGCATATTGTTTCAAAAATATGATTTTGTATTTAATATCATCAGCTCTGTAGAAAACTTACCTGTGCAGTAGGAGTTGTGGGTTGTTGGTAGGCTCCTGGGACACCATACTGACCAGGTGGATATACTCCTCCATACTAATAATAAATATTAGAATGTGATATAAATACTTTAGATAAATTTTATAAATACAACAGAGACGTGCTGCATATGTGCCTCTTAGTATAATATACCAATGCATACCATATTACTAAATTTTGAGATTTTAAGCCACATATATTTTGTAGAGCGCGTGTGTGTTTACCGGAGGCACAGGGTAGTAGTAGTTGTAGGGGTAAGTGTATCCTGCATACTGTTGCTGGTTCTGTGGGTACCACTGATAGTACGGCTGTTGTTGCTGCATTGCTGAAGGGTCAGTCACTGGTGATGGATACTGTCCCACCTAAATAACAAACAATAAGCTGGTGCACACTGAACAATATTCACATCTATATATTGACCTTTTGCACACTCTCCTTTTTACTTCCATCAACAGGAGATAAGTTTGCCAAATAAGTGATTTTTTTCAGGAAGATATGCTACCACAGGGTAGCAAAGAACAATAAAACTTTTCTTCATGAAAAGAAAATCAACTCTATAACATAGATAGCAAATGGTTGGATCTCAATCAGATTAAAATGTTATGGAGGAGTGAGAGAGATGATACCAGCAAAGCTGAACCAACTTAATGATTAATATTATTTAATTTATATATTTCATGCCTCAAATAATTTATGCAAAGAACAGGAAGGAAACTACTTATTGTGAATATTTTTGATCTTGATGATTCCATTTTTTCAACTTAATATGGAAAAATGTCTGCAGTTAAAATTATTTGCTTAAGATGTATTTCAATTTCTTTCCCGTCCTTCCACTTGCCATCCGGTACGTCAGGCGGTGGATACCTAGCGAAATATCTGTCATTTGTGTGGAAGTTACTTAATGGGTCGGGTTGCCAGCTCGATGCCCGATTGTCATTCACACATTACGGGCAATTGGTAAACGGCAATTAGCATAACCTGCATGTCATTGGACTTTTGCAAAGCAAGCATGTGGAGAACATGTAAAATCCATGCACACTGACCCGAGACGGGAATCAAACCACAACCCTGGAGATGCACGGCCAAACGCAAAGTGTTTTGTGCTTTCTTTATAATTTATTTTCTACATTGTTAATAAGACGGGTTAACATCTTGCAAATGTGATTCTTAAATTTTTTTGCCTAGATTTTTTACACTAAATATATATTCTGATTTGCCTTCCCATTAACGTTTGCTTTATCTCAAGGAGCAATTACCACATTCCTGCATTTAGGTTTTTTAATTAAGTCCCACATGTGCCACTTTATTACTTAATTGAATACTTTGTTGAATAAAAGGAAAGATTATGAACATTGAATTAATTTGAACATGTATATGAAAACAAAAACAAACCAACAAAAACCACATTCACTCGCCTGCCTTCACATTCAAATTCTTAATTCATAGGGTTTAATATAATGTTGGCCCACCTTTTCCTGCTGGGAAAATCATATTAAGCCAACACTTTTTGCAATATAGTGTATAACCATGGTGGAGATTGGAATCCCACAGTCGGCCACAATTGTCCTGCCTGTACGACTGATGTGCTGAAAGTCCAGGCTCAGACAATAATAATAATAATAATAATAATAATAATAATAATATAGTGGCCTTAAATAAAATGAAATACATTTCAGTTATAATTGCCACCAGGTCCTACCAGTTGCTCATTTCTCTCTCTTTCAATATCTCAAACAAACCAGAACTATAAAGAGGAGAAAGATGCACAGGTCGAGTGAGTGAGAGAGGGTTAAACTACACGGCACAAGCGATGAGCGTCATTAAGTAATAAAAATAAAATAAAGGCTGTGCAAAATTATTTTATTTTATTGTTTATTAGCGCTTTAGGACATGCACTTCAGTCTAACCTGTGGGTTGGTGTGGTTATTTGCAGATGTCTTGCTGGAGCTCTGGCTCTTGCTGATGGAGGCCAGCGCCTGTCTCGCTTTCTCCCACTCAGGGTTTTCATGAACAGGCGCCTCTGTTGCAGTGCTGCCACCATATGGCCTGGAGACCGGAAACATAAATCTTACAGTTTATAATTAGTACATAATTTTTAGTCGCAAGTAGGTAACTCGAAAATAATATGTTACAAAACTAGCTAACTACCAAGAACGAACTAGCTAATGATTGTTGTACTTGTTTTACGGCGGTTGGCATCCAGTAAATTGTTAATAAGCAAAAAACGTAACAAAAAAACAGACGTCACCATGACGAGCTCGCTAGCTCTGTTCTACATACACACCGACGACAAACAGCAAGGTAACACGTCATAGAATCATTCATCTAAATGCACCTGAAATGAAGCAAATAAATTACCAGGTCGCGGTCGAGGTCTGCGGTGTCGCATTGGTCGCCATTTTGCTGCGGGCTAACTCGCTATGCTAGCAAGCTGACTGAAGAGGCTGCTCAAAAAATGGCCAGTTAGCCAACAAGCTATCGGCTTTACTAAAAATAATTGCAATTACACCTTGAAAATATTTTTGTCAGTTCAATACGGGAAAAAAAGGTCATTAAAAAAATTATAAAACTACGTAAACAAACAGAATATAACAGGTTTAATCCATAGTAAGACACGACGTCGAAAAGAAAGTCAACACCTCAAACAAAATGGCTGCCTGTGACTCGAGTGACGTTTCAACCAAACGCCCATCTTAGGGTGAAATACCCGCCTCATACGCCTGTGTGTGGAGTATTTTTTTCAAATTATATTTATTCTTTTTTTTTATTTGCACACCAAACGCAGTTACATCTGTATATGAAAAGGGTGACGCTTTTACTTAG
This sequence comes from Clarias laeviceps, assembly GCA_030014305.1. Taxonomy (NCBI): domain Eukaryota; kingdom Metazoa; phylum Chordata; class Actinopteri; order Siluriformes; family Clariidae; genus Clarias; species Clarias laeviceps. Next base: position 10,781,607 of record JAQMYJ010000033.1, read on the forward strand.
TGGCCGTACGATATGCAAGTTCAAATCCTGGCTTTACCACCTGAATTTTCTCACTCATCGTCTATACCACTTTATCCTGTATTCAGGGTCGCGAAGGGCCTGGAGCCTATTCCGAAATTCTTAGTGCAAGAGGCGGGGTACACACTGGACAGGGTGCCAATCTATTGCAGGGCACACACATACACACACTACGGGTAATTTGGCCACGCCAATTAGCATAATCTGCATGTTTTTGGACTGTGGGAGGAAATCCACCAAGCATGGGGAGAACATGCAAACTCCATGCATAGTAAGGCAGGAATCGAGCCTGGAGGTACAAGGCTACATTGCTAACCGCTAAGCCATCATGTGAATTTTCTTTTTTATTAAATCAAGCCATGGTGCAGTCGTTATGGCATAATTTGGGTGGACATCTACACCATAGTAAAGCAGTTTGAACCCACCTCCAGTATTAAACCTAGACCATTTCTCAGAGAAATGGAGTAGGTCTAATATTGAGGGAAGAGTATGCCAAAAGGGCAGTGGAGGTGAGGAGATTGCCCGATGAAGTGATGAGTGTAAAACTGGAAGTGGAAGGGGTAATGATAAATGTCATCAGTGCATATGCTCCTCCACAGGTAGGATGTGATGTGAAGGAGAAGTGTTAGTCAAGTGGAGTGAGTTACAGTAGACAAAGTGGTAGTGAGTGTCTCCACAGAAGACAGAGTGGTGACTGTAGCTGACCTTAATGGGCATGTTGGAGAGGTGCAAGTGCTAACCACTAAGCCACCTCATACACATTAAAACTATTTGAAACTAGGGTGGAAAATTTCACACATTTTCTTGTTAATAGTTAATAAAAAGTTAACAAAAATTGATTATTAATGGTAAAAAAGATGCACATTTTTCTTAGGTTGCTATTTATTTAAGCAGTTCTAACCGGGCAGTCCAGCATTTCCCATACGTTGATTTAATATCAGTCACATGTTGATCTTCTATTTTGTTTTTATTTAAATTACTACTGATTCACTTAACCCCTGTCTCTCTCTCATAAACACAAATGCTCTGCCCCTTCTATTTATCACCCAGCAAAAAAAAAACACATAATTGTTGTTGTTAGCCCGGTGGTGTAGTGGTTAGCACTATGGTCTCACACATCCAGCGTGGTTTGATTTTCACCTCAGGTCTGTGTATGTGTAGTTTGCATGTTCTCCCTATGCTTGGTGGGTTTCATCCCACAGGTGACCATAGTGCTAACCACTACATCACCATTCTGCCCAATAATAGCACTTATGAAATAGTCTATGTCTATAATTTTTATCATAGGTTTATGGTAAAGGATTGAGACAGAATATCAACCAAAATCCAGAAAAAGCACATGATACAAATGTTATGAATTAAGTTGCATTTCAATGAGGGAAATAAGTATTTGATCCC
>JAQMYJ010000033.1:10783122-10800633 GCA_030014305.1 Clarias laeviceps
ATAAAAATTATAGACCCTTCATTTCTTTGTAAGTGGCCAAACTTAGAAAATCTGTAGGGGATCAAATACTTATTTCCTCCACTGTATAAAAAATAATAATAATAATAAATCAAATAGATATACAGTATATAAGAAATATAAAAACCTATATGTACAAAAGACAAAATAGCTTCAGTTTAAGTGGAAATAAAAATGGAAATAAATGGAAATGTCCAGAAGTGTGCAAATGTGCATGTATGCGCAAATAGCATAACACTGCCTCCACCAAGTTTGACAGATGATGCAGTATGCTTTGGATCATGAGCTGTTTTCTCTCTTGCTGAGCTTGCCAGTTAATTTTTTAAGAATGTATTTTTTTAATGTTTTTGATATCTCTCCGATGAGTTTATTTTGTTTTATTTTCAACTCATTGTCCACCTTTAGACACCTACACCTCATGCATCATGAGGGGATATCAAATACAAATGTAACACTCAGAACCACCCAGGGGCCTTTTGTTTGCTTTGATTCAGGATTCAAGTAAGAAGGGAACAGGCCTTTCTGGCCATGCAACTGCTTGTTCCATTATTTATAGGCCCCCAAAAATGTGTGTGTGTATGAAAATGGCTATAGTTTCTGAATAGTAATGCCATACTTCTGTCAAAACCCTTGAATTAAAGCTCAAAGTCTTGATTTCACTCGTCTTGAATGTTTTGTTTCAAATTCAATGTGTTTTTGTCAAATGTCAAAAAACTTAATTGTTCCAAAAATTATAGACCTGGCTGTATATATAAAAGATTACAAGGTAAATAAAACACATTTAATACTGATCTTACATCATTTTCAGGCAACAAAATTCAACAAAAAAATATTTTAAAGAAGTTTGCCAACACCCTTTAGCAATACTTTTTTAAAAGCATATTCTTCTTCTTTTACAGCACTCAGCCTTTTGTGTCTACCAACCTAGCACATGTTGATGTGGCAGCTTTATTCCATTCTTCTTTGGAAAAATGCTCCAGATCAGTACACAGTTCTTTACAATATCATGATTTAGATATTAGCTTTAAGTGGGCCATTCCAAATCTCTGATATTACAGTATTTTTCCAAGGCCATTCCATTGATGACTTGCATTTGTGCTTTGAGTTGTTATTGTGCCCATTTTGGTAACAACAACCTTGGCAGTGTCTGAGTATGTTTCATGTCTTTTGTTGTTATAATAATATAAATCTTTAAATTGGCAAATAAAATCTAGTTAAAGTTCCTAATATGCCACAATTTATTTCCTTATTGGATGCCTAGGAGCTCTTTTTCTCATGTGATTTTTGTCAATATCATATCTGTGTGCTGACAAACCAGCTGGCAGTTCCAGTGGATGAGGGAGAGGAGATGGAGAGAAAACAATCCTCATTTTTTAAATTATTTATTTTTAAAGGCCATGTCCAGAAAAATGGGCGGGGCGCTGTAATCCTGCACTGCTGGCTTCCCATTTCCACTCACCAAATGGGAGTCAGAGCAGCATTATGAAAGGAAGCCAAAAAGCCAGTCCGTTGAGTGTGATGTTTTATGACGAAGAGGCTAAGTTTGTTTCTCTGTTCCTTTCTTGTAGACTCTGAGAGTTCTGGAGAGTCCTGCTTCCCGCACCAGAGCTCTACATTAAGGACTCTCACATCGCCACACTCCACTCCACTCCTACCCTTATTGTGAAGTAGATGAAGCATGTGCATGAAGTAGAAGGAGAGTTTGAGAAAAATGGGCAACCAGGAACCATGACGTATTTTCTGTTCCGAGGAGGCCTCCTGTACTATCATACCATTATAAGAGGTGAGCCCTGAGACCTCTTAGTGGTTCCCCAGGGCAAGGTCGACATTGATGAACCTGGCCCATTCGCACCCCCTCTGCGCCCAAAATACCATTGAAAAAAATCTGTAACTGCTTTCACTGGCCCAGACTCGATGCCGAAGTAAGGAACTTCTGCCAAAGGTGCCCCGAGTGCCATAGAACATCGCCAAAGAAACTGCACCCCCCCCCCATCCAACTACCCATCACAGGAGTGCCTTTCAAATGGATAGGTATGGCCCTCATTGGCCCGCTTCCTAGTGATCATGGATTATACCACGATGTATCTGGAGGCAGTCCCGCAATGACAATTCACCTTGAAAAACATCACCCGCGAATTGGTGCTCCTTTTCAGCCGAGTTGGGCTACCAAAAGAGCTGCTTACCAACCAAGTTACCCCTTGTGTCTCTAAATTAATGTGTGATCTGTGTCGGCTGTTGCAGGTGAAGCGACTCTGCACCTCGTTCTACCACCCACAAACAGATGAACTGGTTGAGGATTTTAACACTAAAGACGATGTTGCGGCACCCCAACACCCCAGGCTTTCAATGGGTTCACCCTGGTCCAGCCCCCTGGTGCTGACCCAAAGCCAACGGGTATCTCCGTCTTTGCAATGACTTCCGCCGATTAAACCAAGTATTCGAGTTAGATGCATATCCACTACCGCGAGTGGATAAGCTCGTCGAATAGCTAGGTAAAGCTAACTTCGTGTCTTCATCCCACACACAGACTTCCTCAGAGACAGGGCTTGGGGGTGTCCTTTCTCTGGTATTCGATTCGGAGAGGAACACCCGGTCCTGTACGTGAGTAGGAAGCTCACTCCATCAGAACAAAAATACTGTATGCTGCCGTGGATCATGAGGCTCTCGCCATTAAGTGGGCTATAAATGAACTGAGTTACTATCTAACAGGGCAACACTTTGTTCTGGTTACAGATCATGCCCTACCTGCAGTGGATGGTGAGAGTGAAAGATACCAACCCCGCATTACGCGCTGGTTCCTATCACTACAGGACCGCTCCTTCTCCATCCAACCCAGAGCCGGGGCACAACACGGCAATGCAGGCGGACTTTCAAAAAGCCATGCTCTGTTTTCAGACAACAGGGGGTGCTCGAAGCTGGGGAGGGTACTCATCACTTTTTAAGGATTATGGTGCCTGCCCACTTTTTTAGTGCCTTGCTGCAGGCCTTGGCCTTGAACTTGAACTCTGTACTGTATTTATGAGCTAGTAATATTATATCCTGTATTATGCTGTATGTTGTTGTACCACTACGTCTCTAACACACTTACAGTACGTATACATACTATAGGTGAGACTGCTGATGTTTTGCTATTTGTTTCATATTTGACAATTTTGTAAAAAAAAATTGATTGTTGATTATTAGATGCATTCATTTAAAGTGAATGTGCTATGTTCTTACCTGGAGTAGAGGAAAAGCTACAGTGATGAGGATGTCGACAGAAAAAAAAACATTTTCATAATTTAAAAACATTTCTGCGCATTTCACGTACATTGAATTATCCCTTTATTGCACATATATGTATTTTTGGTTCACAAATTATGACCCCTGTTCCCAATTTTCGTTTTCTTGCATCAAGACAACATTATGCTAGTAAGGTATAAAATGGGAAGAAAATACATGTTTTTCAAAAGAACATTTTGATTACATTTCCAAAAAAAACCTAAAGATTTAATTGGGAAATGTCCAGCAAACTATTTTTTGATTATTAATGATCTCTAAGAGGATTTAGTGTATCTGAAAACTCAAAATACAACTATTTTGAGTATGATTATTACAAATTATACAAACTTGATTAATCTGCTGATTATTTCTTTATTAATTATATATTTGTCCTAAAAATGTTAAAATATATCTAAAGTTAAACATGAAGCACCCAAATGTTTTGATTTTCAGTGTAGAGTGTTAGCAAACTTAACAAATCTTATCAGTGATTATTGGGATAACAAATGATCAAACGTCTTGTTTTTTTAAAAGGCTATGCAGCCAAACGACCTTGCTTTATAAGCAGGTGTTCCGGCTTCCTCCTTGCCATCACTTCCCATTTGAAACTCTGTCTCACTCCCTCATGGTCTAGTGGGGGGCAAGTTGGAAACACCAATTAGCCTAATCTGCATGTCTCTGGACAGTGGGGGGAAATTAGAGTACCCAGAAGAAATCCACCAAGCAAGAGGAGAATATGCAAACTCCACACACAAACCCAAAATGGGAATTGAACCCTTGACCCTATAAGTGTTGGGCCACAGTGTTAACCACTAAACCACTGTGATGCCTTCCCTTTGAAACTGAAAGTGCAAAAAAAAAAAAAAAAAGAGGCAGAGAGAAATTGCCACAGGGCAGTATATAACATTATAACCCATATATAACACCCATTATATAACAAGTATTAACCCACATACAAATTCTAATTCTAATTTTATACATACACAGCCATACACAGTATGAAATGCAATGAAATGTTTATATGATCCCCATGACCTAAAAGAAGGAAGGTCAAAATGTTCTCTTTTATTCAGTAATGCATGCTGAGTCAAGAAAGGTTTTCTTGCCATGTTATCAGAAGAGGTACTTCTAGCATTCCTTAATTACCGAAATGTTTTTCCCCCTTATGTTTCGTTCTGACTGGAAGATTCTATGCTGAAATCCTTGGACTGATTATGTATGCTCTTTGTATGTATAAACCATGATCAAAACTTCAATAAATACAGAGATTGAATCAACATATTCGTGTGTGATCTCAATACTTTCTGAGCGCTCGCACTCCAACCAGACAGACCATCTTATAAAGTCTCTACTGCAAACCATACACAGAGGGTAAATCAAAAACACCTTTACATGCTTGCAATTATAGCCCGAACTACTGAGTTTCTAAATAACATGGCAGAAATCATTTTTTATTACATGTAGATCATAAACCCTGGATTACAAAAACACCTCAATGAAACATTAAATGTAATTGTAAATGCTATAGTGCTTTTAAAAACTGAAGCTCCACTGTTTACTTGTATTTGTTTATAGGCCAGTCTTGCAAGGGTGGCAATAGGGAGGATGTGTTGTGGCATATGGCATCAAAGGGCCAAATAGGGTATTCACTACTACAGAGTCTTGACCTTTGCTCCATTGAGAATCTTTGGGATGTGCTGGAGAAGGATTTATGCAGCAGTCTGACTCGCCCTTCATCAATAAAGATCTTGGAGAGAAATTAATGTAACTATGGATGGAAATAAATGTTGCATCATTACATAAGCTTATCGAAATTATGCAACGGCCATAATTAATGCAAAAGGTGGTCAATTGACATATTACAGAGTGCGCCTTTATTTTTGCCAAGTTGTGTACAACTGATTTGTATTTAGTAACATGTAATAAATGTATTATTCAGGTTTCTCGTCATTTGCAAAGTTTTTTTTTAGCAGGCTAAATGCTTAGGAAAATGTATTTAAAGGCTTTTAACATATAGATTTAAGTTAAACAGGGGCAACCTTGTTCCAGAGGGCTCAGAGAACAAGAGCTCCAGGGAACAACAACTAAAAAGGAACATTACAAAAGGAACACGTCGGACACGTAGCACGTCGCCTGGCTCGGTTTTCCTTCATTCTAATTGGTTCGCTTGATCCACACAAAGGTTGATCGACAACGAGTGTTGTCCAATGAGAGCATAGTAAACAAATAAAATCCCGCCCACAACCTCGCGCTCAGTGGACAGACAGGTTGTCAATCTTTTTTTGGAACTTTCTTAGTGATGGAAGCGTTCCCAAAGAGGCGGTACTGGGTTTGTTGTTGTTTTGTGTAGTGGACGTATCTCGTCGACATTTTTTAAAACAAACACCCCTGATCTCGGAACACGTCGGAACGCGTTGGTGTTCTATAGTGTGTTTTTGGATCCTGTCATCTTTGGCTTGTTGAAACAGAAGGTTTTTTTGTTGGCTGTATTGCGGGGAAGAGAAAGGTGGGTTGTTCGTAATGTTGTCCTCCATATTTGCTGGAGAGAGTGGGATATTCACATGGACAGCTTTTTTCTGGAATAACATGGCAAAGTTGATCGTGTTGCTTCGAGACACATTTTGCTTTTAGGTTTTTACCAGCTGTGTGTTAATAGTAACCATCTTAATAACTGATTCAGCTAGGAAAGAATAATAGCAGCCTTTATAGCCTATGCATTTAAACTATAAACTTGTCTACGAAAGTATCTGGTGTCTTAAAGATCCAGTAAAACTCATGCAAGGCCACATGAGTTTATGTTCTGATCATTTGTACACTTCCTCTGCTTTAATCTGGAGATCACAGGATAAGTGTTAAAATGGTCATCTGTAAAAGTGTTAAGGCGACAATACTATCAAACGCTTATTTTCTTGCTTCTGCATTAATGTAAATAGAAAAAGAGCATATTTTAATATAAATATAATAACATGCTGATGTGTCAAATGAGACTCTTGTTAGATAAACAATACAATTTCATCCATCCTTCTAGGAATCTCTGTAGTCTCACTAGGGCCTGTGTAGGCCATGGTAATCAACATTCACACGCTACGGGCAATTTGGGAATGCCAGTTAGCCTAATCTGCATGTCTTTGGAATGTGGGAGGAAACCGGACTACCCAGAAGAAACCCACCACCCGCGGGGAAAGTATGCAAATTCCAGGCGCAAAGACCCCAATGTGGGACTCAAACCCTCAACCCTGAAGATGCAAGGCGACAGTGCTAACCACTAAGCCACTGTGCCTCCAAATAGAATTGCGTGAGTGTATAACACAGAGAAGTGAGCTCAAAAGTCTCCATTCATAGGCGAAAATATTTTTTAGTTGCATAACATGAAAGGCTCAAATTGACAGACTCTGACTTCATGGCACTTCTGTACACACTAAATACAATAAATTTTCTTAATGCATCAGAACTGATGTTATTGCACGCAGATATCATTTTCTCCTCTACTACAAGGAATGCTTCGGGCTTTTTCCTGACTCTAAAGAAAAAAATCAAGAGTGTTAAGTTTCAGCTTACTGCATTTTCATTTGGGACTGATATAAAAAAATAAATATGGATCCAGAGATTTGGTCCACCGTGTATAAAAACATTTGTCATCGGTAACCGATTTATACTGGTAAACGCTGGTAGAGAAGCAGGTATACACCAGTCAATTGGAATGCATTAATTAGGTTTATTTCTAAATATGTGCTTTTTATATGCACCTAAGTCTTTTGCACTTTAGCAATATGTCATAGAGTTAAAAGCACACATCTACATACAGGTCAGGGGTTTTATTTCTATCTGTTAATGAACACACATATACACTCAGTTTGCCATAAGCCAGCCTCAATATCAGGAGGTGAACTCATGTGTGGACCTGCATCGACAGCAAATTAAAGCATGGTGAGGTTTACGCATGTATTCCTTTTGAAAAAATTTGAATCAGAATCTTACTATGATTCATATCGTATATAACCTATTTCAGTATCAGTCTCTATCCATAAAAATGTACTCATATATAGGAAAAATTCATTGAGAGAGTCTGAATATGTACCAACAGCTGTCACATGATTTAATGATCAACAGTCCAGTATTTACAATAGTTATGTGCTGTGTCTGTTTCTGGTCTTCAGATGACTAGTGAATATCAACGCTGTGTTCCTTTGGAGGTCAGGAGATTGGAGGGAGAGCGAGTTCGTGCCAAACATCCTGACAAAATACCGGTATGTGTGTCATGTCGAAAATAAGCAAAGTTTTGACAGTTTGTCAGAGAAAGGCGGCTTTGTTGTTTTACAAATGTTTTTTTTTAAAAATCAGATCATTGTGGAGAGGGCTCCTAGATCACGTGCTCCTGAACTTGACAAAAAGAAATACCTTGTTCCCGCAGACCTGACAGGTGAGTGTGTCTTCCACTGAGGCAAAGATGTAACAGAAGTTAAATGTAAAAAGTTAAAAAGGCTATTGTAGAAAAAATACAACCATGTGCCATGAAGTTAATATTAATATGCAAGGTGATGGAAAAAGAAATGAAAGTAACAATTGTGATCAACAAATAAGTAATGAAATACATTAATGTTACTTCAATGATGGGAAATGTAGAATGATAATTTATGTACAAGAGGCATCATTGTGGAAAAAAAAATTCTCAGCTTTTATTTACATTTGAACAAAAAGTGGCATGTCCAAAATTATTCATACCCTTTGCAAACTGTCAATCTGTAGAGGGAGCTAAAGATCAGAGTGATGGCAAGGAGACCCTCCAACCTGAAAGTGTTGGAGATCATCGCTAAAGATGAATGGGCAAAAATACCAGTGGAGACATGCAAAAAGATGGTCAGCAATTATAGGAAGCGTTTGATTGCTATAATAGCCAATAAAGGCTTTTCTATTGATTATTGAGGAGGGTATGAATAATTCTGGACACGACACTTTTTGTTCAAATGTAAATAAAGATAAACATAAAGATGAGTAATATTTTTTTCCACAATAATGCCTCTTGTACATAGTCTTATTATCTTCTGGGAGACGCCTGTGTCATTTCTAATCAAGAAAAGACTTGCTGGTTGAATAAAAGTAACTTTAAGTCAGAATTTGCCAGGGGTATGAATAATTTCAGGCTTGACTGTGTAAATTTTTCATAAAAAAAGTGACAAATATTTCTGGTCTTCGTGAAAATGTGACTGTATGATGGATTTTTAAGTCATTCTTCAGTAAAAACATTTTTTAACTGTGTAGTACATGATGATATAATCCTTTTCTAATTGGTTGCCCAAGGTTCAGAAAGCTGGCAATTGTCTGTTGATGCTGTAGGAAAAAAACAACAACCCAGCATTTTTACTTGCTTCCTAATTATCCTCACCTTTAACATTATTTGTATGTGCTAGTTTTTGCACTTTGGCAATTGGTTTTCAGCGTATTTAATCTTTTTGGGCCAAAACCTTTAACTTGACTGAGATTTTTTTGAGTAATGCAATGCAAACAAATTATGCAGATACAGGTAAAGAACTTGAGGTAATATTCACATCAAACATAAGAATAAAGAAAAGTGTGATGTACCAGAAGAGCTGGTTTGAGTTGTTAAGTGGATATGACAGCCTCAGATTCCTGTTCTTGCCTGACAGGAGTGAAACCTGAAGCTGTGATGCTTTACAATCCAATCCCCACAATTGTAAAAGAGTTATTATATGAGTTACTGTATCCTTCCCGGCAGCTCAAACTAATATAACCTGACCCCTTTTTACTAGAGACTGTTGTGTGTGAAAATCCTAGGAATTCATCAGTTTTTGAAATGAGCTCACACTTCTGCCCATCCCATGTTTTATATGAACATTAACAAGTTTTTGCATTGCGTTGTTGTTACATGATTGGCTGAAACGCCTACATAAAATGGATAATAGTTTGCAATGTCATAAAATTAGTCATAAATGCCCTTGGATATCCTGGCAGTGTAATGTCGTGCACTAAACATCAATATATCAATATGTTGCCTAGTTATTTAATCAATGCACTCTTTTATAGTTGGGTCTGTGCGCACATTCTTTCATCCACTGTCAAGTCTTAATTTTAATTTCTGAATAATTCAGAACAGATCACAGAGAACAGACAAAAGCTTATGACTTTTATCCTTCTGAACACTCTTTTTAGTCATGAAGTGAATAACAGACTTATTGTGTTCTTTCTCCCAGTTGGCCAGCTGTGCTTCCTGATCAGGCAGCGAGTATGCATAAGGCCGGAAGAAGCTCTCTTCTTTTTTGTTAAAAATTGTCTTCCTCCTTCCAGTTACCCGCTTTCTGTTGTGTATGAGGTATTTTTTACACACACACACACACACACACACACACACACACACACACACACACACACACACACACACACATATAATTTACAAAAAAAGCATTTAATGCATTTCACATTTACAGCCAGTATTAGGTGAGTTAAAATGGACTCTTAATATTTCACACATATTCTGAATAACAGGCCAACCAGAATAACAACGCATCCTGTAACCCCCTCAGTCAGAACAGCTTGACTTGATCCGGCCCAGTTGGAATAAACTTTTCAATGGGAATGAGAGGGGTGGGGTAAAGCTTTGATAATCTGTTTAGTAGTTAAATATTACCCATGTAAATATTATATCTGATTGTTTCTCTCTTATCTGAATAAATATATTCTTTCTGTGCAGGTTGCCCCACATGGTTTTACAATTAGGTGATATGACATGCTATTTTGCTTCCATTCTTGATCAGGAAACTCACTGAGAACAATTCTCTCCCACCAATCTTTACTTTATATTTTCATCAACTGGGTCTCTATTGCTAATTGACTTGGTATTCGTAGTAAAACATCTGACCAGTCAAAGATAAGACTGAAGTGATCGTAATGAAGAGGGAAGGATTTGTTGGAAAAGATGGAAGTTTGAGTTGTTAAGTGGATATGACAGCCTCAGATTCCTGTTCTTGCCTGACAGGAGTGAAACCTGAAGCTGTGATGCTTTACAATCCAATCCCCACAATTGTAAAAGAGTTATTATATGAGTTACTGTATCCTTCCCTGCAGCTCAAACTAATATACTTTGACCCCTTTTTACTAGATACTGTTGTGTGTGAAAATCCTAGGAATTCATCAGTTTTTGAAATGAGCTCACATTTCTCCCCATTCCATGTTTTATAGGAACATTAACTAAAACTCCTGTATCTGAGTTTACAAGTTTTTGCAGTTGGAATTGGAATCAAAATGATTTCAGTCGGATGAAAGAAATATTGATAATTTAAATGTAGATAGAAATGGTTAATGTATGAATAAACATTATTAATAAGAATAATAAATTGTTATTAATATGTGGAGAGAGCATTTAGTGTTTGATGAAGATGTGGCTGATATTTGCAGTTCATCTTTATTGCTTAAACGCAGCGGAGACTGAAAGTCTTTTTGTATAATTACTAAATTGCAGGATCGCACTAATAGTGTCAGGCAGCAGTCATTTACTAGTGTGTTTTGCACGACTAAGTCCCTGCTTTTAGGATTGAAATGCTTTGTGAATGCTACCCTTCAATTGCTTATTCTCCCAGAATATCCAGTTAGGAGCTACTTTTCTACTTTTATCCTTAATTTTTTTTTATGAGTATAGCCCTTTGAATTTCCCCATTATAGAAAAATTAATAAAATGGAAAGGTATCAGATATTTTAGTACCTAAACTATTTCCACGGCACTGTATTAAAGCAGCTCTTTTCAGTGAATTTTAAAGTGATTTTACTGTGGTCAGTGTGTGTTTTCTAGTGGGGTAACGATTTTGTATTTGTATTTTAGGAACACCACGAGGACGACCTGTTCCTGTACATGACCTACAGCAATGAGAGTGTGTACGGAGCCTGAGAGGATTTTAACAAACAAGTAGGAATGGAAAAAAGAGCGAAGAAAGGACTTTTTGGTGTGATGGAAGAAGTCATGGAATTTCAACAGTGGTGTGGCGAAGATTTTATTGTTTTACCACTATTAATCTATTTTGTATGATGCTGAGCTTACAGTGTTGAACATCAGTGCGGTCTGAAGGATGCAACTGGTTTGTGTTTAACTACTATGGGCTTAATTACATTTAACTATGAAAGTAAGGCATCGTAGTATCGATATAAGTGATGGAGGAAGAGGAGAGATGTAAATGATAAAATGAAAACAAAAAGTGAATGGGACAGTGGTGCAGTATAAAATTTTTCATTTCCATGACTCTGTTCCAGGAGTGACTCATCTGTATTTAATGAAATTATTAATTTTTTTTTTGTAAAGGTATATGATAAAATTTTGTTGCCAAAAAGACATGCAGTGTTGTGCTTTTTTTATTGAGTGTATGATGGACATAAAACACATCTGGAATCTGGAACTTCCTAAACCTTGTAAACATACTATGTGGTTACCCATGTGTGGTCCACAACCCACTGGTTTGCTATGAAAAAGTATTTGATTTATTTATTTATTGACTGACTTATTCATTTATTTAAATTTACGCTTAAATTATTGAGATCATCAAATAAATTTTAATATCACACAACGATAACCAGAGTAAATATAAAATTCAGTTTTTAAATGATTTACTTGAGTGATGATTTCATTTATTAATGGAAAAAAATGTCCAAACCTGCCTGGCCATATGTTAAAAAAAAGAATCGCCCTTTGCTAAATCACGAATGACCTGTGATCTCATCATGTAGTGATATATATATAGCAGTTTAAGAACAAATGAGAAACAAAGTAATTGACATGTATCACTCTGAAAAGGGTTACCAAGCCATTTCTAAGGCGTTGGGACTCCAGCAAAACCACAGTGAGAACCATTATCCACAAATGGAGAAAACTTGGAACAGTAGTGAACCCTCCCTAAAGTGGCCGGAATACAAAATTATTCCAGGAGCATAATGACAACTCATTCAGCAGCTCATAAAAGAACGTAGAACAACATCTAAAGAACTGCAGGCCTCACTGGCCCAAAGGTCAGAGTTTTTAATTAACTATAAGAAAAGGAGTTCTAAAGTGAAAGCCACTGCTGACCAAAAGAACACAAAGGCTCATCTCACACTTGCCAAAAAACATCTTGATTATCCCCAACACTTTTGGACAAATATTCTGATGAGACAAAAGTTTAACTTTTTGGGAGGTGTATGTCTCATTATATCTGCCATAAAACACAGCGTTTTATAAAAAGAACATCATACCAGCAGTCAAAAATCGTGGTGGTAGTGTGATCGTCAGGACCTGGACATCTTGACATAATTGAACCATGAATTCTGCACTCTATCAAAAAATCCTGAAGGAGAATGTCCAGCTATCAGTTTGTGACCTCAAGCTCAAGCGCATTTATGTGCAGGACAATGACCTGAAACACACCAGCAAGTCCATCTCTGAATGGCTCAAAGAAAAATACAAAATGAAGGGTTTGAACTGAAACACCTGAGGCTGCAGTGCCTAGTCAAAGTCTGGACTGAAATCAGATTTAGATGCTGTGGCATGACTTTAAACAGGTAAACCCCTTCAATGTTGCAGAATTAAAATAGTCCTGCAAAGAATAATGGGCCCAAATTCCTCCACAGGGATGTGAAAGACTTATTGCCAGTTATTGCAAACACTTGATTGCAGTTGTTGCCACCAAAGGTGGCACAAACAGTTAGTAGGTTTAGAGGCAATAACTTTTTCACATAGGGTCAGATAGGTTTGGATAGCTTTTTTCCTTAATAAGTGAAATCATCATTTTAAATCTACATTTTGTAATTACTTGGGATATCTATATTAAAATTTGTATGATCATTTGAATCATTCAAGTGTGACAAATGTGCAAAAAAAAAAAAAGTGCAAAAAAAAAAGAAATCAGAAATACTTTTTCATGACACTATAGTACATGTGAAACACCATAAAAACCAACATATTGCCAATAAAGTGGTTCTAATGAGGTAACAATTTGTACAAAAAAGTGGAGAAATGTTTTAAAACCCTATAAAATACTGTGTCCTAAGAAAAATTTTTTTTTAAACAAATTGTAAGATAAATTTAAAGGTAATTACATTTGAAGGCAGGTTCTTAGAATTACAGTACATACTTTTACATGACGTTTTAATCTATTGTAGTTAGCATTGCTAGCATTTGTGGAGTCCATTGGTTTATAAATGAGGGCTACTTCAGGAATAAAGTCTTATTACATATTTTTAATAAGTCTAAATACGTATTTTAATCCATTAATTTTTCTCTTTAGAATATTATAGGTCATGTATTAGAACAAGCTCTTTATTGAAAACCTGTGATATGAAGCGCTGTGGTTAACTGCTGTTAACTGATATTTAGATATTTATAGTTCAAAAAGAAGTCATGTACTACTACAAGAGTGTTCTTATAACGCAGTAAAATATGTGGGTTAGGAAAGGAATACAATACAATACAATACAATACAATATATTTAATGGTTCATAAAAATGCTTGGATATTTGCATATTTATTATCTTACATGTCATCAAATTCTTAAAGAATATCTGATTAAATAACTGTAAACATAAGGCACATTTTACAAATCAGTTTTGTTTTTATTAGATTTACGTAATATCTATTCCATTTACAAAAAATGGGGCATCTCCATCAGGAACTGAACCTATGACAAACTTAAAATACTCATAGTCGTTTTAAAGCTGCATTTTTAGTTCCCTGGAAGGTTATCTTGACTAGAAGAGACAGGATTTGGTATTCATATTGATAATACTGACCAAAAAAAGTTTTCTTTTTTTGAAACAGATCTTTCTTTGTTTAGGTTGCCAGACAAAATGACCCGAGATTGTCACATTAAAACTTTGATAATGGAGGTCATCTAGATTTCAAATCTCACTCATGAAACAAACAGTAATGCACCTCGCTTTCTTGCCCATTCTACGTACTATGTGTATGCATGTCATCAAGCAATGAGCACTTCAATCAAATAAAGCAGCTTTAATTAAGACACTACTTGCACTAGGTTGATAAGTTGATATCTTTAGTTGCATTCTATAAGGCAGCCTCAACCAGATGCTAGGTTGGGCAGATTGTAGTGTGTTTAAGGGTTGGAGGAAGAGTAAGAAGAAAGCAGAGAAGGAATGTAGGTAGTTGGAGAGAATGTGGTCGCTTAAAAGAGCAGGTTGTTAGAAACTCTTTCCTGTGTAATGGGCTAATGTTCCCCACTTGATCCTTCCTTTACTGTATATCTGACTGATAAGCTACTTGCTATTAAACCTGTGTTATAGGTATGTAAGTGCTGTTCACGGTACCAACTTCAAAGTGTTTCATGGTTGTTAAAGCCTTTTTCAGAGGCTTGCTGTGGGATGGTGATGTGCTTAGGACAGAGAAAGTCTAAATACAGGACCATGTTTCTGACTATAAATCAACTAAACAATAAATTCACTTTTGTCACAAAGATTATTTGCAGCAAAAAAGAAAGAGAGAAGTGTCTGGATGGTAGGTTAGAATAAAAGTGAGATGAGGAAGCGTGAATCAATCATGACTGAGGTTGGGTAAGTATAAGAGCTTATGTATTTATTAATTACTCTAAACAGTGTTTGTCTTTTTTATTCTTCTTCTTACAGTGTCTAGCATACTGACTAACCTGACTAACACTGTTATAGTAGTTACATAAGTCCCTTTTGTATGTTGTTTTTTCTTCTGCCTGGCATCAGGCCATGGGGACTTAGTTAAAGAAAACGAAACATAAGAAATCACAGAAAGTGAGAGATCATGGATGCTGAGAAAACAATTGAAGTAGAGATGAACAAACTCATTCCAGCAAAAGTACAGAATGATAATGATCAAGAGAAAAACAATACGGAAGGAATAAAAGGTAAAAAAAAAAAAGGTTGTACTTTTCTAATGTTCATTTGGTAACTGATAAAATATTTTAAAGTGCTCATAGTTTTTCTGCTTGTCTTTTTTCAGGATGTGTCCATTTCTCTCCCCGTTTTTACCCACTTAATATTTCATTGTTTCTTCTTCTAGAAACTAAGAAAGAAGAAGAAGAATTAGAAGGAAAAGAAGATGAAGCAGCAGCCAATGTGTCCTGCAAACTGAAGATTCCAAAAGAAATGAATAGGTTCGCTGCAGTGCCTGATTCCCCTCCAAAACACAGAGAAGGTACACAACATTGTAGCTTTGTTTATGCTTAATTAACAAAAGGGTTGGATGATTTTAAATGTGTCAGAAGTCTACATTACGTTGTGTGAAAATGTCTAATGCAGGCTTGAAGATGGTTATACTGTATGTAGGTTGAATGGGAAACGTAAAAAAGTGATAGTTCCTTATGAACATCCAGCTGTTAAAAATAAAGTAAAAGTTTAAAAAAAAAAAAAAAAAAAGGAACTGACACCAGACACTGAGGGAAAGTGACTTTATGGTGTGACAGTATGACAAGTTATATTTCTCTAAAAACATGAGTGTCATATTTAAGTGAAATATTAGAGTTAAAATGTTCTTAAATAAAAATTCTGAGGTGGCACAGTGGCATATTGGTTAGCACTGTGGCCTTGCACCTCCAGAGTCGACTGTTCGATTTCCACCTCAGGTTTGTGTGCATGGAGTTTGCATGTTCTCCCGTGCTTGGTGGGATCCAAAGACATGCAGATTAGACTAATTAACATTCCCATAACGCCCATTGTGTATAGGCGGATGTTGTCGCCGTGGGCGGAAAGAGCAGGTATAAACGCAGAGGGGTGTTGTAAACAAAAAGAGTCTTTTAATAATATCAATAACAAAATATAAATAAAGAAACAAAACAAACAAAGGAACAACAAACTCCAACAATAACCAAAAGCATATGGCGAAACACAGGCTCTATGGCAAGACACAGACTTAACGACATCTACCAGCTCCAATACCTGTTACACAAAAGATAAGCACTATGGCGAAACACAGGCTTAATGACAGATACAGGCTCCAATACCTGTTACACTAAACATAAGCGCTATGGCGAAACACAGGCTTAATGACTTCTACAGGCTCTAATACATGTTACACAAAAGATAAGCACTATGGCAGAACACAGGCTTAATGACAGATACAGGCTCCAATACCTGTTACACTAAACATAAGCGCTATGGCGAAACACAGGCTTAATGACTTCTACAGGCTCTAATACCTGTTACACAAAAGATAAGCGCTATGGCGAAACACAGGCTTAAGGACATATACAAACACACTAAGCAGGGAGCTGAAACGGGACAAGACAAGACTAGAAACACGGAGGGACTAGAGATGGAACCAGAAACACGGAGAGACTAGAGACAGAGCTAAAGACGAGACACAGGGAGACCAGGGACACGAAGAGACCAGGGACACGAAGAGACGAGGGAGACCAGGGACACGAAGAGACTAGAGACGGAGCTAAAGACGAGACACGGGGAGACCAGGGACACGAAGAGAGGAGGGAGACCAGGGACACGAAGAGAGGAGGGAGACCAGGGACACGAAGAGAGGAAGGAGACCAGGGACATGAAGAGACTAGAGATGGAGCTAAAGACGAGACATGGGGAGACCAGGGACACGAAGAGACACGGGGAGATCAGGGACACGAAGAGACGAGGGAGATCAGGGACATGAAGAGACTAGACACGGAGCTAAAGGCGAGAGACGAGGGAGACCAGGGACACGAAGAGATGAGGGAGACCAGGGACACGAAGAGACTAGAGACAGAGCTAAAGACGAGACACGTGGAGACCAGGGACACGAAGAGACGAGGGAGACCAGGGACACGAAGAGACTAGAGACGGAGCTAAAGACGAGAGACAAGGGAGACCAGGGACACGAAGAGACTAGAGACGGAGCTAAAAACGAGACACAGGGAGACCAGGGACACGAAGAGACGAGGGAGACCAGAGACACGAAGAGACGAGGGAGACCAGGGACACGAAGAGACTAGGGAGACCAGGGACACGAAGAGACTAGAGACGGAGCTAAAGACGAGACACGGGTAGACCAGGGACACGAAGAGACGAGGGAGACCAGGGACACGAAGAGACTAGAGACGGAGCTAATGACGAGACACGGGGAGACCAGGGACACGAAGAGACGAGGGAGACCAGGGACACGAAGAGATGAGGGAGACCAGGGACACGAAGAGACGAGGGAGACCAGGGACACGAAGAGACGAGGGAGACCAGGGACCCGAAGAGACGAGGGAGACCAGGCACACGAAGAGACGAGGGAGACCCGGGACCCGA
>JAQMYJ010000033.1:10800733-10811575 GCA_030014305.1 Clarias laeviceps
GAGACGAGGGAGACCAGGGACACGAAGAGACTAGAGACGGAGCTAAAGACGAGACACGGGGAGACCAGGGACACGAAAGACTAGAGACGGAGCTAAAGACGAGAGAGGCCAGGGACACGAAGAGACGAGGGAGGCGAAAAGACACGAAGAGACGAGGGAGGCGAAGAGACACGAAGAGACAAGGGAGGCGAAGAGACTAGGGAGACGAAGAGACTATGGCAATTAGTTAGGCATGGCAGTTAGCTAAACATGATAATTAGCTAAACATAGCAATTAGCTAAACATGCTCATGGCTAAACATGCACCTAGTCAAACACACACTTAGCTAAACCTACCAACTAGCTAAACACACGGGGAAATAACAGGAGGACAACCAACAATATATACATAAACATTAAACACACACCACACTTCACATGACCGAGTCAGCTCCACAAACTTAGACACACATTGAACATTAGACATTGCCAACACTAGAGCCTTTTTATCGTAACAAAACTTAAATCAAAATACAAATTGAACTAAACAAAACGCCCACATAGTGACAGTAATTTTTAAACAATGCTCGACCCAGTTTCCCAGACTAAACAGCTATTTATAGATGATCTAATGAGCTACCTCGGCTCAGGTGTGCACCCGCATCACCTGACCGAGGTGCCTTCTGGGAAACAGAGTGTGCAAACAAAAACTACAAAAAACAAAACAGTGACCTCTAGTGGTGGTCCCTTACAGTACCCCCCCCGCCCCTAAACTGCTCCTTGGAGCGCTATCAGCGGTCCCTGGCAACCTCCCCATTGTCCTTTCACCCGACTTGCGACACCGACGAGCTGGCTCCTTCTGTAGACTGGGCGGCTGAGGCAGCACTGGATCGATGTTGTAGGCCGGGCAGCGGAGGCACCGCTGTGTCGCTCTCGCATGTCGAGCAGCCTATACAGCGCCGGGTCATCCTCCAAGCCGGGCGGCCGATGCAGTACTGAGTTCTTCTCAGCCGTGCAGCGGTGGATCTCAACGTTGAAGCCGGGTGGGGGACGCAGTGCTGGATCCTTCTTGTAGACCGGTCGGCTGAGGCAGCACCGGATCGATGTCATAGGCCGGGCGGTGGGGGCAGCGCTGTATCGCTCTTGAAAGTAGAGCCTCGAAGACAGCGCTGAGTTGTCCCTCAACCCGGGGGGCCGATGCAGTACTGGTTGGTCCTCAAAACCTGCCGGCGGATGCAGCACTGAGATGTAGAGGTTATGGAACCTCCCTGGATGCGCGCCGAAGAAACGGAGCCTCTGATAGAGGCTTCTGGACGAGGTGGGGGTAAAGGTGGAACCTCCTCTGAGGCTCCCGGACGATGTTTGAGCCTCCGCTTGAGGCTCACGGACGATGGTGGAACCTCCCACTGAGGCTCTCGGATGACGTGAGACCTTCACGATTCTGCTGGGGGGCAAGCTGATTATCCACTGTCAGCTCGCCCCAGTATTAAAGTCCCAGACCCCTCTGCTATGCCTTGGTAAGGTCGAGCATTCTGTCATGAATGGGGGGTATAGGCGGATGTTGTCGCCGTGGGCGGAAAGAGCAGGCATAACTGCAGAGGGGTGTTGTAAACAAAAAGAGTCTTTTAATAATATCAATAAAATATAAATAATAAAGAAACAAAAACAAAAGAACAACAAACTCCAACAATAACCAAAAGCATATGGCGAAACACAGGCTCTATGGCAAGACATAGACTTAACGACATCTACAGGGTCTAATACCTGTTACACAAAAGATAAGCACTATGGCAAAACACAGGCTTAATGACAGATACAGGCTCTAATACCTGTTACACAAAAGATAAGCGCTATGGCGAAACAGGCTTAAGGACATATACAAACACACTAAGCAGGGAGCTGAAACGGGACAAGACTAGAAACATGGAGGGAATAGAGACAGGACACAAGACACAGGGAGACCAGAGACACGGGGAGACCAGAGACACGGGAAGACTAGGGAGGCGAAGAGACGAGAGACACGAAGAGTCTGGAGACACGAAGAGACTATGGCAATCAGTTAGGCATGGCAATTAGCTCCACATGGCAATTAGCTAAACATGCTCATAACTAAACATGCACCTAGCCAAACACACCTTTTTGGAAACTGAGTCTGCAAACAAAAACTACAAAAAACAAAACAGTGACCTCTAGTGGTGGTCCCTTACACCCTGTCCAGGGTGTACGCCAAAGTCTCTTGGGATAGGCTCCGGGTCCTGTGACCCTTTATCAGGATAAGTGATATAGAAGATGAATAAATGTATCGAAATTTTTTTAAAGCTCCACCTCTGTTGTTATAAGCTCAGAATAATGTATCTTTTTCCCTATTGGATTTACTAGAAATCAGATGGTCTAAAAACTCCTCTATCCTAAAGGCTTTTAGAATCCTGGAAAAAAATCATCCATTCATGGAAAGTTTCAGTATGGCAATGACACTACTAACCTTATTATACGGCATATTCACTGTAACATTCTTTGTGAATTAGCTACTATTTTACTACAGAAAATGTAACATATTAGAACATGCATATTGATATAAACTTTGCAGGCCAGAATTATTATCAGAACTGCTGATACTTGACATTGGGCAGACATCCTTATCCAGAGCAGCTTATATTTATCTTATTTTACACAACCGAACTCAAGGGCTCATCAGTCGCAACATAGCATTGCTAAGATTTGAACCCATGAACTTCTGAGCAGAAATCCAATGTCTTCACAACTAACCAACTACTGCTGTTATAGAAAATTCATAACACCTTCTGGCAAATTCAACAGCACTGCATGTTAAAAGTGTACAAAATGGGCTGGTTGGTATATAAATCAATAAATTATTCATTCAATCAAGGTAAATTTTTTGTCATTTTGTGGATCATTCCCTCCACACAGTTCCATTGATCACCGCTCCTTTGTGTTCACCTATGATCATGCTGGTATAAAATTTGACAGTATTGAGCTTTGTTGACCTTTTCTCCTACTTTGACTGACCATTCCCAGAATGACTGCCTTTTATCTGTGCAATACCATGACCGAAATAAGATAATTTCTGCTAAGTGATCTTTTCCTTCCAAGGAGGTCGCTCGCAGAATGTGCACTAGGACTTTACTGGTGATTCTCGCTTTTCACAGAATGCTCAACATCTCCTTCAGCACCACAAACCTGAAGGCATTAATCTTTCTTCTGTCTGTCTTCTTGATCGTCCAAGTTTCACAGCCATAGGTTGTTATGAGGAAGCTGAGTAGCCTTAGTTGCTATCTTTAGTTGCTGTGCTGATATCTTTACTTTTCCAGATGGCTCTCATGCTCACAATTGCATTCCGTCCAAGGGTTACCGTCTCTTAATTTCAGGTGTCATGTCCACATTTTGTTAAATTTTGGAGCCAAGTAATATATATAATTACTGTATCTTCCATTCTGAAGGAGGTCGCTATCCCCTTCATCTTCTTGGTTGGTATATCAATATCACTAAACGACAAGGTCGTTCTGTGTTCCAGTAACTATGAAAGTTTAGGCTAGACTACTGATAAGTCTGGAAGTGCTGTATAATCAAAGATACAGGGTCTTCTTATTCAAAATAAAAAATTTAATCGCAGTGGTTCTGATTATGGCCTGGTTGTTGGTGCCCGATGGTTTGGTTTAAATGTTTCAGAAATTGGTGATCTTTTAGAATTTTCACACAAAAAATGTCTAAAGAGTTTAAACAGAATGGTGTGAGGAGAAAAAAAATCCAGTAAGTAGCATCTGTATGGACAAAATGTCCATTAACCAGTGAGGTCAAAGGAGACTGGTTAGGCTGGTTTGAGCTATAGTCACATAAATGATCACTCTTTACAACCATGGTAAGGAAAAAGCACCTCAGAATGACATAACACTGAACCTTGAAGCTGATGGGATACAACCTCATTGAATTCCATTCCTGTCAGTTGATAACAGGGATGTAACGTTACAGTGGGGTAAAAATAATGTCACCTGGTATTTTGCTGATGTTATCTTCACCTGCTCACAACTGTAGTAAAGTGGTTAGCAAAGCACCTCCAGGGTCTGGGTTCGATCCCCGCCTTGAGTCTGTGTGCATGGAGTTTATATGTTCTCCGTATGCTTGGGTTTCCTCCGGGTACTCTGGTTTCCTCTCACAGTCCAAAGACACACAGATTAGGCTACATGGCATTCCCAAATTGCCCGTAGTGTGTGAATGAGCAAGTCAGTGTGTGTGTATGTGTGTGTGCCTTGCGATACATTGGCAACCTGTCCAGGGTGCACCCCGCCTTGTGCCCTAAGTCACCTGGGATAGGCTCCAGCACCCCCCCCCCACCGCGACCCTTTATACAGGACGATGAGTGCGTGAGTAGTCTTATCATGCCAATTTGACCTCTCTGTGTACTTCTGTAAAGAAATATTTCCTGAAAAACCCAAAGAGGAAGTAAAAAAGAGATCTGCTTTTAGAATGTACAGGGAACCTAAATATAACTAATTGCTCATATAACTAATTGTTTGTGGGGGAATTGAATGAAAACATGAGAGAGCAGATCAGCTCCCTGGCTCAAATACACAGCACAATAGACAAACCTGAGTCATGTTAAAAGATCAGGCTGTGTGTAAGAGTGTATGTGAGAGTGTATACTGTATATAGGAACAATTCACAGTTTTGAGGCAGAGCACCACAAGTTTGTAAGACTGTTACAGAAATGCGCGTTATCGTTCTACAAAAAAAGTGCGCCATCCCAGAAAACAAAACAGTGTAACTCGATCTCGGTGTTCGTAGACATCCTAGGAACGGTGCCCAGCACAGGCTGTGAGGTTACCATGGAGACAGGCACGGAGGCTGCTATTGGGGCACGGACCGGTTGCGCGTGCATAAAATATTAAAGAGAGAGACGCAGGCTTTACTAGAGACGCGGCGCAAACCTGCACAACCTTGGTGAGACGTCTGCGCGTTAAATCTCAAAATGTACATTAAATTTTGTAATTTCGGGCCTTACGCGGATGTGAAAGTGTCTGGGCAATCGAAAGAGGAACCTATCTCAGGTAAAGGATGAAAACTAACCACAAACACATACATGTCTGGAGTTGTTGTTTCTACGCGCTTTTGGTATGAGCTGACTGTGTGTGTGTGTGTGTGTGTGTGTGTTTCTTCTGTGTTTAGATGTTTACGGGAAGGTTCGTGTGTACAAGAGGATTTCCGCTCTTTTCATGGTTCTCACTTTGCTCTTACTGGCAGTGGTTCTTGCTCTGGCTATGAAGTGTAAGTTAAGCGCAGCGGTTAACAGATTACTGACTCATAAATAAACTGCTGCTGTAAACACCAACAACACATCTACCCTAAATAAAGAAAACATAACAGACATGTCTTTCTATAACCTCTTCTCTATTTACTGTGGTGGGAGGAATGAGGGTGAATGCCTGCCTGGCTAGGAGACCGCTTCAACATTTTGTTGTATAAATAGATCTTATTTTGCACTACAGTTTTGATCTCAGTATGTATAGAGAGGTGTGAAAGCGTATGACCAGCAATTTGGATAATAATAATAATAATAATAATAATGCAACTGTAATACTCAATTTTATTAAAGGGAATGGAAGAACGGTAACCAAGACTTCCAAGATTTTATAGCATCAAATTTTTGTTGTATAAGTTGTATAGTTTTTCTTTTGGACTACAGTTATGAGGCCAGTATGTACAGAGAGTTATGAAGTGGAGAACATGGAGTTTGCATGTTCGCCCTTTGCTTGGTGGGTGAATGAGCGTGTGAGTGTGTGTATATGTGTGTGTGCCCTGCGATAGATTGGCACCCTGTGCAGGGTGTACTCCACCTCGTGTCCTAGGTCTCCTGGCGTGCATCAAAACCACCAAGATTTGACAGCATCAACATTCTGTTGTATAAATAATTTTTATTTTGCACTACAGTCATGAGGCCAATATGTATAGAGAGTTATTAAAGCTATTGACCAGTAATTTGGATACTACTACTACTACTACTAATAATAATAATAATATACAACTGTAATACGCAATTTTATTAAATGAAATGGAAGATATGCACCAAAACCACCAAGATTTGGCAGCATCAACGTTGTGTTGTATAAATAGTTTTATTTTGCACTACAGTTGTGATGCCAGTATGTATAGATGTATAAAGTTATGAAAACCAGTGAGCAGCAATTTGGATAATAAAAAAAAAAAACTGCGATACACAATTTTATTAAAGGAAATGGAAGATATGCACCCAAGATTTACAAATAGACTTTGAAAGGAAAAAAATTAAAAGAGACACAACATCACCTTCAGCAAATGTTAAATGTTGGAACTATGTCTATTACTACAAAAATAATACCATGAAAATAACAAACATTTACCGATCAAATATTTTTTTTATATATGTCCTGTTTTCGGTGCCATCTTGGTGCTTTTTAAGTTCTTGCCAGTAGATGGCGCGCAACACAGCATTGATGATGGTGGACAACACTTCTCTTCATAATGAGAACAATAAGCTTGTATTACATAAGAAATTCTTTTTACTCAATGCTTTTAATTCAAGATCTTAAGCTAAAACTTCAATATGATGATCTCTACATAAAATATTTTCACTGTGAATATATAAGGAATGAAATTTGCAGATGAGCTGTTGACTTCTGTAATAATTACTGACTTGTGGTGTGGAAAAACAAACTAACAAACAAATGAACGAACAAACAAAAAAACCTTACTATAGACATGGAAGACAAGTTGTTATAAATGGTACCTTTTCTGATTGCTTATATATTTTCTGTTACCCTCATTCCCGAACCTCAGTATACGACATTCAATCCATCCAAGACTGTCCAGAGGTGCCTGAAGTTGAAGTGATGGAGAACTGTAGCCGCCAGCTATGTCAGACCTTGTACCCCTTAACACAGGCTGTTGAGAACCATGGTAAAATCCTTTAACATCAAATCTGTCTAATAACTTACTGATTTATAATGATTCTAAGTGCATTTTACTTATTTTGATTTATTTATGCTAAAGCTTTATCATCCTATTTTATTGTTTGTGTGAATTTATTTTAGAGTCTATTAATATAATTTCTGAACAGTGTGTTAAAACTTGTTGTTTCTCTGCAGAGTATCATTGCACTGAATGCGGGAAGGGCTGGGTTAAACTTGAGAACTCCTGTTACTTCCTAGCTAAGGAGCGTCTAAGCTGGCAGGACAGCAGGAAGGCATGTCAGAAACACGGTGGCGACCTGGTTGTGATTGGCAGTGAACAAGTACAGGTCATCAATCTGGAAACATCCATTTAACACTTTTAAACCAATTATGCACTCTGCTGTCATAACAAATTAAAGGTGTATCTTACTGTTATAAATTCTGTATAATATTCATTACTGTAGAAACTTCTAACTGAGAAGAGGGGCCTGCTCTACTGGATTGGGCTTCGTTATTCAGAAAAGCAACAGTGGATGTGGGTTAACAATACGGCACTAACCAAGAGGTGAGTCATGAGTCCAGTTCTCACCACAGGATGCTGTAAATGTTTGCTGTTTTAGCAATAGATGCTCAAAAATCAGTACTGTAGTGTATTTTCTCTTTTCAATTATTTAGGTCACCCTGTTTACTGAGCTTTACAGGCAGACTGTGTCTTAACTCAACTCCTCTAAGACAAAATAATTAACACCAGTGTTTACAATGTTGAAGGATTGTGTTGTCTTAATGCTTGTTTTATTCAGACTAAAAGAATGCACATCCTCCTTAGATTTAGCTTTGACTTGTTCATACCTGCCTCGGTTGGTGTAGTTGTTAGTCTGAATCTTTTTGTGTTTGCTGTAGCATTTAAACTCCTGGATGGTTTTAGTCTCTACATCTTGTACAAGATTGCAGTTATAACTTTTAATTTTTAATAGCCACTATATTTTTAAACATTATTGGTACACTGCATAAGATCAGATGCCAAATTAACTTCTGATAATAGCAGTTCAATACCTAGGAGAGCATGCATATGAATATGTGCAGTGGACTTGGAAATTCCATGAAATGTCACTGTGACTGAATTCTAGAAAACAGTCAAAACCACTAAATAATTGGCCAAGAGTGGTTTCCTTCTTAGCATATTTTCCTAACTTAACATGAAGAAACCATACACCACAAGTGTACACACCACTGTTTAGTGCTCCCTATAATACACGCAATTGACTGCATTAGTGCATAATTTTGAAACTAACAGGTTGTACACTATACAGCTACACCAGACTGAAACTGGAAAGCACATGCATATGTATAATCACTCAATTATTTTTTTAACAGCTACTGGGCTTACGGCCAGCCAAACCCAGACACTCAAGACTCCTGCGTGCTCCTAAGAGGACAGAAGCCATATGCGAACAACTGGTATACAAACCCCTGTGCCGTGACCTCACATTACATCTGCCAGAGAGGTTAAGAATGGAGAATGATCAACTATAACCATAACATACATATGTTCATTTGCCTCTAATATCATCATTGTACTCCTTTCCTTAACCTTTACAAATGCAGTTCATAAATAGTAACATTATATGAAACAATCCTGTTCTGTGACGCACAATCATATAGAGAGACTAAGAAAATAAGACTTGCTAAGTGTATTTGCTGAAAATAATTGTCCCTGCTTATATTACTTGTAAACTGTAATCCTTGTAATTGCACTAAAATCTCTTTGCACTAATTTCTGTTAGGTCTTATTTATACAACAAAAAAATAATAATCAAAGAGTATATTTAGTGATTGAGTAGATTGTCAACCTCCTTTCTTCCCACACAGGTTCTGTCATGGTTTTTCACATTAAACCAGTATTTACTCAATAAAGTACTGCAATGATTAAGTCAGAATCAGTATATTTCCATGATCAAATTTTTTGTTCTCATACATGTTTTATCACTTGATCATCTACATGCTCGAAAATGATCTCTAAATTGAGAAAGCTGTGGCAAAATAATCTGCCAACAAAGCACTTCTGCATCCTGGATGCTTTTTGTTTCTGCTGGTCTTGGGCCTTGGTTGTTGCTTTCACTTCCTTCTTTTTTGTCCGAGTTACCAGCGGTCTTCTGGCCAAAATGCAAATGACTCTGTGCCGAGTTTGGTTACAAACACCATGGCAGCCAGTGTTTCAGAATCAAACTGGCTACCAACTCTGCAGAAAGCAGAGTAAACTGTGAACTACATTCAGTGCTACAAAGCTTTCTAAACCGATGTTTCAGCCTGCAGACCATTTCATTTACATTACTTTTTATTTGTATTTTTACCCCATTCTAAGTAATCTCTAGACACTGCTTTAGGTAAAAATTCCACAGGATCAGCAGTTTCTGAAATACTCAAACTAACCTATCTGGTATCAACATTTATGCTACGATCAAAATTGCAGACATAACACTTTTAATCTTCGCCTGTGAAACTTTCTTAGCATCTTTAGAGGTTACTCTTTTTTTACCTTAATTTTTACCTTTGTCACATGATTGGCTGGTAACATAACTGCACGAATGACAATGACACCCCTGTAAAGTGAATCGGATGTTAAGTTATTTTAAAGGCGAGAAAAAAAAAACACAAATAGAAAACGGATCTTATCAGAGACAATGCACAAGCATTAAACAGTTAATTCAACAATTTGAAGGAAAGTGCTGGTGGATTAACAACTAGACATCAAACATCAGGTTGGTCAAAGAAAAATAAAAGCACTATGAGAAGACAGATGATTAAGGGTTAGTGGTTTGAGATGAAATGTCACAGCTAAAGATATAGCACTGAACTCAGGATTCCAGGATGCTCATTCCAAGATTCCAGGATGATCAGTGGTGTCCTTAGGTCCAAACATTCAGGGCTCGATCCTGAAATATTTAAAGTTTAGCCCTGAATATTTTTGCCTTGAGGTGGAGGTGTTTTAAAGCAAAGCCTAATGTATGTTCACATTTGAAATGTTTGGTTTGATTAAAACGAACTCTAGTGCAGTTGTGCTGTTAGGGTGTGTTGACACTTTTAGTTCAGTTCTCTTGGTTTAGACCAAAGCATAAGACAGTAATTAATAAAGTACTCTCTCTCTCTCTATCTGAATCCACTGTTGTACATTCGTGTTGTACACACTGTTGTAATGTACTGTTGTACATTCGAGAACAATTCGCAAGTCATTGAACGCACCCCACTGGCCAACACCTGCACTCGTTGGCTCTTCACGGTAAATGTCCTTGGATGCTCATTAAATTCATTTAAATTTGCCAGTTTTTAATGTATTAATTACCTTAGATATTTTATTTTACTCAATTATTTCGAAAATAGTCCTATACCTTGCGAATTAACGCACGTGACGAAACTTGGACTTTTTCCTCACGCTGTTTCACTTAAACAAGTGTAAACGCCGCCATCCCAGCCTCGATGTGCACCAAGCAAGAGAACTGAGACCACTTCCAAACGAACTCTGGCGCGGTACGACAGAAATGTGAGCGCAACCCGGACCACAGATATATAACAACCAACCCAAGTCTGCTTAGCATTATCTGACAATGATGACTGTACCCGAGAACTATCACAACTTTTTATTCTGTATCTGTGACATCCGATGTCGAGGAGGCAGCTTTTGTACGGGCAGTGACTGAGAAAAAGTTCTAGTGCACGTGGACGAGTTTTTAAAAAAAGAAAAAATACCTAACACATAACACAAGACATTTAACACTGCCAAAATAAACGTTAGGTTTAATGAGACAGTGCAGGAGAAGATCTATGGACAGTGCAGGAGAAGATCTATGGACAGTGCAGGAGAAGATCTATGGACAGTGCAGGAGAAGATCTATGTACAGTGCAGGAGAAGATCTATGGACAGTGCA
>JAQMYJ010000033.1:10837435-10855708 GCA_030014305.1 Clarias laeviceps
ACATAGGGATTGTAGAAAACAAGTGAAAAAACAAAAAAACACAAAAAATATATAATATAATATAATATAATATAATATAATATAATACATTTTGTTTTTCATTTTAGGATTGTAATGTAATACTATAAAAACTGAATATTATTATATCACAGTTATTTCTTCAGATATTGAGTTTGTGTTAACACTTTATTGAACGTATGTTAATAGGAATTTATGGGAAATTCCTGGGAAACAACAGGATTTCTATTCCAAACTTGTGTTGTTGCTTTATTTGAAGGTGTTTGATCTTATACATTTAGGAACAATGTGTAGAATAAGAGCATTTCTCTTTTACACTTCTAGTGCTGTCATTTTTTAAGATGTTTGTAATAATTCAGGAGAAATATGTAAAAAAATGCTGTTGCTTTACTTCAGGTGTTTGATTGTAATGTAGAAAAAAAAACTAAAATGACAGCATTTTGCTGATAAACTTCTAGTGCTGTTGCTTTAATTAAAGTGTTTAAATGTATAAATTTAGGGGAAAAAATATTAAATAACAATTTCTGTAATTAGATGTTCTTGCACATAATATAAATTAGAATATTTTATGTTAATTTTGCATTTTTTGTTTGTCAGCTGTTGCTGCCAGTCATTTGGCTGTAACTGTGCAGCTCTCAAAAGCATATGACATTACTGTACATTAATCCGTTTAACTGTTGTTCATTCGCACTGTACAATGACTCACCTCTATGTAACAGATGACAATAATGACAATATTCAATGTCACTTTACGCACACATACTGTACATACACTGACAATTTGCAAATTTAAAGCATCCTGCTCTTATGGGAGGTTAAAGATGTACTGTATATCTTACTGCGAGAAATTCTGTCTTTATTACTGTAGAAATTTCTATCTAAAACTATGGGTCTGATATACTGGATTGGACTGCATTATTCATAATTGGAATAATGGAATAAGTGGATGTGGGTTAACAATACCGCACTAACCAAGAGGTAAGTCTTTAGTCACAAAAATGCTGTTTTATGGATATTTTAGGTGGGTGAAATTTTTCTTAACCAAAAAAAGAAAAAAGCCAAAATATTTAATAACAATCACAGCAAAACTGCCTCTGTTGAGCCTTTGAGCAAGGCCTTTAACCCTTATATGTAAACAGCTGACCTCTTTCATGGGTTTGGGGAAAAACCATCAATGATCACTGGTAGTTGTGAGTGGTGGATCATTCTCAGCAAAGCAGCTTGGCCAATTAAATTGGCTGTTGCACAGAGCCTTAAACGAGTAGTAACCCAGGGCCTTAACCGTTTGAACCACCATAAGTTATATGGTGCCATAAGCCACAAGTATGAGTATGATGTCCACATGCTCCAATATAACCATATATTGTATATCACCCATGTGCAAAAGTAATTGCCACTTAAATGTCATAACTGGTTGTGCTACCTTTAGCAGCAACAACTGCATCCAGACTTTTCTGATAATTGGAGATCAGTCTTTGACATTACTCTGGATAAATTGTGGCCCATTCTTCTTGCAGAATTGTTTTAATTCAGGCACAAGCAAGACTATTCATTTAAGGTTCTGACACAGCGACTCAATGAGACTCAACTAAAGAAATTGACTTGGCTACTCCAAAACCTTAATTTTATTTATTTTGACCTACTTTTAGATGCATTTGCTATTGTGCTTGGAATTGTTCTTGTTGCTGCATAAACCAGTTGAGCTTAAGCTTTAGATCCAGGACTGATGGCCAGTCATCCTTCTTTTTGCGGTTTTCTTGTAGAGAACATAATTCATGGTTCAACCAGGGGCTTTCTATTATGGCTGACTTTACACTCTGACCCCAGGAAGAAGAAACCTTGAGAGCAACCAGACTCAGCATAGAAACTCATCCTCATTTGGGTGATAATGGATAGCAGGGATTGTTTTGCAGACATATTATGTGTTAGGCAGCTGGACCTTCAATATAACAGTGGAGTTGGGCAAGTTAACATGGAGATCAGTTTGGCACCAAGATGGCACCAGGATGAGTCAGACAGGTGTAGAGGGCAGAGGGGGTTTGGATCACTGGGAGCTCAGGAGCAGCATGTGTATCTCCTAGCCATTCTTGAAGCAGAATCCAGCTGGAGCTGGTCCTTCTCTGGATGCCTCAGGATCCTCTGTCTGCTGGGTAAGAAAAACCTATAAAACCTATTCAAAAAGAAACCTATAAAAATGAAGAATAGGTGGAAAAGAATTAGCGTGATATTATCAGCACTAAATCATAATGTGCAAAAATGATTAATATAAAATATTAAATAAAAATAATACTAATTATTTTGCACTTTATCTGTTGACTCACTGGAATCATTTTCTTTTGTGTGTCTTTAACAAGGAACTTATGTAATGACCCTCTCTTTTGCCTTCTTAAACTTTTTATTTAGCATTTTGCAGGAATGTTACATTGCATTGTCAGAAGAAATTTCTTTTAAATTAAATTGTAATAAAGAACTGCAGGCGACATGGTTGTGGTTATCACTGTCACCTTCACCTTCACCTCCCGGGTTTAGGTTCGATTCCCGTCTCAGCTCTGTGTGCATAGAGTTTGCATGTTCTCCCCGTGCTTGGTGGGTTTCCTCCAGGTGCTCCTCTTTCCTCTGACAATCATGCAGACATGCAGATCAGACCCACAGTTTGTGAGTGAGTGAGTGAGTGAGTAGAGGTGTGTGTGTGTGTGTGTGTGTGTGTGTGTGTGTGTGCCCTGCGATGGATTAGGACCTCATGAAGGGTATACTCCACTTTATGCCCTAAGTCTCCTGGGATAGGTTCGAAGCCCCTGTATTGTACAGTATATGACCCGTTATACAGGATAAAGTAGTATAGAAGGTGAGTGAGTAAAAAACTGTGTGCATGTATATCTTGAGCTAAATATAATGGTAAGAGGAAAAAGGAAGATAATTCCTCTTTTGATCTCAGCAAGGCAATTATGCTCTGCTGCTCACTAATTTGGTGTAAATTATATGGAAGGTTGTGTTTGAAAGCCCCAGAAGATTCTGACTAATTCAAACCAGCCTATCAGGCACAACAGTCATGTTACAGTATTTCTGCTGTTAGCATATATTCGAGAAAGGGGTAAAGATATTTCTATTAAAGTGCCCAGTCACGTTATGTGTTTGTGAAACTAATCAAGATTTTTTTTTCTTTTTATTTATTAGCAGCTACTGGATCAGCACACCTCCAAACCCAGTCCCTCAGGGCTCCTGCGCACTGCTAAAAGCACAGGGGCCAAACATGCGCAACTGGCTTGTAAAGCCCTGCAATGTGTCCTCACAATACATCTGCCAGAAACGTTTAAAAGTGGATGGATAATCAACTATAACCATCACATTAATCTGCTACATTTGCTTTTATTATCGCCTTTTACTTCTTCACATAACTTTTACAATTGCAGTTCATAAATGGCAACAAATACAGAATCAGTATATAAAACAATGATGTTCCAGACTTGCTAATTGTATTTCTTGAAAGTGACTTATTTTACTTGAAAATTTATTTTTATTGTTATTATAAAATCACTTTAAGACCTTATCTGCACTAAAATGTTTGCTAAATGTATTACAAAATAAAATATATACCTAAGTAACTGCCTTTATTATAGGAAACAAACATTGTATTATTTACAAGAATTAAATTTAAAATATATTTTTCATATATAGAATCACAGCATGCATGTATTGATTACTGATTTTACAAGGGATTTTGTTACTTATCATTACATTTTAAATCTAAAATGTTATTTGTAAATTCATTAATAAGTCAACTGTTATTTTAAGTAATATTCTAATACTAAAAATGTAGTTTCCCCCCACATTTTTAACAGAGAAAATACCATATTATTTAAATTCTTTCTTCTGTTTTCTTAAATTAGGTACAGCTTTATGTAAAATGTAAATAATTAATTGTAATTAAATATATGTCTCTCATTAGATAAAGGTTGACGACCGTAATAAAAATGTAATGTTTTTCTTTGTCATTTTGAGGTAAATCATATTAGTATCATATTACTTTTTACATTAAAATTCAAGATACAAGTTTAGTATTTTTATCAGATGAATCAGTAGCCGTGAACCGCGAAAGAGCCGAAGTACTCAGTGTGCATCCAGTGTGGATTCTAAGGATTCGTTGAGTGCCCTCTAGCGGAAGGACCGTGGCAAAGCAGGCTGAATTCGTATCACAATGTCACAACAAACCGCTGCTGTCTCACTTTTCCATGATTGTGTGATTGGATGTAGTGCGCTATAATCTAGTTTTATTGACATAACCCCAAGAATATGAAAACAGCACTGGCATTTATCACATCAGCCCTTTATAACCACACAAACTCCACCAAAATAGTTAATCGTGTGATGAGCTTAATGGATACATTGACCTCTATATGTACTGTACAGTATGAAAACCCAAATTCTAATACTGGCTTTACCACCTGACTCTTTTTTAAAAATTATATTATTAAATAAAACCATACACGATAGCATCTGTTTTAACCCATAAAAAGACACCTGACACTATATATATATATATATATATAGTTATTTTCTTTATTAAATTTTTATATATTGTGGCGTGGGCGGGGCGGCGGCTGACGACCGTCATGCTTTGCGGGGGGGGGGGGTTGTGTGTGTTCACCCTGTTGGGGAAGGGTGTTTGGGTAGTGACACATGTGTTCTGGTTCATTCTAAGGCCGAATTGGAGCTGGTTCTCGAGTGAATATATGGCCCATGCTGTATGTGTACTGTACTGTAGTGAATAAAGTACTCCCAGCCATTTGTATTGGGAAGGAATCGAGCCAACTCGTCTCTTCAAGATCCTTCTAGGCTGTAAAACCGCTGCAATGTATACTGTATATTACAAAGTATATGTAATTATTATTATTTTATACAATTTTTATGTTGCATTACTGTATTTGTTGTTGTTTAAACTTATTTCTGTGTATAACAATGATAATTCTTCATTCTCAGTCATTTATATTTTTATGATCAGAAACAAAAGGAACTCAAAATACTATACGTGTATACGATACGTGTCCTGGCTGATTCATCTGAACCGTTGGATCTGTCGGATTCGGATTCATGAGGTCAAGGATTCTATGGATTCTAGGGTTTCAGTGGGTGTCCCAGGAAAACGCAGTCAGAGACCCTGCTAACTCAGGTGACTCAAAGGACTCGTGAGACATGGATTCGTTCAGTGAGTGATTCAGAAGGATTCGATTCCATTAATGTATCCGGGTTTCTCATCTCTAATTCTGATTCTGTTTTCCAGGCAAAATGCCCAGCCCTATTTGGTTAAAATCCTATATGTATATGTAGCTGCCTGCTTCTGAACAATATTTACATTAAATTTCCAATTTTGAGTTCACTCACTCATCGTCTATATCGCTTTATCCAGTATACAGGGTTGCAGGGGGCCTGGAGCCTATCCCAGGAGATTTGGGCCACGAGTCTTTTACTAATCTGCATGTAAAACCCGGTGTGAAACCTTTTCCAAGCCTGTATGTGCGATGATGACCCCTTGCTGGGAGCAGCTGAAAGGCCAACAACAACTAAAAGGTAATGTAAAGAGAGATTGTGGCCAGACATATTAAGACAACATGTACCATGTATTATAAGTTAGTTCTCCTTGTGTGCAAAATAGTGAAGTCCCTAAATAGTTGGAGCTATTTAAGTGAAGGGTTAATTCATATATCTGAATTATATCTGTATCATATCTGCTGGTTTAG
This sequence comes from Clarias laeviceps, assembly GCA_030014305.1. Taxonomy (NCBI): domain Eukaryota; kingdom Metazoa; phylum Chordata; class Actinopteri; order Siluriformes; family Clariidae; genus Clarias; species Clarias laeviceps. The sequence continues at coordinate 10,843,189 of JAQMYJ010000033.1, forward strand.
TTAAAACAACACACATACTTGTTCCGTGGACAGCACTTTTATTTTCTTTATTTTTCTGAGTCCCAAACATTAATTAGAAGACTTTTCCATAACTTTGGGGCTTTGTAAGAAAAAGCTCTGCCCCCTGTTGTAGTTTTCATAATACGTGGTACTGACAAGCAGCCTGCATCCTTTGATCAAAGTAGGCGTGGCAGATCGTAAGACACTAGCAATTCATTCAGGTACTGCGGTGTGAGACCATTTAATGCTTTTATACGTCAGTAGTAGTATTTTAAAATTGATGCGAAATTTCACAGGGAGACAATTCAGTGTGGATAAGATAGGGGTGATGTGCTTGTATCTTCTGGTTCTAGTGAGGACTCTGCATTCTGAACTAACTTGACCTTGTTTATGCACCTAGTTGAACAACCAGACAGTAAGGCGTTACAATAGTCCAACTTACAGGTGATAAAAGCATGAACTAGTTTTTCTGCATCGTTTAGTGACAATATATTTCTTATCTTGGCAATATTTCTGAGGTGAAAGAATGCTATCCTGGTAATATTATCTACAAGTGCTTCAAATGAAAGGCTGGGATCTATAATCACAGCGAGGTCTTTCACTGTTGCACTTGATGGAACAGAAGGGCCATTTAAAGTTACAGTGTGTTCAGAAAGCTTGCTTCTAGTTGCCTATGGTTCTATGACTAGAACTTCTGTCTTACCAGGATTAAGCAGAAGGAAGTTAATTAACAAGTTGTTGTGTGGATCAGTTTGTCTGCTGTGGTGACCCTTTAATGGGAGCAGCCCAAAGTCCAATAACATACCTAATATTGATTGTTGTATGGAAATTTCATTGCACAAAATAACATGTTCATAGGTCATTATTTTAAAAACTCAGGAATGTCATAAAAACATTTAGTTCAAGTTTTGCCTCAATACCTTTGGCCACTATTGTATGTATTTATTTATTTATCATGAAGGTAGATAAAAAAAAAAACTCATTGATCGCCTTTAGATTTGATTATAGTGTACAGATTCCTCATGCTCCCAGAACCACACTTTCACAACTTGAATCATGGAATACGTATGGAATACAGAGTACAAAAATTCCATTGATTTGATATCCTGGTCATTCACTACTTTCAGGTCGTCAGCTGTCTTCATTTTGTTGCCACATAACTTTGCTGAGCCCAGCAATGCAAACTTTGACTGGAATTTCCTCAACAATTTCCCCACATCATTCCACTGCTCTGGACCAAGTGAATCTACAGGTACAACACTGTGCAAAAGTTGTGCGCCACCCCTCTTTCCAATGTATTAGATACATTTGATTAAAATAAAGAGACAGGAAGAAATGTTTTACTGTGATGGACTGCAAACAATTAAAAAAATGTTTTATTTATGTAACAACCTCAGCAGCAACCCCATTTCCCCTCTCGTCTGTCCCAACCACTCAGCATTCACCTTTATACTGATCATCTGACATCATCTGCACCTGTATCTCACTGGTTCATGCTTTAAGTTAGATGTTTTTTATGCTCGAATGATAGGTCCTTTAGTGGCTTAAAAATATTTCTCAGAAGTATTTCACAAGACTAGCAAAAGAGTAGCAATAGGCTTTTTAAAATAAATGCAACAATGAAAGAAAGAGAGAAGTGGCTGTGTTTTGTTATTGGTGTGCCAGTATAAAAGTGTGATGAGGAAGTGTGAAGCGAGGGAGATGTGATGAGTGTGAACAGGGGCTTAATCACTTTTGAATTCCTTAGAACATTGATAATCCTTTTCAACTGAAATAACCACATCTGTACATGTAAGTTGCACATTGTTTATGTGCATGAATTTAATCTGTGTGTACATGACAATTATAATAGTTCCTTTTGTTTAATTAAATTTTCTTCTTTGCCTTTTATTAGATACAAGGGGTTTTGGTCAAGAAAACAAGTTAGAGATTATGGATGCACAGAAAACAACTGAGGTGGAAATGGCAGAGCTCACTTCGGCAGAAGTAAAAGATAATAAAGATGCAGAGAAAAACAAAGTGGAGGAAACAAAAGGTAACTTTTTTATTTTTATCTGTGTTTTTTAAAGAAAATTTAATTGACTTGAATTGAATTGACTGAAATGTGAACTCTACAAATAATCATCTTCTTACTAATAAGCTACTTGAACCAAAACCTTTCAAAATAGCTCCAAAAATGTCTTTGAATGTTTGTGCCTGAATTTTTCATTCGTTTTTCTCACATTTAACTATTTGGTCATCCCATTTTCTGCACCTAATTAAGTATAATTCTGTTAATGGTAGAAAGGTGTGGTTCAAGATTTTAAGCCATTTCTCTTTGTGACAGTCTACCATCAGATTGACCAACAATCTTTGGAAGTCAGAAATTTATATAAGTTATAGTCCAATCTGAAAAAGAAGGAATTAAATAGTATGATTTACATTTAGGCATTTGGCAGGCGCTCTTATCCAGAGCGACTTACAGTTTTTTATCTCATTACACATCTGAGCAGTCTGAGTAATGAGTTTTATCTCATTACACATCCTTGCTCAAGGACCCAACAGTTCAAATCCCACAACTTGGTGGTTGTGGGATTTGAACCTGGGATCTTCCAAACCATAGTCCAATGCCTTAACCACTGAGCTACCCCTGGCCCCTGGTATGATAATGGCAACATGTCTGTTTACATCTTGCATGTATGTGTATAAAGAATTATATAGTCAAATATGCATGCCGGTATTAAACTAAAAATAAAGTTCATACTCTGCTTGATGGCAGAAGATGCCGAGAAAGGCAAAATGGAAGGAACAATTAGTGTATGTTTTCCTAATTGAACATTTTTGTGCCTGATATTCTGTCGTTTTCTTATATTAAAAAAATAATAATTGTTCTTTTTTTATTAGAACCTGAGAATAAGGGAGAAAAGAAAGAAAAGGAAATAAACAATGAAGGTAATGTGTACAGCACACTGAATGCTCCAACAGAAGATGTTGATAAGGGTTCAAAGACTTCTTCCTCTCCCAAAGGAAGTGAAGGTAATCCCTTTATTTATTTAAGCAAAGCTTGAAAGAACTATGAAGTGGACAGTTAAAATTTTGTGAAATGTGTGTTAAAATTAAACAGCACTGCAAATGTCAAGCTGTCTCATTTATATATAATCTCTTTTATATATTTCAACTACTTTCAATATTTTTTTTACTGTGTGGGTTGAGGATGAAAAATAAAATGCTTTATATATGCAACATTGAATTGTTCCTCTAGTTTCTTAGATGTCCTTTACATACTATAAGGACTTTTAAAACTGATTTTATTAACGATACATTTATTAATACATCCAAAATTTTGAAAGATTTTCTTATATTAGTCATTGATTCTTATTCCCATAAAAGCTGAGAAATGAATCAAAGAAAGAGGAAGGAAAAGTAAAAAGAGATGAAAAAGCAGAAGAAACTAATGTCTACATCAAACTAAATGATCCACCATAAAATGTTGATAAACTTTCAAAACCTACTTCCTTTTCTAAAAGTAATAAAGGAAACTTTATTTAATACAAATGCTTAAAAGAAATAAAATAGTGGCACATTTTAAATACCGCAATGCCATTTATGTGTAATAAGATCTAATAAACATACAGTATAGAGATACAGTAGAGTTGACTATGTAGGCTGAATCAAAGAAAAATGAAAGAGTCTCAGCTATATAAATTTTAATTACATAAGAAAAAAAAAATAACAATAAATAATAAAAGAAATTAACAAAAAGAGAACAGAAAACATTTGAAAGTTACCTCATGGATCAATACTGCAACTGAGATGTTGCAAAAGAAGTCCACAACTGGTCAGGCTGGTTAACAACTGTTGCTAAACTGAAAAGTGTACTACTAAAGTGTGTTAGTAGCACATACACAGAACTTGATAAAAAGCACTCTCCTATTGTACCTACACATTCTTTTTATTGTACCCAATATGTATGTTCCCCAAAACACTAAATGATTTCATAGGCATAAAATGTGCCTTTAAATTGATATTTAATCCATGACAAAAATGTGACACACATCAAGATGCTTTTGTATAGAGGAATGAGAATTATCAAAAATCAGGTTTATCTTGAAGTGTTATACACCGAGCATCATTTTCATCAAAGCAGTTTGTTGAAGTTTACTATCCACCTCTCAATAAGTACGAAAAATCAATTAATAGGTCTCAGAAAAATGTCTGCAGAAGATAAGTGCCTGATATTTTGTCCAGTTTTCTTACATTTAAACCACTCAGATTATCTGTTTTTTCTTTCTTGTAGAAGCTGAGAAAAAGGCTGAAGGAAAAACTAATGTTTACACCAAACTGAAAACTCCAACAGAAGACGTTTATAATGTTTCAAAGCCTTCTTCCTCCTCCAAACGCGGTGATGGTAATAATTTTATTTATTTTATCCAACCGCTTGAAGTTTAAGTTTAAAGTCTCACATTGTCTCTGATATATACATTGCAAATTGCAAAAACTACATAATTAACAAAAAGAGAACATAAATTATAAGAACGTATCTCATGGGCCACCAGTGCGACTGAGATGTTTAGACCCTTTGAAACATTTAGTGCTTCAAATACAGGGTTTTTATAATAAAATGTACAGGGTGCTATATAACTATTGCTTAGGTAAAAAGTCTGCCTGTAACATAGCAACAACTTGACACTTTCATTTTGTCTTTGCATTATATTTAACTTCAGTTACACAACAAAAAAACAGATGAGTGCTATATTTCCTTTGACAACAAAAAAACAGATGAGTGCTAAATGTGTGACAGATTTCACATAACTCAGTTGTCTTACCACTGTTGTAGTTTAAGCTTGTGTTATTTAAGTGTTTTTTTAAAGTGTTATTTGTAAGGAGGATTGAGAGAAACGTAATTTCAATTTTCTATATGTATGCACTAATTTTTACATTTCATCGTTTTAAAGAAGTAAACCTAATGAAAATAAAATGATTTTCATAAGATATTTCATATATTTAATTATTTCTTCTTCCCATAAATGCTGAAAAAGAGGAAGAAAATGTAAAAGAAGATGAAGAAACTGATCCGTACTGCAAACTGAACATTTCATCAGAAAATGTTTATATGTCTGCAGTGACCAGTTCCAGGGACAAGGAAGGTAAAATAAGTCAAGTACTTTACAATAAACCCAATCAGTCAAACTAATATTCTGGCATATTTACACATTTAAACTGTAAACACACACACACACACACACACACACACTATTCTATATTATTTTCTATATCAGATTTGTAATGGGACAAAATTGTTAGGATTTGGTGTCACTGACATTTAATTCCTGAACTTGAATCAAAGCTTCTCATAATACTTGTACTTATTCCTCCTGACAGAACTTGACTGAGGCAGGATTATTTTTTACTTCAGTCAACATATTTTCTATGGGATTAAGGTCACACCATTATTTAACTATTGTGTTTAAGTAATTTTGTTACAGCCTTGGCAGTATGCTTATTTTTCTGCTGGAAGTGCCAGTTGTGATCATGATTTAACTGACTGGTAGATGTCTTGAGGTGTTTTTTGTATTTCTGGATAAGAGTCCTTCATTATGATGCTATCTGTTTTCTTTAGCTCACCAGTCTTTTTCCAGTTAAACTAGTGCTACACAATTAATCACATTTTAAATCGCAAAATGGACCTGTGTAATTATTTGATCGCAAAAGGTTGCAATTTATTCCAGGTTATGTATGCTTAGTAAAGAGTTTACGTAGTTAGGAATTCAATAACTATTTTTATTTTTTTTTAAATAATTTGATGTGATAAATATCAGCAAACATTCATTACAGAGCATTTGTGCTGTTAGTGTAGATAAATATGTTTGAATACAAAATGGTACATTTAATAGTAAATATCATCAAATGACAATCACAGAATAATCGCAATGTGGTTTTTTTTCCATCAAATTGTGCAGCCCTGAGAAACACTGCCCCAACATGATGCAGCCATCTCCATGTTTCAGAGGTCTTTACATAGCACTGATCCTTATGGCTAGACAGTTCTATATTTGTTTCATCTGCCCAGAGCACACTTCTCCAAATGACTGTTAATCACATGCATTTTAGGTCTGTTATGTTTCAAGGCAGGTCTTCCTTGTATTCATTTCAGGCTGTGGCAGTGCTGAACTTTCTTAATGGTGGATCTAAATATTAAGTGCCTGATGCCTTCTTTGCTAGTTGCTTTGTTCCTGTCTTGCGGTCTCCACATTTTTTTGCGGCCTTGCCGGAGTGGATTTTTACATGGTAGACAAAAAAAAAAACCTGGGTCTAAATGTATGACTTTTTACAGCCACAAATGCTCAACCTGTTAACTCCTTATTATGACAACTGACCAATCAGAAGCTTCTAAACTAATTACGTCAAAATATAATATTAGGGTGTTTCATATGAACGCCAATGCTTCATTCAATTTTGGTGTTTCATTCTATATCTTGTCCTAATTTACCTGAATCAGCTTGCTAAAATTTTGATATGTAGGATTATAAACAGTAGTAGATATTACACATACATATGCATAATAATATAATTATTATTATTATAAATTATATGCATGATAAATACTTTATGGCCTGACAATTCCTGACAATACCTTTCTATCAAGCAGTTCCAGGGCAATGGCTACATACACCTCATTAAATCAGTCAAAGGGGTCCAATTACAATATCTTGTAAATACAGCAAAAATGTTAAGACTCAGCCTCGGCTCAAAATTGTGTATTGTCATAGGATAAACAGACTACGCTAAAACAGTTTGTCGTACTAAATGTGCTTTTAGGTTTTGATGATTATAAAAAAAAGAAATTAAAGTGAAAATTAAAGCGAGTCTGATCTTCACAACATGCCATGCCGTTACCATGGAATATTGTATAAATTGCATGCTGTGTGCATAATATATGAAAGAGCGTGTAAACAGCAAGCTTTACTACAGATGCAGAATAACTCTACAAACCTAGTGTAATGTTGCACATTTATCCCCATTGAGTGTCATTAAATTAACAATTTAATGATTCAGCAGTTTCATTAAATTTTACTCCGATCCCTGGTGAAAGTGTCTGGGGAACTGAAGGAGGGACTGACCTCAGGTGAAGGATAAAAACTAATCTCACGCAAACACGTAGTGTCTCAAATTACTTTTGCATGCCATGGGTTGTGCTAACTGTGTGCTAATTTATTCTGTGTCTAGATGTTTACAGGAAACTTCAACTGTACAAGAGGATTTCTGTTTTTTTCCTGGTTCTCACTTTGCTCTTACTGGCTGTGGTTCTTGCTCTGGCTATGAAGTGTAAGTTATGCATAACACATTACTGACTCAGTAACACTGAGTAACACAAAACAACATTCCATTAATTCCATGGAAACTATGCAAAACTGAAATTTAGCAAGAATCAGATGTGTACATATACAAAATTAATAACTTGTTGATTTACACCAGATCTTAGTTTAAAAAAACCAAAAAAAAAAATAGCTACCACCAATTTTTTTTTGCTGATCATAAAAAAACAAACCTCTTAAAACACAAACAAAATGTTAACTTGTATCACATATGACTTTTACTTTTATTGAAAGAATGTATTGAATACAAACAAACTCAAGTATTATACTTAGTTTCAAGTATTGAAATTCCTAAATGTCTTATTTCTTTATATTTTTTTTTATTAAAATGCATCAACAGCACGTATTACATAGGAACAGTAGGCAAATATACATTTGTTGTGTTGACAAGTGCTTAATGCACCACATATATTCGACCTAGAGTCTATAATGGTCAGTTCTTTTTAATGTCATGTGACACTTTATCATGACTGTCCTATTTGCAAATGAAACCGAATTGCAGCTCTTACCTCTAGATGGCAGACAAGTGCAACGTCATTGCACAGCACTGAATATACTGCATACTTTCTCCTGATACTAAGAAGAAACTTGCATTAACATAAGATGGTATTGAATAATGAATATTTTTACACTAGGGATGTTCTAAAGAGTTTTAGATAATTTTGAAAATAGATAAAAATAGAAAACAGATATTAAAAAATTATGAAATTAAATATAATGCAAAAAGATTTCCATTGTTTCAAAAGAGTCATTAATTAGACACAAGGAATTAGAATAATTTGGGGTTAAATCGCTGGATTATATTGTGTTATTGCCTCGAATCTCTCGCGTTTTGTTTCATTGCTTTCACGTTGCCAAATTCGTTTTGTTTTCTCGTTTTCTCGTCTTTCGTCTAACATTTTGGATTTGTTCGCCCTCGCTGTTTTGATTTCCCGTTTTTTGATCTCGCGCTTCCTTGTTTCGACCACGGCTTTTGTTTCCCATTTTTTTGGACAGTTGCCTCACTGCTTGATTTCCCGGTTACCGATCTAACGCTTTCTCTTTTTCCTACGGCTCTCGTTTTACGATTTGGCTCAGACGCTACGCTGACCGTTTCTCCGACATTTGACCCTTGTTTCCGCATTCCGACCACACTTCCGTTTTACGTTGCGTAAATTGGCTGTTGATTTTCCAGTGTTTGGTGAATTGTGTTGTTTAGAAAAAATAGCCATACCTGTTCTTCTATACTGACATAAAATATGTTTTGTAACGTATGTTATGGTTTTGGCACATCGGTAGAAGTTACCTTGGATATGTAGGTAGAAATAATTCATGAATTTGTTTGTACCTTTTCTGTTCTCTTGATGTCCAGTAAGCGAAAGTAAGTCCATCCCGAAGTGTCCAGATGAACAAGGTAAAACACTAATAATCATAATCATCCTGAATGCTCTTCCATTTCAGTTGGTCTTTTATAATAATACTTCATTATTAAAAAAAATTTATTGATTGTGTGAATTCTTTATTTTTATTTGTATAATTCGTTAGCTGTGTGTTAACACCTGGTGTTTCTCTGCAGGGTATCAGTGCTCTGAGTGTGGGAAGGACTGGATTAGGGTTAATACCTCCTGCTACTTCTTTGCTAAGGAGCGTCAAAACTGGTATGGGAGCAGGCAGGCATGTCAGAAACAGGGTGGCGACCTGGTTGTCATAGACAATGAAAATTTGCAGGTAAATCAATCAATCAATTAAATCAATCAATCATGCAAACTAAAGCAGACCTCACTAAAGCACCCTGCCATTATGGCAGGCTAAAGATGTATATCTTACTGAGAGAAATTTTGTCTATTACTGCAGGTATTTCTATCTCAGGCTCGGGGCCTACTGTACTGGATTGGACTGCGTTATTCAGAAAATAAGTGGATGTGGGTTAACAATACTGCACTAACCAAGAGGTGAGTCATTAGTGCAGTTTCTAATCACAGAACTGCTGTTTTATGGATATTTTGGGTGGGTGGAATTCTTCTTAATATTTAATAACAATCACAGCAAAACTGTCCCTGTTGAGTCTTCGAGCAAGGCCCTTAACTGTCCCTGTTGAGTCTTCGAGCCCAGAGCCCTGACCTATTTGGTGGGTTTTGGGAAATGGTAATTTTGAGTGGTGGATTATTCTCAGCACAGCAGCCTGACCGATCAAATTGAGTCTTAACCTAGTAGTAACCCAGTGCCTTAGTCGTTTGAGCCACCATAGCCCCTAATTATCGGGACAGATTTAGTGATCTTTAGTTCCAGTAAAGTGAAATCTTAAAGCTACACCGAGCCAAGATAAACTATATGATTGTGTGGTTCCAGCTTTGTGATAACATTTTGGTGAAAGCTTAAGTATGAGTATAATGTCCACATTCTCCAATATGACTATATATTGTATATCACCCACATGCAAAAGTAATTGCCATTTAAACTTCTAAACTAACTGGTTGTGCTACCTTCAGCAGCAACAACTGCATTCAGACATTTCTGATAATTGGAAATTAGTCTTTCACATTACAGTGGATAAATTGTGGCTCATTCATCTTTGCAGATGAAATACATTGTTTTAATTCAGGCACAAGCAAGATTATTCAAACCTGAACTGCGTATTTAAGGTGCTAACACAGCAACTCAATGGGACTCAAGTCAAGAAATTGACTTGGCTACTCCAATACCTTAATTTTGTTTCTTTTGAGCTAGTCATAGATGCATTTGTTCTTGTGCTTCAAATAGTTTTCTTTGCTGCATAACTCAGTTGAGCTTAAGCTTTAGATCCATGGCTGATTGCCAGACATCCTTCTTTAGGGATGGGATTTTCTTAGAGTGCATAATTCATGGTTCAGCCAATATCCCATGCCCTTATGTAGGTGCAATGGTGATAGGTCGGACACTTGAGCAAGACATTTAATCCGTTCTGCTCTAGGGGCTCTATCATTGCTGAGTCTGTGCTCTGACTCCAGGTTGTAAAAAAAAATGGCAATAATACATGGTGAAGCGGCGTCCATTCACCGCATACAGGCAAGATAGTGGGAACATCCGTGACTCGTTCGTTGTTGATCAACATTAAAGAGTATCTTTGCTAAGTTTTAACTTGCATTGATTTATTTGAATCAAACACACAGAGACAAACAGATACAAACAATGACGAAGCAATACGCAATACGGTCAACAGAAAGTTGGCCCCGCTATTCGCCCGATATATAAACAAATGAACCGCCACATCAAATATAGGAAACGGAAATTACTTGCCCCATGTTTGCCATCAAATTCCGGCCCCATGATTATTACATACAAAGAAAAAAGTAATAATCATCAACCATAAATCAACAATCATAAACATACAAAATATACAAACTCATATTACAAATACATATTCATCAATTAATCAATCCAAAAAAAAAATAAAAAAAAAATCGATATTTCTTCATCAAAAAGGAGTCAAGAAAGGTCAGACCAAAAAGTTCCAAAGAATCTGTCTACAAGTCAGTCATTATGTCAGTAAGTCATTGAGCGCTCAAAACAAAAATAAAAAAAAAGAAATCAATTATAAATTTACTTCAGCTTCAAGTAGTAAACAAATCTTGGTGACCGGTCTGTCCAGGCAATTATACCTTGTCTTAATCCTTACTTGGCGAATCAAACCTCTTTTATCTGGCATAGTTTGAATAATTCTACCCATTAACCATGAGTTCCTAGGGGCAGTGTCGTTGACAACAAGTACAACATCTCCAACTTGAAAGTTCCTTTTCTTTACAAACCATTTCTGCTGTTCCTGTAACTGAGGTAGATATTCTTTTACCCATCTCTTCCAAACCAGGTCGGCCATGTACTGTACTTGTCGCCATCTACGACGTACATACAAATCTTGATTCTGAAACAAACTTGGAGGTAAAGAAGGTTGAGTCTTTAACAGCAACAGATGATTGGGTGTTATAGTTTCTAAATCGTTGGGGTCCATTGATGATCTAGTAAGAGGACGGCCATTAATAATGGACTCCACCTCACATAAAAGCGTACAGTATGGAGACCCTCTTCAGTTAAACTCTGCCCTCTTAGGATTGAATTCATAATCCTCTTCACTGATCGAATCATCCGCTCCCAAACACCTCCGTGATGAGATCCTGTAGGAGGGTTAAAAATCCATCTAATACCCTTTTGGATTAGAACATCACTGATCTTATTGTGGTTCCAGTTTTGTATAGCTTCTCTTAAATCTCGTTCGGCTCCTATGAAATTGATTCCATTATCAGAACGCAACTCTGACACTTGACCACGACGTGCTATAAACCGTCGCAAAGAGTTAATGAAAGAGTCTGTGTCTAATGTTGTCAATACTTCAATGTGTACAGCTCTAATGGACAAACAAGTGAAAATGACTCCATATCGCTTCCACTTTTATCTCAAATGGACCAAAACAATCCACTCCAACTCGAGTAAATGGTGGTTCATCTGGTAATACTCTGCTTAAAGGTATGTTTGCCATCTGCTGGCAACCTGATGTTCCTTGAAGTCTTTTACAAATCACACATCTGGACAAAACTCTCCGTATGGCTTGCTCCCGGAATCCAATATTTTTGACGTAGTCTAGCCAACATATAATTTCGTCCACTGTGTCCAACTTCTTCATGAATATGTCTTATAAGTAGCTCAGAAACATACAAATCCTTTGCCAGTATCACTGGATGCTTTGATTCTTCAGGCATAACTGCGTTATCCAAACGTCCATACATTCTTATAACGCGTCAAGTGTTGGGTTAAGGCAATAACAGAGGACTGCTCCGCTTTACTACCTCACCTCTTTGTAAAGATGTCAATTCCTCTGGGAACCTCATCCTTTGGGAAAAGCATATGATCGCCATTTCACTTTCTTCTAACTCATCTACTGAAAGGTAACCGTTCCTGACGCTAGCTCGGAATTTACGCACAGATTCATTAATGGTGTTTTCCAGTGACTGATTTGGTTCAGTGCGAACGAGAGATTCTTTTAAGTGTTTTCTCCTTTTGCTCAGGGACAGAAGAATTTTCTTCAGCCTCAGAATCCAGGCCACAGACTTCCGGTATGAGGCGTGCGGTGTAGACGTCTTTTGCTCGCTCCCACAAATAACTTTTCATTTAACCTATTAAACCTCAACACTTCACGCATTAAGTTCCCAATAACC
>JAQMYJ010000033.1:10871227-10883144 GCA_030014305.1 Clarias laeviceps
ATTTGGCGTGTTTGATACACACATGCTTCACAACCGGCAACACAAAAAGATGTTCCCATAGCGTTTTCACACAGCATCTCATTCCCGCTTTTTCAGGGAACAGGGTTAGGGTAAAGTAACCCTACACTTATGTGTATGATCAAACATGATGTAGCATTTTAAGTTTTTTTCACGGTTACCAGAAAAAAATGCAAGTGTACCCGCCGGCGGATCCGCCGACTCCATTTTTTTCTGTCTCTAAATAGCATTACCAATACTAGAGTGAATAAATGAGTAAAATGGATCCAGACTTGAAGACAGGTAGGACAGAGTCTCAGACAGACATGGCATGATATTCAGGAAACTGTAATTTTTAGCCAGTGCTGTCAATCAGGTGTTTGCACAATCATCTCTCCAGCTGCACCCTTCTGACAGAGAAGAGTAAATTATTTTGTAGTGTTTAAAATTGTATAGCTAGGGAGAGTCCTCATCAACATACAGTACATCTTGAAAACTAGTGAAAATGAAGGCATTTCCTATAAATAAAACAATGATCCAATCACAGTCTGTGGACCTCAGGGCACACAAGTTTTAGATAGGTGGACAAGCAAAACCAGGGAGACATAATCTATTGAAGTCTCCATAAGAAAAAAAATAATTCTCAATGTTTGCCCCATATTACAGGATTGGTGGGCCATCATACCAATGATCCCAATAAAAAAAATCTAATAATGTCCAATTAGATGTTTTGTAATGGGGCTACACTGTAATACCAAATAATGCCACTTACTTTTTGTTGTGGGAGACTGGACCTAAATATGTGTACCAAACAAGGAGTAGTTTAATACTGTGAGAATTAAATTACAGGATTGAATTCCCTACATGTTCCTGGATGGGGAATTCCACACTGTAATTTTATTCTGAAGTTCATGCAAATCTATTGAATGTAGAGTCATGGACACCTGGGGTGTATAGGTAATATTTAATCCTGTCAGAATAAAGTTACAGTGTGGAATTCCCCATCCAGGAACATGTAGGGAATTCAATCCTGTAATTTAATTTGTTTTTTGGCTTTCAACGATAAGTTGCTCTCGTGGAGCTGATACCAATGACAGTCTTCTGCACACCTAACTAAAGCTGGATCGACGTTCAAAATTTGGTTAATATTCAAAGTTTCCTACCTCAGTATGCGGTAAGTTATTTTATTTGTTTAAGTTATTGGAACACAAAAATGTCTACTGTCATTATATGTACAGTATATTGTATGTATGAATGTATATTATAATTGCTGCTGAAAATACATATACATACACACTGACATATTTTCAACTACAGTTATGCAATAGACAAGGTGCTGCTGAAATAACAAAGGGCTCGGCCTCTCCAAATCAGCACTACTCTGTTGTACATTCATAAAAAAAATTTAAGTCTTGTGTTGTGCAAGAAGTAAATGGCCAAACATTTTAGTGTGTATGCACAAAACCTTTCTCTTGCTTTTTGCCAGAGAAAACAACACTGGGAAACACTGTTTATATTTTGGTAGGCAATAAAAGATTAATAAAATAATAAAATAATAGGACTTGATTAGGATGGGCAAGGTGCTGTAATCAGATTTCAACTGAAATCAGAAAGCCTACATTTACGTTGTGCTTAATTTGAAAAGGTTTATATAGTGCTTTGGAAAAGAGATTAACTTAAATCTTAATGTTGTTAAATTAAATACAAAAGCGTGGCAAAAAAAAAAGTTAAAGAACCACTTACCACTATTTATCCTTGACACACAATTTTGGTTGCCAGTCATGCCTGACACAGATAATACCACCAAGTGCTTGTTAATTTTACCCACATGGATTTTGGTGAGCAGATGACAAGAGGCCAGATAACAGTGTATGTTTTGAATAAGTCATTAAGTCATGGAATATGATGATGGTTAAAAATTTTCTCATTGCATTATATCTTTATCAGTTTATTATAAATGTTTCCTGCTGGAGGAACACTGCAGGAGCTGTTAATCAGGCTAAAAACACTAGGAAGTAGGAGAATCTTATGGTCTGGCAATCAATTCACATAGTCAAATTGAGTTCTCCCACCACTTTTACCATGTCCTGATTGAGTGCATAGATTTGCATGATCCCATTTGAGGAGTTACTTATTTAGTAACATATGCAACAATTTGCATAATACAAAACCCCAAAGTCTTTCTTATCTTTTCTAAGTGCATTAGCTAGCTACATGAGTTAGCTCAGTTAGAATAGTTTTGCAGTTTGCAGTTAAGCAAGTTTTGTTTGACTGCTGTACAGCAGTAAGTGAACTTTGGTTTTATATTTTCATGTGGCAAACACTAATCATAGATGAGCGATGCTACTTAAACATCAAGAATAAGATCCTGGTTATGATGCAAGAGAAAACATGTGGCTTAAAGTTGAGGTTTTCTGTTTTGATAAAAGCAGAGGAAATTTCATGAAATGTGTTTTTATCAAAAAACCTGTAATACCTGAAATACTACACAAATATAGAAAACCTGTAATACTACACAAATTGATCATGCTTCCTTTATTTTATTTTATCTAGTGATTAGAAATTTGTTTAAATAAAATCATGTTTTTTATGAGAAAAAAGACATATTTAATATGCAAACAACATATATCTTTTCTTAAAAATGTCCAAACACACATTCCATTTCCCCATCATTTGTTTTTCCATTACGGCATTTCTGAATAAACAACATGGTTAATTTTTTTTTAACTCTTATAGATTACATTTTATGTTGTGATTGTGCAATGTCCGTGAGACAAGTGAATTTATTACATTATAACAGTTATAAAACTTTGTTATTTGAATTAGAACCAACACAACTGTCAGGCCTGCTGTTATAAAAATATAAATGAACACCAAACTGACCAATCAGATTTTAATAGCCCTGGTGTTATAAATGTATCTTTGTTAATTCCTAAGAATATTTCTAGGTTCTAGAGGGCGTGCTTTATAGCTCTGTTCTCAGAACACAGAGAATGTGGATTAGCTATACTGCATTACAGAAGATCCATACCTGTGCATAGACAACGCTGATTAATGGGTATTTTCTTATTTATTTTTCAACATGTCATCAAATTTTCACAGAATCTGTAATAAGAGGAAACTTATTTCATTTTTGCTTTGTAAAAGTTGTGCAGTATCAAAATAGAGAGTTTGCTTATTTTTAGTTGACAAAAATTAGATCTCAACTAGAATAGATGTAAGAATTATGTCTCTGATAGTAATATTGATTTAAAATTTGCCTTACTTGTTTTAAGTTTAGATTATTTGAAAAAAAAAAAAAAAACTGGGATGTTATGTTAAACTTTTGAGAACTGAGTGAAATTTCTTTGAGAAAAGGTTTGTCTAGAAAAAGATGTTTATGTTTTTGATAATCCAAATCTACCACATGTAACAAAAGTGTAGCTGCTCTCTTTATTTCTTACTGTGTCTTTGGTCTGCAGGATGTCAGCATGATTTAAATATAAGACTATTCTGTAAGGCAGTCTACCCCAAGTCTAGCAAAGCAGATATGTTTATATAGGACTTGGATTGATAATTCAGGCCTTGACACAAATGTTTATTAAAGGTTGGGATATAGAGAGAGCGAGGAGAATACAGATGAATGGGCGGTGGTAGTTTGAGAGAAAAAGAGAGCATGAGAAAAGATACTTAAAAGATAGCTCAGGACGTTTTGAAAGCTTCTTCCTCTTGGGAGACTGCGTGTAATTGGAAACCTGACAACTGAACAATGCAATTCTGAATATTGGGCTCTTAGAAGAAGGTATCTTTTTCATTAAATGCAGCAATAAAAGAAAGTGGGAGTTACTGGATAAAAGTGTAATGAGAAAGTGTGAAGCAAAAAAACAAAAGCATGGGACAAGAATGAACCTGGGTTTAGTCATGTGTGCATTTCTCTGAACAGTGTTCTCCTGTTTCAACTGAAGTAAGCACTTCCTAGTACCAACTAACAACGCACAAGACAAGATCAGAACAGAACTTCAGAGACCATGGACACCGAGGAAGTGACTTCGGTAGAGATGAGAGAGCTCACTCTGGCAGACGTACAAGAAGATAAGGCTGCAGAGAAAGGCCAAATTAAAGGGACAAAAGGTAAGATAATATAAAAACCCATGCGGTAAACGATAAGCTTCTTAGTCCAAAACCTTATCGGATTTCTAATTAGGTCCCAGTTTTGTTCTGTTTTTCCTGATAACCTGCCTAATCATATCACTACCATATGCATGTGTATAAAATGTGTTAAATGCATTTAAATGGAAAAAAAAAAATTATTATAAGTTTATAAATTTTTGACCATTGGACTTGATGTTAACCAAACAAGATGACCTAATTTGATAACAGTCCAATTTAGTTTGATAACTGACAATTTGACCTGATAATGCAACATTTCATTTAATTAAAAATACTGTAAGTAGATCATTTATAATCTCTAACCATTGGACCTGATTATGTCAAACTATTTTTTTACACTCAGGTAAATATCAATCACATTCTACTCAGAATGTACAGCATTTAATTGTTCCAAATGATTAAAGGTTTAAAAATGTTAGTGAATTAAAATTAATATATTTATATAAATTACATTTAAAAGTACTCATATCTCAGACTTAAACCAGACACATGGTCATTACTCTTTTCTTCCTATTAAATGTAAGAAAGGTCAAGAGAGAAAGAAAAAAGAAAAAGGTGGAAAAGCAGAAGAAGCTAAGTTTGTGTAATACAAACTGAAGAATCCAACCCAAAGAATAGCCAGTTCACCTGTATGTAGGGTAAATGGGAGACATAGGCCTAATTTTTGGGTCTCCAATGTCGTCCAACTATTTAATGAAACAATGTTAAAGTTAAATATAAAGAACTGTGGAAGAGAGATCTCATAAGTGAGCAGCAAACCTATTAAAAATAATCTATACTGTATTTAGGCAAAATTGGATGACATGACAAATCACGTTTCCCTGAAAACAAGTGGGATTTGTTTCAGGGAAATTTTGCGGTTGAAAGTACAATTGAGTTGTACTCAGTGGTTCAAATTACTAGTAATCTATGGTATATAATCAGCAGTACTGAGATCCTGATCAGGATAAAGCGCTTACTCAAGGTTAGTGAGTGAAACGCTCCATCTGTATTGTTTGTTTTGCCCAGAATGACTAGGTCACAGATTCCATTTCCGCGTTCATTTTAGAAACAGTCTTCCATTGTTTGAAAGCAAACTGAACCTTGACCAGTTGAGGAAACTACATTTTTGGTAGATAATAAACAATGGGTGTAATGCAGTAACACAATCTGGATAAGAGTCTATTGCAGTACTAATAAACTGATACCTACAGTACAGGTCTACCATGCTAACCTGTAAGCAATCTTAATTTAACAATACAGCAGTAGTCTACGTACAGTAAACTTTTTGAGGATGAAATTAAACTAGTACATACATTTAAAACCTTTATAACGTCAATAATGAAACAAAACAATATTGACACATAAAAAGATTATAGTGCATCAACCTACAAAACAATTGGTGATGAAATATAAACTAATCAAATTGAATGATGAGATTAGACTTAATGCATTTCTATGGTTTCCATTTCAACTTTTTATTCATGTTAAATTTACAAGATTAGTGGTAATTGTGTGTAATGAACTTTGCATAGAAGTGTTCAGTATATGGGAATGAATTATCAATAAATAAAAAGAAACATACACACCCTAACATTACCTTTACCCTCATTACATACAAAACATTCTTAACTATAAGACAAAAAGTACTGCAAAAAGTACTGCAAACCTCCATTAAAAACACAATTTAAACTTGTCAAAGGGAGTGTTGAAGCTTTATAATAAATACATAATATATTTAATTTATTACAAAAATGATTAAAAATATAAGAAGTACTTATGGAAAACAACTTTGTTACATACAGTTTATGCATTCCATTATTCCTTATACTACTATACTACTGCAATCAAACTTCAAACACAAAACAAAAAACAAAACTAGAAGGTTTTAAACATTAGAAGATACTTAGGTTAACAAGAAATGATAACTTTAGAATATAGAATAGAATTAGAATAGAATATATTAAATAGCATTTATATAACATTGTATTTTGATAAACTGATAGTTTAGCAATAAATAAGGTAAAACGTATAGGACTAAATGTACTGAAGGTATTTACAAAAAACAAAACAAAATTTGCTGTAAACTTTTCACATAATGTTAAACTAACAAAATAAATGCTTATTTAAATTAATAAGCTTATTTTTGATAATGGAGCATTTTAGTTGATGCTTACTAATTTTATTATGCAAATGAATAATTGTATTTATATTACACTGATTATCGCACCTACTGTAAGATTGTCAAACCAAAACAATTTCAATTGAGTAGCTTCAAACAGAAACTACTCATCATTATTGCACATTATAAAGATTAAGTTCAACTTAAATGGTGTAATTTAATAATAAGTCTTTAACCACTGATGATGTCAAACTATTTTTCACACACATAATATCCCTCACATTTGACTAATTATTTATAGCATTTGCTATACAATTAAATGTTTAATAATGTTTTTGGATTTATTTCTCATTACAAACCAATAAATAAATGATGACATTTTATCATTGTCTCATATTTAAACCACCTTGACTTTACTTTTTTTCCTCCATAAACACTCTTTGAAAAATCAAGAAAAAGCACAAGAAGAAGAAGGAGAAACTAATGCGTACTTCAAAGCGAGCAATATATCAGAAAGTTTTTCTACAGCTGCGCTGATCAGATCCACTCCAAAACAAGATAAAGGTAATAGAGGTTCAAATATAACCATACTAACTAAGCAAAAGGTTTAAATAAGCTATGGATCTGGCACAAATACACAGATAAGGTAAGAAGGTGCTTATATGTTGTTTGAATAAGAAAGGTTAAAAGTGTAAGTATTTATGATGTTCAGCTGTCTTGGATATCCACTTTGCAATGATGTGATAAAGCAGAAGTAGAAAAAAAGACAACAGAAACTGCAGACCAAGAGTAATTCTGAATTTAGCCAGTTTGTTATTTATAGCGAAAGTGATGCCATTGGTTCTCGTAAAACATGTCATGTTTCTCAAAAAGATTTACATCGTAGATATCATAGCAATTTATTTTGTTTTAATTGACTCCAATACCTACTGACTTATAAATGAACTGTACGTATCATACAGAAATGCATACTGGTTCTAAACTTGCAAAATAGTAAACCACGTACACATTTTGCCTCTGAATTTAAATAAGCACATGTGATCGAAGCCTTTATAAATGCAAGAATGATAAACAAACTGCTCACTGATGCTATATTAATGTATTTTTCAACCCTTTTCTCTTGTTACCTATAGTTGCATACAAATATGTTTGTACAAAAAGGTCATGCAAATATTAAGGCTATGATGGTGACTTCAAGAGAATTATTTAGCAATAATTCAGGAAATCCTTGCGCAATCTATCATTTAGCAATAAGAAAAAAAATCTCAAGATGTCATTCTTAGTCATAATCAGATGACTATTTTATATATATATATATATATATCTTTTCACGTATAAGCATAAGATGGTAAGTCTACAATAAACTAACAAACATCAGCAAAACATTATGCTACATCAAGCCACATTCTTTTTTTAACTTTCAGTCGTATTACTAATTGGGCCATTAAAATAACCACAGTCACAAGATTATTTCGGCACATAATCATTACAGTTGTACCTACGTATCACACCTTGAAGCATTATAATACATTTCTGACTATACATATAGCAATGTATCAAACTAATTTTAATGTTACACAAAGATACCCCAAGTAAATACAAAAAGCAATTTTTAAATGATGATTTAAATTTTAAGGGAAAAAAGCTGTTCAAACCATAATAAACAATATTACACAGTAAATACAATACTTTAAATGACAGTAACCCACACACAGGAAGAGGAATGGGACATTTTATGTCATTTTATGAAAAAACAATATATATACTTATTTATTTATTACAAATAATTCCACAAATGCTGTACAATGCTGTAAAAGTTTAAACAAATATGAAAGAAAAACACCTAAGTTTCTTAACGTAATAAACTCTTGTATGCTCAGTTAAACAAACAAAGAAAAACATGTCAAGTCAGTACATGACCTCATAGGTTGAAATGTCACTTCAAGATTGGGAATTTATACAGCTTTAACCAGCATTCATCACCATAATCTTATAAAGAGTAAACTATTTAAGCCCTTGGGGGCCCCCTACAGGCCTGGGCTCCACGTAGTTGTCTACCTTGTCTGTGGACCTCTGTGTCCAGCATATTAGGGGATTTATCTGCATAAACTCAGCTAATGTATTCAATCTGTTAAGTGCACGGTTTAATGGTTGTGTTGGTGAATTACAAACTTTGCTGGATACTTGTCCTCTAGGATTGGATTTGAACACCCCTTTTCAAGTGAAAACAAAATTCCGGTTAGAATTACACCATTTCTAACCTTGTAAGTTTTGATGAGTAATGAATATTTTCTGTATAGTCAGTGTTTTTGCTTAATGGACTGTATAACAAAAAATTTGCATTCTGGTTAACCCATAGATACTATGTTTACAGTATATTCACTATACCCACTGAACTTCAACTTAGAGATGAGAAGAATTTTCAGACGGTCAAAAAAAAAAGTGTTCACAAAGTTGTGCAAAAATATAGCGCCATCTATAAAAAAATGTTCGATTTTTAAAAAATGTTTCCTTTAAAGGTTTTACAGAACCAATTTTGCATGATTTACTATACATGTTAGTATTGTTAGTATTTGTGCATTTAGGCACCTAGATGTAAGTGTGTTTATTAACAAAGAAAGGCATGTGGTTTTATACATATTCCTCATTTGTTCAGAAAATTATGGCCAGTTTGCTTTCTTTTACAGGTTTGGATGTGAAAGTGTATAGATTTGCAAATTAAGTTTATAATAAAATATATACAGTATATATGTCTTCACTCTACCAAAAATATATACATTTGTAAACCTTTGAAATCAAACTTTGAAACTTTAAAACCAATGTGCTGCTGAACTTTTTTAAAAATATATTTTCACAAGATTTTATATTTATTTTATGATGTAACTGACAAATGTACTAATGTACTAAATGTACTCTTTCTAAATATTTTACTAATTATTTTTCTACATACTGTAGCTTACTTTGCATTTACTTGTCCTTATACTCATCAAAAAGTCATATAAATATATTGGGTGGAATTATGAAATATAAGTAAAGCTTGGGACAATTTAAAAGGCCTTTATATTTGTTTTTGTTGATCTCAATTTGATGTCTTAATGAGGTAGTGAAGTCCATGTGATGTCCATGTGAATCTGCCATGGAGATTAATGCGGAGACTTTCCCATGCTGCTCCCATAATACAGTTCCTAGCAAAAGTATTCAGCCCATCATATTTGTCTGGATTCAAATGACACTTTGATATTTTGTATTGTAATGTTGACTGACTCTCAAAATTAATGAATAATTTAAGTAGGATTTCTTTTTTTATTATTAAACATGGAGTAAAGATTCACCAGTCAATGTTTTCAAGAGTTCTACATATAACTGGCTTGTATTGTGATCAAATAAAACAAAGCTAGAGGTCAGTGGGGAAATGCTATTAAAATGACCCAGAAAACAAGGCCTACAGTAAGTTACAAAATACATATTCAAGCAGATCTGCTGACAAATACATTTGGTTTTGGAAAATTACTTCAAAAGTTACAATACAATGGAACCAGGGAATTGAAAGAGGAAACTGGTGACAGAATCTGGTGAAGGGTGAAAAATAAAATGCATATATAAACACACTACTATTTTCAGTTGTTTTTACACACTGCTAGTTGAACTGTTTGTTTATTTCTGTTTCTGTTTAGATGTTTACAAGAAACTTTGTCTGTTCAAGTGGATTTCGGCTGTTTTCATCGTTCTTACTTTGGTCTTACTGGCTGTGGTTCTTGCTCTGGTTGTGAAGTGTAAGTAAGGAGTTAGCTTTAGACTTTATTATTATAATATAGTATGATTAGGCAGCACGGTGGTGTAGTGGTTAGCACTGTCGCCTTGCACCTCCAGGGTCCGGGTTTGATTCTTGGCCAGGCTCGATTCTCGTCTCTGTGTGCATGGGGTTTGCATGTTCTCCCCGTGTTTGGTGGGTTTCCTCCGGGTACTCCGGTTTCCTCCCACAGTCCAAAGATATGCAGGTTAGGCTAATTGGCGTTCCCAAATTGCCTGTAGTGCGTCAATGTGTGTATGTGCCCTGCGATGGATTGGCACCCTATCCAGGGTGTACCCTGCCTCGTGCCCTAAGCCTCCTGGGATAGGCTCCAGGTCCCCACGACCCTGAATACAGGAGATGAGTGAGTGAGTGAGTGAGGAGTATGATCATGTTACTGGCACTTTTATTATTTGCCGTTTTTAACAAACCTTTGATGTCATGTTTAGTTAATTTTTGTTCTTGCCACTAGATGGTGCACAAATGAGATATCACCATGCATCATTGAATATGATAGAAAAATATTCTCTTGATACTAAAAAGAAACTAAGAAAAGACAGTTTTGGTTAATTGACAATACATGTGTTATTTCACATTAAGCTGATAATTCAGTTTTGTATTTGCACTTTCAATATCAAAATTAGAAATGCATTTTGTATATTCGCTCTTGACTTATCATTTGATTGATGAACACTTGTGTATATATTCTATATTTGCATCAAATATCTTCATAGGCATAGTATTTGTTAGGAGTTTCTGTAATATTACTCTTTTTGTTGCATTTGGACCACAGCAATCTTAAATATGTATTACATTTGTTATCTAAAAAGAAAAAAAAATCATATATTTTTTTCTTGTACAATTGTTCTTTCAATGCCCAAACCTCAGTATATGAACCTCAGTCCAGCCAGAATTGTGAAGCTCTCTCCCTTAAAGCGGAGAGAACAGCTTACACCTCAAACCAAGGTAAAGCACTAACACATCCTAACATTCAAAACCACAACAAATGCTCAGTTAACAGGTTTTATTCTTTGTGTAAATTAATTTTATGTTTATTTGTAGAATTTATGAGCTGTGTATTAAAACCTGTTGTTTCTCTGCAGAGTATCAGTGCTCTGAGTGTCCTAAGGACTGGGTTAGAGTTAACAACTCCTGCTACTTAATGGCTAAGGAGCGTCTAAGCTGGCAGGAGAGCAGGAAGTCATGTCAGAAACAGGGTGGAGACCTGGTGGTCATTGACAATGAAAGTGTGCAGGTCAGTGAGTCAATCAATCAATCAATTGATTGATTGATTGATTGATTGATTTAATCAATCAATAAATCGATCAAATTAAAACAGACACCACTATAAAAGCAACCTGCTGTCATCGCAAGTTAAAAATGTATATCTTACTGTTAAAACTTCTTTACGTCTTTATTACTGTATTACTTTATTACTGTAGAGACTTCTATCTCGGACTCGGGCCCTGCTGTACTGGATTGGACTGCGTTATTCCGAAAATAAGCAGTGGATGTGGGTTAACAATAACGCACTAACCAAGAAGTGAGTCATGAGTGCTTAGTGTCTTACTACAGGTTCTACAGGTGGACTGATTATTAAATCAGCAAACTGATTGCCAGTGAAAATCTAATATAGTCAGTGTGGCTGCCATGCTGAAACTGATCCAGTGGTGATTGATGGTCACAATAGTGGTCACATTCTCATAATCTGTTGATTACTAACTCAACCCCTTCAACATGAAGAATGATAATTTTTGAACAAAAATAAAAGTATTGCTTAGAGTATTGGTTCTCAATCTTTTTTCTTTGGGGGGGGGGGGGGGGGGGGGGGGGGGGGGGGGGGGGGGGGGGGGGGGGGGGGGGGGGGGGGGGGGGGGGGG
>JAQMYJ010000033.1:10883371-10903727 GCA_030014305.1 Clarias laeviceps
AATAATGATATTTTTTGAACAAAAATAAAAGTATTGGTTTGAGTTTTGGTTCTCATTCTTTTTTCTTTGGTGCCCCCCCCCCCCCCCCATTATTTTCTAAACTAAATTGATTAGCAATGGTTTTCTTGTCACAGAACTGCTTCACACTGAATTCTATATAAACTCTTGTAAATGTTGTGTATGAAAGTCCCAAAAATTATTTCTCCCCCATTCTGATGTTTCTATGTAACTTTACTGAAGCTCTTGACCTCTATCTACCACTGTTGGGTAATAGGATAATTACAGGGGCCAGTCAGTTATCTAACAAGTATTTTTGATTTTGTTATTTTTTTTGGCAGCTACTGGGCCCAGGACCAGCCAGTGTTGGACCCTCAAGGCTCCTGCTCAATGCTGAAAGGACAGATGCCATACACGAACAACTGGCATTCAAACCCCTGTACCGCGACCTCACATTACATATGCCAGATTTTTTTATTGAAGCAAAAGTAACCATTACACCACATACAGTATATCCACTACATTTACCTTTAATATAATCATTTTACTCTTTTACATGTCTTTTACAAATGAAGTTTATAAACAGTAACAAATACAGAATCAGCACACAAAACAATCAAGTAGACAGACTGAGAAAATAAGACATCCTAAGTGTATTCATAGAAAGTGACTCTGTGCGCATATTACTTGTAAATTCTAAGGCTTTCAATTGCACTTATATGAAATTGCTTTGCACTCGTTTCTTTAAAACCTTATTTGCACTAAAAAAAATATGAAGAATGTATTACAAAACTAAATGTATACCTATGTACTGTAGCTGCCTTTAAATCAGTAGTGAGACATCATTGTCTTCAAAGTGATTCAATTTAAAATTCTACTGTTTAATTTTTAATTTGTAATTCACCCTTATCTAACCCACATAATTTCTATGTGATGTGATTTTTTTTTCATATAAAATCGTGTTCACTCAATAAAGCAACGAAATGATTACATAATGAATATACTTTTGTACAATTGCACACAATGAATATACTTTCAATAAAATTCATCTCTCAAATAGGTTTCATTTCTTGAGCATCCAAATGCTCCTCATTCTCTAGATCTAAACCAAGAAGGCTGTTACGTACAATCTGCCAGCAAATCAATGATTTCCTTTTGGCATCAGTGCTGTCATTTTGCATGCTTTTTGTGTCTGCTGCGTCACAGGCCATGTCAACTCCCTCATGCCCATCTTTCTTGTCTGAGTCATCATTTTTTGCGAACACATTCACATAGCGTCTTACCTTCTGCATAAACTGGTCATTGCGGTCCTCCACTCTGAAATAAATACAATGTAAAATGAGAGATGTTCTCATCTTCTATTTATGTTTTCATCTTTTATTTACGTTCTCATTATAATTATCATCTTTTGTAAACATCTTATCATGATGGTGGATCTGGAGCCTATCCTATGAACACTTGGCCTGAGGAATAAACCCTGAAAGGGACACCTGACTACGGCACCAGATACACATATATTCACAAACTGATTCACATCTAGGGGCAGTTTATTGCAGCCAATCCATTTACATTCAAGCTTTCTGAAGGTGGGAGGAACTGTAGAACTCAGAGGAAGCCCTTGTGTACACAGAAAAACACTCCTGTGCCCAAGAGTGCTCGCAGATCGTGGGAGGTCCAGGATGGATGACAGTGACTTGGTGACCCCCAAACCCTCTCGGGCTCGCCCCAAAGCAACAATCACCTTTAGCAGTGATGAAGGAGAGGAGGAGGAAGATGCTGTCATGGCAGAGAGTGAGACTCCAAAAGGCACCTCACCCATTTCTCGTACCCGACGCACTCGTCTACACCACTAGCACTCGTTTTGTTCCTTTCATTTGTTCCTCTCCTGCTTTCTTTTCATTTGTTTCTGTTTTCTATCTATTCTGAATACACTATTGTTTTTTAAATTGTAATCATAAATTGTATTATGATTACAATTTTAAAAAACTTAATATTACAATGTGTTTAATATGGTCATGATTAAAATATTACGTTTCTTACCGGAGGTACCAACGGTCTCCCAGGCCATAGTGCAAACCACACATGCCCAGCCTTGGCCAAAAACTCCGCGGCAGCCGATGTTCCAGCATAAGAATAGTGGCTACCACCTATGCAAAACCCACAGTAAACTGTAATCAATTAACCAACATTATATTCCATGCCTCGAAGCAGTCTGTGTAGGTTCGCCATTTCTTTCTTTTAATATACTGTATATACCTGGGTCCTCCAGAGCTCATCTCGCTCTTGTCCAACCCTCCACTGTGTGTCACTCATCATGGCCGTGAGGAGGCTGAGGAGGAGGAGATGAGACACCACACTAAAGCAGCAAAATACCACATGCACAACAGGGTGAGTCCATACGGTGTGGTCCACAGGCATATCGATTAGACCCACAGTCAGCTCAAAAACAGTGAAGAGCGTGATGGGGTATGAGCGCATCTGTGGTATAGATAGAGGCTCCTGAGTCATGTACACAGTCCACAGAGCTAGAGTGCAGATGGGAAAAGGACAGGGTAAGCTTGTGTTTGAAATTATCATGATGTCAAAATGCTGGATTAATTTACCATGATTTTAATTGTGTATACAAGTGTTTAATTCACCTGTGGAGAATCCTAAGAGAGCAATGGCACTCAACCACATGAACTTGGTTAGGTCTCCAAATATAATCTAGTAAATGGAAAAAAGGGCATTTGAATATGTAGCTGATTGCATCTTATAGCAAGATATTACCAGGTCATGTGGAAACTAAACAAATCAGCCATAACATTAAAACCACAGACAGGTGACATGAACAACATTGATTATCTTGTTAAAGTGGCACCTGAGAAGGAGCCGAATATACAGACATGGTCAAAAGTTTTGAAAATGACACATTGTTAATTTTTACGTAGTCTGGTGCTTCAGTGTTTTTAGATCTTTTGTCCGGTGCTACTATGGTATACTGTAGTATAATTACAAGCATTTCATAAGTGTCAAAACCATGGAAACAGCAAACTTTGTGAAAATAAATTTTTGTGTCATATACAGAACTTTTGCCCATGGCTGTTTTATGCAGCAACACTAAGTGCTTAGATATAGCAAGAAAAATGAGTATGTGTAAAGATCTGAGTCACTGGGTGTGATTAAAAAAACGCAGGTCTTTTGGTGTATTCCTGGTATGCACTGGACAAGAAAAGACAATCAACCTGGTGGTCATGGGTGTTCAAGGCTCACTGATGAGTTTGAGGCTATGGCCCGATCCCACAGAAAAGCTACTGTAGTACAAATTGCTGACAAGGTTAATGCTGGTTGTGATAGAAAGGAAACTTTACATCATTGCATTAATAGCTGCAGGCCAGTTGGAGTGACCATGCTGACTCTGTCCACCTACAATGGAAAGCACCTACAATGGTCCAGTGGTCCAGTGTGCATCATAACTGGACCATGGAGCAATAAAAGAAGGCGGCTTGGGCTGATGAATTATTTTTCTTTTCAGTCATGTGGATGGTTGGGTGAGGTGTTGATATTTCTTCTACATTTCCCAGATCTCAATTTGGTTGATTGATACCATTGATGGAGACTCCACCTTGCAACCTATAAAAGTTAATGTATCTCCTTGGTGCTAGATACAGTACCAAAGCATGCTTTGGTGGCACAAAGGTGACATATACTGTGATGTACATATGGTTTCAATGTCATGGCTGACCAGTGTATAGTTAATTTTGCATGATATGAAGAGCTCACATAAATCAGTACAAACTTACAAAAGTTATTGCACTGACACTTACTCTTTAATTTTTCAAAATGTATTAATTAATTAATTTATTTATTTATTATCTAGATTAAAATGTTTGTTTCAACAAACTTTACATAATTAAAGGGAGACATACAGTATTAATATGAATTGTTTTATGTGTGTTCTGTTTATAAAAGGAAATTGAAAAGGAAAAGTCTGAGAGGACAAGGTGCTCTGATCACCTTTTGGATCACTATGACATAAGGCCCGAGCATTTCAAAACCTCGTGCAAAGTACAAGACATTGCACCAGCCCAATACCAGACACACAGCCATCAGTGACGTCTCGCCTGGCATCTCAGTGAGTCTCAGTACACACAGAAACACCACCAGCACTGCATAGGCTATCCTATACACCAAAATAGACATGAGAGCAATTAGCAGGGAAGGTTTCAATAATAATTATATATAGTGCTGTGGGTTTTATGAGTGAGTGAAACAGAATCAATGACGTTATAAAGTAAATAAGACTTACAGAGTGATGTGAAAGGGCCCACCAAGTGCAGTCTGTCCAAAATATCTCTTTGCTCCCACCCTCAGGATATCTGGTATCTGAGCATAATCAGATCACAGGCATGTGGTATGAGAATGACTTAATAAAGCTTTAGTATTTCAATGTTTTGAAAGAAATACTAAAATTTTGTCATCTAACTCAACTATGTCAATAAGACAATAATAATATTAATAATATTAATATTAATAAGATATTATTTTGACTTCAAGCTTTAAATGCATGGCAGTAAGCAGTTCCTATTGTGAAACTGTGGTTAATTATATGTGTATATGGACCTCCAGCAGTAGAATGATGATGGCTCCTATTACACTGATGATCTCTCCAACCAGCCGCAGGTGATCCTCATAAGTTACATAACTCTCCTGTACACACGCATACACATCGAGTAGTGTGAAATATGTAAGGGGGAAAAGCAAACATACACACACACACACACACACACATCTATATATCTACCTTTAGACTTTTCTGAATATAAATGGTTGCGTCATTAGGTGCTTTTGTGTAGTTCATAGGCAGATCCTTTAGAGGGCGGAACATACAACACAAAGTGAAGGTCCCGATATACAGCAGGTACACCAACAGCAGCAACCTGTATAAGAACATTTCCCATGATATTAAACCAGCATGAAACCAGACCAGCACATTGTCTCTCACTGTGGGCAGCATGTTTACAAAACACAACATATCTGACATATCAGTGTAATAAGATAATGTGATGTTCCACATTTTTTTTCCACTGACGCAGAGAAAACATGACAAATGCATCACTGCAGAGCACCTACTTTATAAGGATATAGCGTGCATTGAATAAGGAATAAAACACATAAAACACAACAGGACAATAATAACAGGGCAAAAGTGGGCATTGATGGCTCAAACTGTTATGGCTTACTGGGTTAGGGATTGGAAGGTCCCACCATTGGAAAGCTGCTATTGTTGAGCCCTTGAGCAAGGCCTTAAATCTACCTGCTCCTGAGGCGCTGTATACCTGCTCCTGCGCTCTAACTGCAGCTACCTAACTGTGATATGCGAAAAAATTATTTTCTTGCTGTAAATTACATGTGGCAAATGATTTAATCCTAATTAGGCTGTTACCACGCCAACCTTAATTATTGTCAAATAACTGAACATTCTGTCTTTATACCTTTATACCACAGAAATATGGCAACAGTTTTTTATTTATAACATAAAACATGTCATAATGAGTGTTTAAAGTAATTTCTGTAGAGCATCCTGCTATCAATTATGTTATGCTCCCTCACTTGGGGTAAGACCAGAAGGAAGGGAGGAAAACAGGGAGTGAGAAAGGAAGAGAGTTAGGATGGAAGAAAGGCATGTTTTTTTTTTTTTTTTTTGAGAAAATGTTTCCGTCATTAAATCATTTCTATGTAATCTATTATTACAAATCACTGGGACCTAAAAAGTCTTTCCTTAAATACTAATATAATTTTTTTTGTCACAGAACATCACTATTGTGATACTATCACATTGTTTTTCATCAGTTTATATACTGCAGAGCATCTGCCACAGGCCTTTGCAATAAAAATGAGAATTATAATGAACATAATAATATACAGTAAATTGAATTTTAATTATCTGCCAGAATTTCTATCTGACTGTTATTCTTATAGAATATATACTGTATCAAACCTTTCAAACAAATCAAATTTGAGAATCCAGCAGTACCATTGTATAAGCATAGTCCTTCTTTATACATCATATTTTTGTTACCTGAAATAGAATTTCCCATAAAGATTCCACTTGAGATTGATGAGCTGCTGAACAGGAGTCAACTCTAGTATTTTTCTGGGCTGTATACAAAAAATAAAATGTAAACCTTATAAGAATTAACCTGAAAAAAGGTGCTAGTAGTGAGAGAATTTCAGAAGCAAGTCAATGCAAGCCAAGTATACTGCAGATTTGTTGTCTTTTAAATTCAGTTCACAGTTCACACCTACATTCCTGTTTTGACTGGAGACAATAAACTCGAGCACAGAGACATCGTCCGTGCGAGAATCTATTTCGGTAAGGTCATAGAGGTAGGAGCTCAAATACCCCAGGCTCCACTGGATGACGCGTCTGCGGTTCACAATGTGCTGAAAAGCCTGGTGATGGAGAAAGGACATGACCTCAGTCATCGCAGTATATTAATAATTCCTAAATATGTTTTTTTTTTTTCGGTTTTCTTGCAGCTGTTCTTGTATAGTTTGCTAGGTCATCTATCTCTTTTAATTTGACAGAAATACAACTGTGAAGCTGATTACAAAATGGTGATTATACTCATTGAAGTCATTATCAAAATAAACAATATTTTTGGAAATAGACACTCAAAATCAGCTCCCGTGTTTGGAAATTTTCACTTGACTACAACTGTATGTGAATAAGTGCTGAACACATAAACAATTTTTAAGATATTTTGAATATTTTTATATATTGTTGTTCCTAGATAAAAATGAGTACAACCTCTTAAATATAAATAATATAATAAAATCTTTCATCCTCATTAGATGCATAAAAATCCTCCTATTGTTTTAGTAAAAGGTTTAAATGCATTGCTATTTAATAAGTCCTGTTTCAGGCAATGATACGTTTTATTTAAACATTCACTGTCCATTTTATTATAAACAAACAAAACTGTTGAGATTGTTGAAAAGTGTAATCTCTGAGATGATGATCATGAAATGGTTGTTGTTACCAATTGGTACCCAGTAATTTGGTTGGGGTATATCAGAAATTGCTGATCTCCTGTTTCTAAAGTTTACACAGACTGGCACAAAAACTACTGAGTTAGTGACAGTTCTGTGGGTGGAAACACCTTGTTGATAACAGAGGTCAGACAAAAATGATTGCATTGGTGTAAGCAAGGGTACAGTAACTAATAAAATCGCTCTTTACAACTGTGGGTAGGAAAAAAACATCTCAGCATGCACAAGACATAACATTTTGAGGTGGATAGTCTCCACCAGCAGAAGGACAAATTGGGTTCCACTCCTTTAAGGCCAACAATCTGATTCTACAGCTGACTTAGGCTTATTGAAACTGGACAACCTGGTATCCCGTTCTGTGCAATCTGGTATGCCGTAGCTTTAGGTTCTTGTTCTTGGCTAACACTAGAGGACCTTTTTGTATTGTATCCCATCCAATTCAGAGTTTGATGTGCATTTTGATATGCTGAACCTCCACACACAGGATGTTTTTTGTTTTTCACTCCTGTGAAAATGTGAAATACTTAACCCAGTCTATCTGCTGCTAACGACCATGCTACAGTATGTTTGAGATCACACTCCCCCCCCCTTCTGTTGTTTGATGTGAACATTACAGTACAAGCTCTTGACCTGTATGATTCTGCATGATTTTATGCACTGTGCTCCTACCATACGGTTGACTGATTAAATAACAGCATGAACGTTCACATGAACAGTTAAATAGAAAATTAATGTATAATATTGTAGTACTAACAAAGTGGACAGCGAGAATGTGCGTAAGAAAGCTGTGTGTGAAACAATGTTGAAGCATATTGTTTCTCACCACTACGTTGCCTTGTTTTGCAGCGAGCTTCAAAGTCGTGAGCCCTTTGTAATTCGGCACCATGTCTAACGGCACTGTGGGTTCCCGCTCAGCATCTAGTGCCAGGAGCATGTCCATAATTTGACATGCAATCATTTTGTTGGGCTGCAAAACCAAAATGTGCAGAATAGTGTTCCCTGGATAAAGCCAAAAATATGCGAGTGAGACAGGTGAAGTTGAATGAAACATGTATGGCATACTGTATGTTTTGCAGTTTTTAAAAGTGGAAAAAAGTGCAATTACTTTGTTAGTTCAGTTTCTATTCTTTAGTATTAAGGAATTTATCAAAATCTAAAAGTACAGATGTTACAATAAGAAGGAGACTTAATAATCAAACTGTCTTCTGTCGCATACAGT
Organism: Clarias laeviceps; assembly: GCA_030014305.1. Taxonomy (NCBI): domain Eukaryota; kingdom Metazoa; phylum Chordata; class Actinopteri; order Siluriformes; family Clariidae; genus Clarias; species Clarias laeviceps. The sequence continues at coordinate 10,891,623 of JAQMYJ010000033.1, forward strand.
ACATGTTGATTACGGTAATGGGTGTTAAGTCCTCTTGTTGTCTTGTAATATTTGTTAAAGTTGTTGTAACATCTGCCAGCTAGCTGCATTAACATTCAACTACAGTATACGTTTTTTTTTTTTATCACGTTAGCTAGCCACTTGACAGTTTGAGAATAAGGATATTGTTATCTGCTTTCCCATGTCCTTTTTGTCCTTTGTAAAATGGGTGCTAATTTACAATCAGCACTTACGCAGATATGTTGCCTGAATTTGATTTGTATTATTACTTTTAAACAAGTACATTGCTACTGTTCTTCATTCATCCAATTTATTCATCCTGTTAAGGACCATTCGGGGGGCTGAACCTATCTCTGGTAGTTCAGAGCACATCTGTCTTTGGGAGAAAACCTGAGTGTAGGGAGGTGCCCCACCAAGCACAGGGAGAGCATGCAGACTCCACACACACAGACTCAGAGATTCAAGCCCAACATCTGTGACTAAGCCACTGTGCTGCCATTTCTGCTGTTCTAATTTTCTATTTTAACCAAAGTGATGTGAATGTCTATTTATTTGGACGAGTAATTGCACTTTCAGTATACAATTTCAGAACTATTACCAACTCTGTGGATTGAACTGTAAATTGCATGAATTTGCATATTTTGCTCTTACCACAGGAGTCCTGAGCCTGAATATTAGCACCAGCCTTTATCAGCATGGAGATGATTTTTTCATTACCAATACAGCAGGCAAAGGCCAGAATGTGCTCACCTAAAATCACACAACATTAGAATCCATTTAACTCAAATATTTATATATAAATAGAAATTTTGCTACTCATTATTTTCCCCCCTTTGGGGATCAGTAAAGTGCATTGGAATATCCATATTCTTTTTTTTTCCAAACAAAGTATCACATTTTGCTTTTAATTACCATAATAAAAAAGTCCTCCTTTTCTTTTGTTGAAGTAGATGCCCGTCGCTCTTGGCGTGACTACATCAGCGCCTCTGTTGATTAATTCCTGAACCAGATTAATATTCTGGTTAATGACTGCAAGATGTAGTGCTGTTAAACCTATACGAAGCAGGCAGCAAACAATCAAAAAGATTTCATGGCCTCCATCTCTTTATTTCTTGTTGGTTAAGTGTAAGAATGTATATTTACCATAATAAAATTCACTGGTCATGGGCTCGTTGATGAACTCTGGTGCTCCATCCATTAGCGCCACAGCTGCCTCAAAGTTATCATTCATTACAGCCACGTGCAAAGCAGTCTCACCTAGTTCACCTGACACACACAGACACAAAACACTTACAGCCTTTTAACTTACGAATATGTTGTGAAAAGACTGTTCATCCAACTCAACTCACCTCTTTCAAAGATATTAGTTGTAGAACAATCCAGCAGTTTCTTAATACAACCCACATTGTTCAACTTTGTTGCATAAAACAAGGGGATTTCGTTTACTCTGATGGACAAAAAAGCAGACATTTGATATGTGCTTGATGAATGTCAGGTTTAATAAGTTGGTAAAATTATAATAAATTACATAATAAATATATACTAGTTAGGATTTGTATATAGTTTATAAGAAAAAGTAACCATAATTGTGATACTGGTTTATATTGGTGATCAACTGTATTAAGACAACATCTGCTATGTTATGATATAGTGCACAAAACATGATTTCACCAATTAGTTCTAGCCTATTTAACCTTAGTGTTGTGCTACTTAACTGAAAAACTAGTGAAAATCTGGATATGTGACAATTTAGCTTCTGGACATGGCATGGGTCATCTGCAGACCTAAACCCATCAAAGGCTATTAGCCAATGGTAAAAAGAGTTGTGCTAATTAGAATCAACTGGTTTAGTTAACGGATGAAATAAATATGTGGCAAGACTTTAACTTTCTGAAGCAGTCATACGCAAAATGACTGAACTAGGAAATTCTCAAGTGAATTGAAAACTTCTGGTGCAAATGTCTGTACATGTTGTTCAGGAAGCAAGTGACACCAGAGTACCGCAGACGTCTGTTCATCTTTATGCCCAGCCAGATCCAGCAGGTTTTGAAGAATAACTTCACACTAAAAATTGATTGCTGTATAGCAATTTCACTGCATAAATTAATAGATTTTTATTATCCCCATTGTCATTATTTAAAAACAATTGAAAATGTAATTAAAACATTACATTTTATTTTTGTTTCAATACATTTTGGCCAACGCTGTACTTATTATAGGTTTAATGAGCATTTCTGTGCAATCATTTATTTACAAAGTACAGTATAATTTTCTTGTTATTACACAAACATAACTATAAAGACTATAAAGACTGTTAGAATAACTGTTTACAATGGTGTTTGTTTCACCTTTTCAACTGAGAAAGGAATGTCACATCCAACACTTCATCCCAGTCCTTCCTGTTTTTGACTCGGAGTGTAAGGCAATTCCAACAGTTGACTATTTGCTTTGACGCAGACCGTGGAAGAACCGAAGCCATGTTCTTCCGAGGGGTTTTCTAGTTTCAGTGACTGACAGGATGACAAAATAGTGCACGATTCAGAAAAGTTGTTTCAACATGACATGCTTGTTTTGTACTTGAGCCTCCAATAAAGGAGAAAAACACCTTTTCTGTTGTACTGGACCTCCAGCTTCCTGACATTCAGTACTGCTATTTGTTATCAATCAAATGAGGATGGGTTCCATGTTTAGTCTGGTTCCTCTTAAGGTTCCTTTCTATTGCCATCTCAGGGTTTTTTTCTCTGCCACCATAACCCTTGGCTTGCTAATCAGGGTTAAACAAACTGATAATTTTTATTTATACATTCTCTCACACATTTCATACTTATTTACCCTTTCTTTTGCATTCTGTAAAGCAGCTTTGTGACAATGACCATTGTGAAAAGCACTAAATAAATAAAACTGAATAAATTTTTTTTTTAGATGCATAAAGAATTTTTTTTTTCAAATGAAAATGATCAGTAATATCAAGTGTTAATATATAATAAAATAAATGAATAATATATAATTTGATTATAATATATAATCAAAATAAATTAAATCATATAATAAATGAAATAAAGTTTTGCAGAATTAAATAAAATATTTTTTTACTGTCATCGATAAGCATACATCATTACTTATATAAAATAATTTAAAGACATTATTAAAAAATACATGTGATATGCTACACTAATACATCTAAGAACTTACCCACTGAAAAATGTTAAAATCCGCAAAATGATTGCTTTTAAAATGAAGAAGAACTCCAATAAAGTCCTGGAGTTCCTTTGACACAACAATACACAATAAGCAGTAGTGTGATGTGTTACCAGTATTTATATGGAGGCTGTGCTTTAGGTCCAGAGGAGGGGTGACAGAGAAGGAGAAGTAAAGGGAAGAGAAAGGTGTGAGATTAAATATGAGAAAAAGAGCATGAGATTTACAGGTCATTATGGGAAGGGAGGGGTAGGTGGGGAAATGTCTAAACTAGGTCTTGGAAATTCCAGAATTTTTCACCACCTCTTTCTATGTCCCCATTTTACTGAGATGGTAGAATATGTGAATAAGTGAATATGTTAAAGACCTCTGACAACTCCTGTGATAATTATCCTGAGAAAAGTTTAGAAACCAAGGCCAAGCTTCATATTTCCTGTATTTCCTGGGCAGTCCTCCTATGAAGTCCACATCCCTGGTGCTATTTATTAAAGGTTTAAAACATTTAAACTCTAAAACTTGTCTTTTTTCCCAGAAAGACTAGAAGCTGCTCCAGGCCAGGGTATCCAGTCTTGCTCAGGCCCAGATGAGGGGTGTAACTCTGGAATCGAACTATCTGGTGTTCTTCCAATTATTGCTGTCTTGTCTTGCTACCATAGCATGAATCAATAGTAGAGTCTACTGATTTGTGCTACTCTATCGCAAAAATACATTTACAGTGGTAAATGTACTATAACAGTAAGTGGAGCATGTTTTCATACTTAAAATGTTTATTGAAGGACATAAGGGTTGTATTTTCTGATAGAAAAATATACTGTGTAATCAACAAGACATGATCAGCAAAATGAACAAAACATGTCCCAGCCTTGTCGGACTTTGCATCCGCATAACTGTTAAGTAGCAAAAAATGATAGGTAGCATGGATTGGCAGAACACCTGCTGTAAATGACTCACCACTCAAGTTTCGCATTGTTTTGTGCCACGAATTACAGTAGTCTAATAACTGTTTATGTTGTCTTGCACTTGTTTACACTCAACAGTATGAATTAGTCTTGAAAGCTTGTTTGTGTTTTATAGCTGTTACACAGTTTAACATGACAAACAGCATTAACTATTAGCTGTAATAGAATTTAAGTGAGAATAATAAGGAGCATCCCATTTATTTTGTTCATTATTATGCTCCAATTAAAAATCCATTATCCAGTAAATATGCCTATATGTAAATATCATGATGTGTAAATAAAATAAAATGAAAACTCAATTAATGCTGTACTGTTGAAAACCAAACCAAACCAAAAAAAAAAAGGTTTTTTTTTTTTTTCATTCTAATATTTAACTGTCCTGTTTGGGTGGGCTTGTGCCCTTGATAGCCTCAGATTTCTGTTTTTGGTTGATGGGAGTGGATCCCAACGTGATCTCCTAGACCATCCATCTCACATTTCGATAACTTGTGCATGCCAAAATGTTTTTTTCCTCACCACATTTGTAAATAATGTGATTTAAGTGAGTTATTATATCTTTCCTAACTGCTAGACTCAATTTTGTCTTTTTCCTTTGAACTTTCTAAACAATAAGGCACCAATAATCATGGAAAGGGTGAAGTCATATCAATTAAAAGTATCTAATTAAAATACACATAGTAAAAGTACAAACCCTGTAACCTTATGGTATCACCCCGCTGACAAAGAAAAGTGCTGTTTGGCACCTTTTTTATCTAAGAATTAATGGCATTGTGATAGAAATTATGATGGAAGATTTGGGAGAAGGAAATTGGAACAGAAATCACTCATGAAGTGTGGGAGATGCATTGCACCATAGATTAATCAATGTCTGACATATTCTAATACAGTACATTAATAGCTACATAAATTATACATAAATTATTTCCACACTTTGTGTGAAATGTCCAACATATCGTTAGTACTGTATGATATGCTATAATTTTCATAGATCCCACATGATGACATTAATGGGCCTTTATTTGGACCCTCTAATTAATTAATTCTTATTAGCTTCTCAGACAGAGATAAATAAATATATATGAGAAATAGATCTAAACATGCAGCTATTTCCCTCTAATTATGTTATTAGATGCAAAATAATTCTACAAAAGTAGAAACTAAAATAAGATTATTATTTATGCATTTATTATTATTATTTAATTTTTCAAAATTAGAATCAATCTCCACATTTAAACATTTAACACTAAAAAAAAACCCACCAAAACTGTACAGTTATTTATAATTTCTAATGTCCTGCTTTACACTCAGCCATGCAAAATGGACCTTCAAATCTTTTTCTCTCAGATAGGTTACTTGCTTTACTATATGATGTTTATATTTAGGCTAGTACAGTAGGAGGCCACTGTAGTTAAGCTTAAATTTTGTATAGGCTAATATGGGTGTTAATAATGTGCTTTTTAAAAATCATCAATAGAAAGCTTGTTGGGGAACGAGAAAGAAAACAAGCTTTAGTTTTAATTATATGTTGAGGCCGTTAAGAAAAGTTTTGTTGCTATTTGAAGAAGGGGATCTGGAGGGATGAGCCAAAGATAATGTCTATAGTGGGAGCCTACATCATGTAGCTTTAATGTCCACACGCAACAAAACGTGTCCTTGTCTCTTAGTCATTTATTAGCTTAAATGGTTTGTGTTTGTTGATCCATGAGGGGAGAGAGAGACTGCAGGGCAAACGGGGAGATAGTCAGCTCGAATAATGAGTAATAGTGGTCAGCAAACTGCTTTTTAAAGGATGAGTGAATGACTTAAGAAGGCACTGTGCAACACTATCTTTAGTATTTGCACTGAATCCAGGTCAGCTAGGTGTTTACTACGACCTAATGACTGTTTCAGACTCGGCTCTGTAAGGTTTTGTTGTGTACTGCAACACTCAATGTCCTCTATATCATTATGGGTATTTGGTCAAGGAAGCCTTTTCACCATGTTTTTCTGTAGTTCTATACCTTCAGCATTTTTGATAGTGACTTAAAAAGTGAAGCTGAATACAACTTAAGGAAAGAACAGAGGAAGTAGCTAAAAGAGTTTTACCAATTATTTAGAAATATGTGTAATCAATGTCTACAATATTACAGTCTGAACTAGTGTCCTGAAGGTTGTGAGTTCAAATCACAGGACGGCTGTAGAGCTGTTTAGCTGTTTACCCTCCAAATAAATGGAAAGTTATGCTTTAAATGGAAGTGATACTTTAGTGGAAGTGATAGAGTTATATTATTAGGCAGTTATGTGTAAAACTCTGCAAAAATCTACTGCATGAAAGTAAAAAGTTATAAAATGTATGTATAAAATGTCTTTAATGTATTTACAATAGACTTTAACTTTAACCAATAATTGAATATAATAATCACTATCTAACATGTTTTCAATCATTAAAAAAAAAAAAAAAAAAAAGAGAAACTAATTTTTTTGGAAAGTTTTTGTGGTCAGTGTTAGGGGGCAGATTAGTGGTCCTATTGTTGTAATGTTATTTATCTAATACAGTATTTTTGCATGGGATTAGATGCAAATCTTTACTATAAGTAATTAATTACAAATCTGTATTTGGTTAAATATCTATGTTAAGGAATAAATAATAATAAACTAGTTTACTAGCATTGTGTACCTAATAATACAGAAACATAAGTATATAAACTATATGAAGTAAATAATACTTAATTTACTACGTAATGCTTACAAATATAATACCAACTATACATATGTAGGACATTAACTGAAAGAAATGATTTGTACCAGCCCTGTACTGTAGGACATAGTGGTAGAAGAAATGCATTTCCATTTTAAGGCAATGACCCCATTTTAGAATAGCTGTTTGTGTTTTTCACCCATATAGTGGCTTAAGATCTCATGCTGGATGCTGATCAGATCTCTCAATCTATAGCTGACTAAGACAGAACAGGAGCTATCTGCTGACCTGCAGTGTTTTATGGGAACAGGGCAGTAGCAAGAATGTTGGGTCATGAAAAGTTATGTACCTGATGGTTAGTAAATAAAGTTTACTATTAGCAAATAAATTCAGTATAAATAAATGTGTTGCTTATTAGCTATAGTTTTTTTAAATGCATATCGTTACTGTATATTCACTATAATACAGATAATTCTTGAGTTTGGTCTCCTACAATATTTAGGTAAGATATATAGTTTTGATTATATAATGATGATATGTAGTTTTAAAGATATGATTTGATTTTAGCCTGGAAAGTTGATATATACCGATTAACATAAAACATTAACATATTAACATTAATTTTAAATTATACACCAAACTGATAACAGGACCATGGCCACCCAAGACTCACCAGTTGGATCTTACAGAACAAGGCACCAGAACACCCAGAGCACCACTTCCCACCATGCACAGGGCCCAATATTGCCAATTTGGCCCCCAAATTCCTCAGATCTCATTCCATTCGAACATCCTTGGGAAGCACTGGCCAAACAAGTCCAATCACGACCATACAACCCACAACACCCAAAATTATCTGCTACCAACATCCTGGTGCCATACAGATTTTTATTGCAGTGAACATTGGACCAATGTTTTAATATATATAAATAAAAATATTTTATTTATTTGTTTATTCATTTTTACAAATTTTCACAGTAGTGTAATACTGGTAAACAGTAACAAATTATACAAACTCTGGTGCACCTGTGAAAACTCCGACTCACTCACTGACAAGACACAAGTGTGCACAAAAACAATTGTCCTTTTCTCTTTCTTTGTTCAGAAGTCTCTTGAACTAAAATATACCCGTTGACTTGTTTGATGTGTACAATGTACTGTGATTTTACATGCAGAACGGACTGGCTCTGGGAGCTCACCCTAATGATCATATAATCATATGAAATGTTTTTCCGTTAAAAGAGACAAGGAAGAGCTTGGGGTTTGGGTGAGGTCTGGGACAGACTGCTGTATGCTATGAGGCAACAAAGATTAATGCTGTTTAATCAGCATCTTTAATTCGATCTAACATATAATGCAGTTACGCACTATGTCTTTTTCAAAATGTATTAAATGACTTGTCTCCTATCGCTTGTCTTCTATCGCTCTATGCCATAATTATTTACTGTTTTAGAGTTTCTTTTTACTTAAACAGGTTTCTAAATTCTGAATTATAAATATTCACTCATGAAAACATTCATTCAATTTTATTCTCCCTTTCCTGGGGGGGTGCAATATTATAAAATAATAATTAAGCTGTACACTTATGATTTTGTATTTGTACCATTTTATGAATAGTTCTAAGCAAATGAGTGCCACTGTTATTGAGAACATATTACATGGTTCACTCTCTCTCTCTCACTCTGAATGAGCCTTTTTAAAAACATAAATAAAAAAATTAAAAATACAAGTGTCACTTAGACTGATGGGTTTTTAAGCCAGTGCTAGTGTACAAAGATCTGAAGGGAAATTTTCCCTTGTTTTTAGACTTGCAGAAAACCTGTCTGAAAAACTAGAACACAGAGGACATAGAAGTATAAATTCATGAGCTTTTTTTTATATACTATGATAAATGAAATTATGTTGGTGTGTGAAATCTAAATGTATGTTACAGCATAGTCACTCTTTCATCAATAATATTTCAGAATCCTTTGTTCCTTCCGGCCTGCATGCATCAAGTTACAGTATGCTGCTGCTAAACTGATGAGTTTGCAAGTTATATGAGTAAGACATGGACATTGTGTGCTTGATCCAATGGTCCATTGAGCACAAGGGTTTGAAACTGTGTCTGGGGCTTTTAGGGAGCATATTCACGCATATGCTGATATATTTCTTACATCAGGACCAGCATAAACAAGCAAATTTCTGACATTGATGTTTTGGTGATGACTGGTTTCTAGAAAAGGTCAGATTTTACTCATGCCTCATCTCTTTATAATTCTAATAATTCTAATTCTAATAATTCTAGTTAATTAAATAATCAGTTAAAACAAGTGAAACCAATACTTTAACTCTCCACTGAAATAGTTATGTGTGCTACAGCAAACCTATTGCAAAGAGCTAAATAAGTGCACTTGTGCTAAACTTTTGACATAACATAATGTATGTTAAAAAAACATGATTTATGAAATAACTTCTAATAACTACTCTGTACAGTGGAATGCAGAGGCTTGCTCTTTACTAGCAAAATACACGCTACTCAAGGACACTACACTTGATCATCTGTCTATTGTGGTCTTGATTAAGTTCCGCTGAAGCTGAATGTGGCTGAAATTGTTCATGAATCCTATGATGGAGTGACAAAGTGACAGATGACGATATAGTGTCTGGAAAATGTACAGCGTTTGTTTTAGACCATGAGTCTATGGCTGACACTGTGATCTTACCTTTCAATGTGAATGTAAAAAAATATATATATATATCAGTGTACAATATGAGTGCACAAATAAGGGCCTTCTTATAATACAGAGTGAGCATAAAGTCTTTTTCTGATTTTAATCATATATTACAAAAAAAACTGCTGGGTACAAACCTATAGTTTATTGCAAATTATATTGTTTTAAAAAGTTTACTTTATTTACATCAATAACATGTTCCTCATTCTGTTTCTATCTAGCAGCAATTTTTTTACAAATATTTCTGTAACATAATCAGGGAAGGACATTATGCTCGCTCTGTTTATTGATGCAAAAATATTACAGCAATGTAACTTAGTTTACACCATAACAGTGTGTTGTAAGCAATATAATTACAGGCAAAAAAAAAAAAAATCATAGTAAAAATACAAAAATTATTTTATCCCCTAATACCATCAAGTCTTAATGCTGATTTTAGCACATATGTGATGCTTCATGTGTTCTTTTTTGCAAGTGACCCAAATGTGACATTAGTGCTAACAGTGCCTGAATCTGACCATCATGCACATAAAATGAATGAACCAGCAGTACAAGCCTTCATTGCTTAGCGGATCACTTGGACAAAAACCATATATAAGGCCAAATGCTCAGATCTTTTGTGGATAGTACTGGCATTCCTTTGCCTATGAAATTGGAGCCAGCAGTGACCTGCACATGTTATTTAATATACCGTAAGAAAAAGCTGGTTTCTAAGCGATTTCAATTATATTTGGAAAAAAAATCACAGCAAAAAAATTGCAATGTAATCACATACAGAGATGAATACTTAATGTCTGACTAAGAAATTGCAAAGTGGGTAGAACTAAAAGGTTTTTAGTATGTTGTTTGAAAATTGGTGATTTGCTGTTTAGAAGGGACATAAATTATATTTTCTTTTCTTATTAGCTATTCTGATTGGTCCTTGAAATTAATTAGTTCAAAGCAACGGAATAAAATCATATAAGCTGTTCATTTCATGAGATTCGGTTGATGAAATACTAATGAACAGCCTTATGTATGTTGGGTACATAATCATTAGAGACATAAACCCTTGAATAAAGTGGACAAAGGTTCAAATTGGTATTAAAATTGGACTCGAAATTAACTTAACTAGTGATAAACAATATCATCATCATGACATTACACTTAGTCCTTTGAATCTCCCTGTGCTGTAGGGCTTGGGCTGCTGTGTATGATGGACTGGACATCTGTGTTTTATAGTATCCACAAGAAAGAAGGGAAAAAATCCTCTACTCCTCTACACCTCCACCTGTCCCTGAGTGAGATAAGTCCTGAGCTGCTGAGCTGCATTCACAATCTTCCGTTGATGGCCCAACAGATTTACTCCCAAAGCTTGCACATCCCTGAAACATACAGACAATGAGTGAGCGGAGATGATAGAAAAAGAGAATAATAGAGGACATTATTGGTACCGCATTGTATTCAGCATTTACTGCAACAAGGTAAAATGAAAAAGAGAGATCAGGTTTATTCAGTAAAAAAACACAACTGCATATCTTTTAATAAAATCTAACACATACAGGATCATACAGTTTCACAGATACTGGTATGCTTAATTTGTTTACATGCACCAACAAGGTCCAGGAAGTGCACACAGTATTTCATAATTTCAGCAACACTGCTGTGACTGATACACTCATACACACATGCACCCACACACCACAAAGTCAGTATCACTGCTGTGAAGAGAATGATCCAAATAATAACTGGTCCCTGGTGGTCCTGAGGTATCTGATGAAATGGCCAATGAATGCATGAAAAATCACTAAATGAGATGTTAAAATTTGATCTGTCTTGCATAAGTTGTGGTTAAAAATATGCATAGTTGCCTGCATGTTTCCTTTCCTGCTGGCTTGAATTTTGTCCTGCAAATTGCCATTATGACATGAAATTGTTTTATGAGCAATTTACTTTTTCAGATTGAGCAAACAGGGTAATAATGCTGCTACCCAATGTGTGGCTCTTAAAGAAGATGGTTTCAAGAATGAAAGATCAGCTACAGAACTGGGGATGATCAGCCCATTACACAATTGTACTGTATGTAGAAAATCCCATAACAGAATTACACATGGAAACAGACTGCCTGGCAAAAAAGTAATAATTTAATAATGGGTCAAATTATTGGGTGAAAGTAAGAGCATTTCCATATGCACAGGATTTGGACAAAGCAGGTGTGTGGCCACAAAAACATCTCTTGTCAGTGAGAAAAATCAGAAAAAGCTTTAGCTTGCTAAGGAGCAATAGAAAAATGGCATGTGGTCCGATGAGTTCAGATTGACCCAATTCCAGAGTGATGGGTCATCAGAGTAAGAAGGGAAATGCATGATGCAATATATCCACTGTTGCCCATTGTACAAGCCTCTCGGTGCAGTGTTATGATATGGAGATGTTTCAGTTGGTCAGGTCTAGGCTCAGCAATGTTATGTGGCAGTAAAATTAAGTTAGTTGATTACCTGAATGTACTGAACAGTGGCGGCTACTGGTCTGTCAAATAGGGGAAGCTCATTTTCGGCCTACATCATAAAATTGTCTATTT
>JAQMYJ010000033.1:10903827-10932021 GCA_030014305.1 Clarias laeviceps
TAATTTGACCATTAATTTTGTGACATTATAGGGGAAGCTGAGCTTCCCTTGCAGTCTTAAAGAAATCGCCACTGGTACTGAATGACCAGGTTATCACATCAATGGAGGGTTTTTTTTTTCGCCTGATGGCACAGACATATTTCATAATTCAAATTGTGAAAAACTGCTTCATGGGGAATCATTTTCACAAATGACCTGGCTAGCACATTGTGTGCTGTAATAAAAGCAAATGGTGACCAAATAAAATCATGTTAGTACAGGGTTGTACCCCCTTTTGCCTCAAGCACTGAATTAATTCTTATTATTAGATTCATAGATTCAACAGGGTGTTGGTAGCATTCTGTAGAGATTATGGTCTATATTGACATAATGGCATAACACAGTTGCTGCAGATGGAACTCAAGTTCCACCACGTCCCAAGTGTGCTCTACTTGATGTGCTCTACTCAAATGGCCACCACTTTCGCATAGTCACTCAATCCAGTAGAGTCCAGTATCTCAAATGTGCTCTACAGGATTGAAATCTGGTGACTGTGGAGGCCATTTGAGTTCAGTAAACTCATTGTCATGTTAAAGTAAACACTTTGAGATAATTTTAAGTGGCATTTAGCCAATGCTCAATTGGTACTAAGTGGCCTAAAGTGTGTCAAGAAAATATCCCCCAAACCATTACACCACGACCAATACCCTGAACTGTTGATACGAGGCATGATGGATCAATGCTTTCATGTTGTTTGTGCCAAATTCTGTGCCAATGTTTTACTAATCTTCTACTGTCAAATTTTGGTGAGCCCCAGTTACATGTTCTTAGCTTACATGGGTGGCACCTGGTGTGGGCTGCTCCTGCTGTAGTACATCTGCTTCAAAATTTGACATGTTGTGCATTGAAATAAGCTCTTCAGCATACCTCAGTTGTAATGAGATGCTATTAGAGTTACTTTCACCTTTCTGACCATTCTCCTCTGACACCTGCTGCTGATTCTGATGCTTGGTTTAAACTTCAGCAGACTGTCCTGACCATGTCCACATGCCTAAATACATGCCTAGATGCTTCATGTGATTGGCTGGTTATATATTTGCAATAACAAGCAGCTGAACAGGTGTACTTAATGAAGTGGCTGGTGATTGTACATACATTTTTTCACAAATCTTTTAATATGAGAGAAAAGTAATTCTTGGTCATGAAGAACAATGTTCACCTCAGTCGTTTAACTTAGTCAGTGCTGAAGTTGATGTATATACAGTGAATATGATGTAACCCTGTTCATAGAACGTGTATACAGTTATAACAACAGATCCTTTGGCCACTCATCCAAAGAATAAGGAGTGGTGGCACATTCTCTGGCAATTACAGAGTCACACACAATGTGTGATTCACACCAATGTACAAACTTCGTTAAGCTCACAATAAACTCATTGCATTCTGGAGGTGTGAATGGGTGTGAAACTGCCAGGCCAAAGATGAAAGCTGTTATCACACTTTGGACTTGGCCAATAAAGGGTGACGCAGGCGTCCGTTCCAAACCAAGTAGCCTATCAAAAATGTGCCATAGTCACCATTTAAGCAAGGATGAGAGCATGTCCGGACTGTCTGAAGAGTTCTAAAAGCTTTTGTCTGAGTGTAATGTTCAGTTAGAATACACAGAAAAATGATGTGGTGGATGTTAACACAGGGGACAACAGTGCTGTTCCACTTGCTGTTTTTCTTACTTGGTGTGTTGGTTTGTATTCCTATTGGACCTCCTGTTGATACTTCATGTACAACCAAATCTGAGTGGCCATTTATCTGAAAATTCATAATACCTTTACTGTGGCAGTCTCACACAGGTCCACACCACTGTTCTCTAATAACAGTCATAGGTACTGTATGCCAATGAATGATGAAAGATGAGTGGCAAGAGGCTTTACACAAATTGCTCTGGCTTTGATTCATTGAAAACAATCAGGGTAACTGAAAACAAGGTTTTAATTGTGATTGATTACTTGTACAAGTATTTAAAATTCAGTTGATTAGTGGTCTTTTCTAAACTGATTAATTGCATTGCAACAGTGATGAATGCATTGTATTGCATTTTACTTCACTTTAGACTGACTACAGTTCCAGATTATGCTACACACATAAAAGGGATAGTTCAGGTTCCAGTTCTGGTTAGCCATAGAGCTAGTTTCAGGTAGCCGTGTGGCTGGCTCCTGCAAAAAAAAAAAAAAAAGAGTAAAATCTGTGTTAAATACACAGCAACTTTGAAAGAGAGCAATTTGATTTAGCTCAGTGGGTCTGTAGAAGCCTCATACTGTACAAGTCTGAGCTGAATACATTTTTGCACTGTCTGGCATAGTACTCTATTTACTTAAATTCTTAAAGTGCATCAACGTGGACAACTAGTTGGTTTTTATAAAAGCCTTATAGAACAAGTCTGATTTGGATTTTGTCTGCTGCGTTGTGCCAATCTACTTTCTGGGCCAATTTTACTCTATTTCCTGATGAGTCTGATTAGAATGAATTAATCCACTCACCCTTAATACAAAGGACATAAAGCCTTAAAGGGTTTCATTGTATGCTGCATGTACTTACTCCATGGTGATCAAGCTCACTCTCTCCAGGCTGTCCAGCTGTGCTCTCTCAAACTCATCCATGTAGCGTTCCATCCTCAGTGCACTTAGCCACTCGCTGACTGTCGTCACTGTTGATAGATCTCTGGAGGTGGGGCTGAGCAGGGGTTGGGTGGGGCTTAAAAAGAATGTGTTAAGAGGGATTTAATTCGAAAGAAGGCTTTAGCCAGAATTAATCAGAATAAAAGTATTGTCTAAACAATACTCCATATGTAATACAAGATGGTATCAGAAAGTTTCAGGACTAGTTTTGTAACAAGCCAACAGATGGCAGCACAGTCATGGGAAGCACCAACCGTCATAAGTCAGCGTGCCAAAAGACATCATCTTGTGTACATCGGGAGCTGTGCAACTAGTGCTATTCTGACGACGTGTGTTACCATGTCTGCTATTTCATCATGGACAGCATGTTGGAGCAAAATGCAAATGTGAAATTCTGCATGAAACTGGGTAAATCTGCCATAAAGTCGTTTTACGTGATTTGGCATGTTTACGGCGATGCAGCAATGAGTCATAAGGAACAGTCCAGGCAATCCTCGTGTGATTTTAACATGTGCCGTGTTGCTGCCAAGTTCATCCCCAGGCTGCTGACATAGGAAGATTGCATCAAAGTCTGCTAAGAACTCTGTCAGCATACCGTGGATGACCCGTCCTTCATGCCGAGAATCATTACTTGTGACGAAACTTGGATATATGGGTACGACCCTGAGATGAAGCAACAGTCTTCACAGTGGAAGAGCCCATTATCTCCACGACCGAAAAAGGTGAGGCAGGTTCGCAGATTGACCAACTGCATGCCCATCGTGTTTTTCAACACTCACCGCATTATGCATCGAGAATTCATCCCCAGGGGCCAGATCATAAATAGCCAATTTTACTGCCAGGTTTTAAGGTGTCTGAGGGAGAATGTACCTGTATGGCAAAAGTGACTGAATTTGTGGTGCATAAATCATGAAGCTTTTTGATACCCCTTATATTTCTGATGGTAGATGCAGTTTGCGGAGCTTGTCATACCGAGCATATTCTGCTTTCAGGGATGCAGGGTGACGTATGAGGCGGTCCAGCGAAGAGAGAAGAGAGTCAAATCTGGGTCGATCCTGTCTAGCAGCCTGCCAACACTGCAGCATCAGAGCATGCAGAGCAGGAGGACAACTGCTAGGAGCGGGAAGGCGATACTGATCAATCACTGCCTTCATTACCTAAAGACAGAGAAATCAAGAAATAAATTAAATAAACTGTAGGTAAGTACTAGTTACATACGTCATTTGGCATTTCCTCTGTTATTTGTCAGTGAACCAGTAGGGATGACTTTATTGAGTGTGGGCCCACATGCTGTATTTTTGCTGGATTTCATTTTAGACAAAATTAGATTAAACTTCACTGTTGTTAAGCAATGTACACGTATAAAGCCAAAGAAATGCATCTAACCAGAAGTGCATAATAGCTATCAGTCACCCACATGTACATTTTTGTATGGAAATTATTTGTGCAGAGAAAGCATTCCACATAAATGTAAACTTCCTACCACAATTGTTCCAAAAATAGATACACATGCCACATAATAATATGAATAATGAATAATACTGCTTTAGTCAGATGCCATGATTTTGGCTGGATGCTGTTGGTGACACTATGCATCTCAGTATTCTCTCCCAACACACACAAACACAGTAAGCATACACAGAAGACTGAACAGAAACGCTGATAAGAGAATGAGGCCAACATAAGTTTTAATATAGCTGGTGGGCAAATAATTTTTGACTCACACACGTATGCTATGCATTGTTAATTACATTGCTATATGTTGTTAATTATAATTAGGACCATAAAAACCATGAATCATTCTATAATTTTCTTCTCAAATTACTGTGTTCTTTCCAAAAAGATCTATAAGACCTTGACAGACACAAAACACAAGCCTCACTTCTTGGTTGCTCATGTCCCAATAGGGCCGTTCTCCATATGACATCACTTCCCACATGAGGATCCCAAAGCTCCAGACATCACTAGCTGAGCTGAACTTGCGATGCTGGAAAGCCTCAGGAGCTGTCCACCTTATAGGTATTTTACAACCCTGAGAAAAAAGAATGAAAAAAGTTTGCTAGTTTCAAAGAAAATATGGTGTGTAAATGTACAAAGATCTCTAATTTGAAAATGACAAGAATGTCATTAAAGAAATAAAAAACTTTTATCTCAATACTTTTGGCCATGAATGTAAATTTATTTATTTATTTTTACTACTATGCATCTTTGCACCATCAATAATTATGCTCACTACTGCATCTTCCATCGATATTTATTCTGTATATACTGTACAAATAAGTACATACATACCTAATACATGTACATATGCACATCCTGTCACTTTAAGGCATGTAATATTCCAGACATGCTAATCCACTGTATATTTCACATCTTTATTACCTAATGCACCTTCTTTTTATTATAGCACATTCACTGCACAATGTGGCACAGCTGTACATCACTATATAACTATATATCATAACTCTCTTCTGTTTGTATAATTACATTGTATTTATTTATTGTAAATAGGCCACTTATGCACTTCTGGTTAGATGCTAACTGCAGTTCATTGGCTCTGCACAATGACAACAAAGTTTTAATCTAATCTAATCTAATCTAATCTAAATGTGGTCTAATGTTCACAAAAAAAAAAATACTAATATAAATACAGACACAAATGTATGACTAAACTTAAGTGACTAAATTCTGACTAAATTTCCTTTTTACCAATTAAAACATTTTTGGCCATATGACTCAGTTCAGTTTTCTAGAACACACCAGTGATGCAGTGTAGGTGGGCATATTGTGGTCCAAGTCCTTCATGAGTCGTGACAGACCGAAGTCTGAGACCTTACAAACCAGGTTTGAGTTCACTAGAATGTTTCGAGCTGCAAGGTCACGATGCACAAAGTTCCTCTCAGAAAGGTAACACATTCCTGCTCCGATGCCTCTCACCATACCGACCAGCTGCAACACACTGAATTGATCCTCATTTTCCTGGAACATGTGAGCAAGAGAAATAATGACCACAGAGATGTCACTTATATAATACAAATTAGATGTGATCAGATGTATAAGCTTATGTTTTATTCACAGTATGATCTACTGTGTTAATAAGCATCTCACCCTGAGGAAGGCATCAAGGGGGCCATTCTCCATAAACTCCAGAATGATGCGCTCAGGAGGAGTGTGTGTGATCACACCCTCAAGTTTCAGCACATTGGGGTGATCAAACTGGCCCAGGATTCCAGCCTCACTGAGGAACATCCCTCTCTCACGGTCTGTGACTCCCCATCTCAGAGTCTTCACCACTACTAGCACTTCTCTACGACCCAAAGGTCTATATCTGCCCCTGGATACCTCACCAAATTGAGCTGGAGAGAGAGAGGGGGGGGGTAAAGATATGATACAGAATACAGCAAACCTATACTTCTAATATGATAAAACAGATATAAAGAAAAAAAGCAAAAAAAAAAAAAGGAAGACACTGGATTAGCAATACAAACAGCATATATGGTATATATATATATAGAATAAGATCTGCTGAATAAAACACATGTATTGGCATCTCACTCTATTTTCATTATTTAAAATTTAGCAGTTTTATATACTTCATGATGTCCTTCTTCATGAAACCTTCCATTTTCCATTTTATTTCTTGTCCCATATTTTTCATTAATATTCACTCCCTTTTCCTATTAACGCTGGACTTGTCCCCAGCAGGTCTGCTGGTTATCTGTGGCAGCTTCACATTTTCATTTCCCTACATAATCTACAATATGTGTCAAAGTTAGTCACTGTTAGTCCATATCCAATTACACACTAGCTCTTCTTTAGTCTCTCTCTCTCTTCTTTTCTCCTCAGGATATTTTTGACAAATGTATTGTATTTTAAATTATTCTTTCAATATGTACTTCAATTGCACTACATTTTCAAAAGCAAATGGTGACTTCTCCTGCTGGCCTATTTTAATTTCTCCTTGAAGCCAAGTTCCCATTTTCAAGAATTGCTATGGATCATGATGAGCAAATTAGTAGTCATATTGTAATATTGTGGCTCCCATGGTTGCATTGGGGTGACCTATAGTCATCTGCAGTTTGCCAGCAAGGGTTATGCTATGCTTGTGGAATATGCAGTATGTTCTGTAAGTCCACCACAGTTCTGTAAGCATACAGTAAATATACACTGCCTGGCCAAAAAAGCAATCAGGTTCAACTGGCAACCCTTTTAACTATTTACTACTGATGCAGTGAGTACAGTAGCTTCCCATTTCTTAAACAACCATGTCAAAAGACATATCCTGTGGTGATGGCAAAGATGTCACAGAAAAACATCAATAAGAGTGATGGGGGATCACAAGTGATGCACCCCTCATGCCTAGTGCCTACTCTACAAGCCTGTAGGGATAGTGTTATTATCTGCGGTTGCTTCTGTTGGTCAGGTGCAGGTTTAACAATATTACATTCGTTCAAAAAATGAGGAAGTCTGATGACCTGAATGTATGGACTGACCAGGTTTTTCCATCAATTTATTTCTTCCTTGATACTGTAGCATGAGCAAATTTTAAGATTACAATACCAGAATTCATCAGGCTCAGGAAGCATGATACATCATTTTCACACATGGATTGGCCACCACAGTTCAGACCTTAACCCCATTGAGAATCTTTGAGATGCGCTGGAGAATGCTTTATTTAATGGTCCAACTTTCCGATCATGAATACAATATCTTGGAGAGAAATTAATGCGAATCTGTATGGAAATGAGTGTTGAGACATTGCATAAGTTTATCAAAATCTAAAACAAAAGGTGGTCCATTGAAATAGTAGAGCATGTGCATTTTGAAAAAAAATGGCTGGACAGTGTATGTAGAACCTGTAGCACCATCAGTTATTACAGGTCTCTCTGTAGGGATTCACAGACTCTTGCAGTTTTTAAAATCCTTAAAACCCAAGTGGCGCAGATACATACTGGCAACTCAGTATAGGTCAATGATGATTGAAAAGAATATATATGTACTTCTATTAAAGCCTTTCTTGTGTGTGTTAACAGGAGGGCTTCAGACTTCAAACGGTGCATTTAGGTTTTTGGATATGTCAGGTAGAACAAAAGTTATCATTACTTTTATAAAGAGTAAATTTTACCACTACGAGAATATGAAGTTGCAAAAATGTAGAACTTCCAAAATGAGAATGTTATTATTATTTTTTTTAATTATAGAAACAATGGAAAACAACCAGAGAAATGTGTGATTGTGTGCATCTGTGCTATTTCTTTGCCTTTGTGACCTGGTCTCAAATTTTTTGCGTTTGGGAAAGTTGGAACAAAAATCTATTTCATTATATTGCCTATTTTGTGCTGAAAAAAATTATGCCACCCTATACTGCCCAATCCTGAACACTAGGGTTGCATTACCTGTGGCCTTATCGTACCAAACGATTGGCATATTTAGTTTTAGCTCTGCCTTCAGTGCTTTGTTATTACGATGTAGCTGTTGCTGCTCCAAGCTGTGATTTTAAAACTGTAGTGTTTCATAGCAAATATACAAGTGGGCACTGGGCATAAACTATTTTTGACTGTATTTTTCAAAGCAGCTCTGTGGTGCTATGAAATAACCTGCAGTAAAAACATGTCACCTAAATAAAGGCAATGCAAAAATGCAATGCATCTGACTCAGTTTAAGAATGACACATCAATACTTTCTGCCCTTGAGGAGAATTCTTCAAATCCAGAATTTAGGAAGATTTTTTTTCTCATTCTGATAACAAGGAACTTTTTAATAATGAATCTGACAATAGACAGAAACTGGATTCCCTGGAGGAAACCCACTAATCATAGGCAGAATAATTGAGATTATTATTATGATTTTTATTACAGACATACGACTATTGGTTCCACAATGTGACACATATCAGCACCCAGGTAAACCTGTCTACTCACCAGCACCAATGACTTCTTCAATCTTCAGGTGAGCAGGGTCAATTTCTCTGGCAAATTCTTTGACTGCCTCACTTGGATCCTCATAAGTGGAAGGATCCACATAATATTTCACCCCAGCTAAACAAAACACAGAGCCAATGTTAATTTTCCATTGCTCAAAATAGAGGCTCATAAATGGGACTGCTGGAGCACACAACAACATCAACACAAGCATCATACAGATGCAGCAGCAAACACTTGGAGAATGTGTCAAACAAGACAAATTACAGTGAAGCTGAAGAATTATATATTACCTCAGAACATTGAATTAGAATACATAATTCTGTACCTTTTGATATGTTAATAGTTTTTAAAATATGCATTTACAAACATCATAATTTGAGCTGAACGCAGATGCTCTAAAAATGCAAATAACATGTGGGAATTGTGCTAAGAGAAAATGTTTTTTGTAATGTATTTTACATTAGACCTCAAAGAAAATAAAGCGCGCACACACAAACACACACACATCTCCATCCGTAAACCTCGTGGAAGGCAGTGGTGAATTGAATTTATTCCCATTTTCACAACCGTGGTAGGACTTCCAGTCAACATTCACACACTACAGGCAATTTGGGAACTCCAATTAGACTAATCTGCATAACTTTGGACAGTGGGAGGAAACCGGAGTACCCAGAGTAAACCCACCAAGCACAGGGAGAACATGAAAACTTCATGCACATGGACCCTGAGGTGGGAATCGAACCCAGACCCTAGAGGTGCGAGGCGACAGTGCTAACAACTACACCACCGTGCCGCCACACTCACCTCGGTTGCTAATATATCTCTGAAGTCTGTCACTGTAATGGCTCTCTCTCCTTTTACTGTTGAAGTAAGAATACAATTAAAAAAATATATACTTTTTACCATTCTTACCTTTAAACCATGTTATTACCTACATATTATAAATACTCATATTGCACTGTTTAATCAATGCAAGGTTATTATTCCTTTGTGCATCTATATCTCTTTGTACAGTATATACAGTTGATTATTGAGTGTATTAAATATTGAAAAACACTTACGTCCTAAAGACAAACATGATGATGACTGCTGACACAACTAATAGAAATGCAGCTCCACCCATCACAGACCCGACCAGCAGAGGCAGATGGCTCTGAATTTGCCTTGACCGCTCTTCTAGAGTGACAAAAACAGCAATGAAAAAATTAACAGACTGCATGAATGCTCTAAATGAAGATCTAAGCCATATCATCTATAAGCACAACCTTCTGATTGCTAGACACTGTAATGGGGTTGAAATGTTGCTTCATGTGTGCACTGAAGTACAGAACTAAACCAGACCAAAAATAACCAGAATTACATATAATTTAAAAAATGTCATATGCATAAAAAGTTGTATTCAGTCATCTTCACCTATAAGCCTATAGTAGGAACAGTGGGAGTAGAACAGGAATAGACCTTGGATGGTATGGGATTGGGATGCATAGTGAAAGTCATAAACTTTACAGCCAATTTATTATATTTAAAAAATCTTGTAGAGAGTGAGAGAAAATCTGAGAAATATTCATAGATTTCTCTCTATAGTGACAGATTATTGGTAAAACATGATGATGGAATAATAGAAAGAAACAAATAACTATGTTATACCGTTGACATGTTTAAACAGGCCAGCAAAAGGGATAGATCACTTGTGTGAAAGGTGAAAAGTAGGTGGAAGACTGTGTAATGTGTACCCATTGCCAGAGTGCTGAAGTAAACTGAATTGCTGTAAGGGCCATAGCCTCTCTCATTGCGAGCTCGGATCTGGAAGGCGTAAATGGAGCCTGGGCTCAGAGCAGCCACGGTCACTGTGTTGGTCTCAGTAAACACACTGTTTGCACTGCTCTCATCAGAGCTCTGCAGAGAGAGAGAGAGAGAGAGGGGGTATTGGTTTAGTGCTCTTGGATTAATCCTGATTTATACAAAAGACCACAAACACAATAGTTTTGCTCTAACTATGGGCCTCTAATATTTATAGTGTGGACATCCCTTTGCTAAATTACAAATTAAATTAAATTAAAAATTACAAATTTTTTTGAGTGAATAGAATTTAACTCATTTTAAAAGAACATTTGTTATAAATGTTAATGCACAATTACTTTATATTGTGTTAACTTTAAAAATAGAAAAAAAGTAATTGTGGAAAGTGCAAATGTTTGAACATCCTACTAAGTCATTCCCTACTGTAGTAGCACAAACTTTGTTATCTAATATCACAGAATTCAGGTGCTTTTTCTAGCCAGCTAAGAGTCACTCATGTTTAAAAAACATTAACACATTTTCTTGCAGAATGCTTTAACTTCTGAGATATTCTTGGGCTGTCATTAATTCATAAGGATTTTAAGCTCCTTATTCACTACGTGCAGGAGCCCATGGTTGCTTATTATTAATACAAGCTTTGGAAAGTGATAATTTAAGGATAACAATTCCTTATAATGTCTTGACCTGACTAATAAGTCTGCACATGGCTAAACAGTCCAAACATGTATTATATTCACTGAGGTCTTTCAAAGAAATGAAATTTCATAGCATTAAGACACTGTTATGAAGGTGAAATATAATGTAGATGGATTAAATCAGACCTTGTCATAGTATCTGATTTGGTACTCCAGGATGTCTCCATTGGGTCGGTCAGGCTGAGGCCAGGACAGAGTAATAGAATCTGAAGCACTGTTGAGCTGGTGCAGTATGGAAACCTCAGAAGGTACTTGGAAAGAGACATGCAGTAAGTATGACTGCTATTATCACTGCAACCACATGGAGGCATCAACATATAATCATATTAAAATATAATAACACTGATTTGCTATAGTAATTGCTAATTAAGGGGATTAGAATCATTTTAAAATAAAAACATTTGTCTATTATTAATTAATTCCGATGCACTCTTTAACAAGATGGATGTGTAAATAATTTAGGAAATAAATTCTCATGATTGCCAGGGTTTATACAGTATACAGCAGTTATGAAGAAACAGTGGAAGACTGTCCTGACCTTGATGCCTCATTACTCATCCACTGCTCAGGGACAAACATTTTCTCACGTAGGTTCCTTAACTCTTAAGCATTCATGTTTTAGAGCAGAGCCATTCTACATCAAGTACTGGTATAGACCACTTGACATTTAAATAAGTGTTACATCATATCAGTATAGGAATACGTACAAAGTAAACCGGTAGATGGGTGCAAACTAAAGCTTTGCACTAATAGACAAAAATGGGAGAAAATACAGTGAGATCAGGAAGAAAAAAATTGTGAGAGTGCAAAACATCTTTGTCTATTTCAGGTGTAGGGGAGCTTGAATTATGTTGTTTATGCCAAAGGTTTCTGTGAACTGCCAAAACGATTAACCTCTTCCTTTTTCTGCTTTCTTAAGCATTATATGACCTGACAGGATATCGTGACCCAGACCACCACAGTTCAATGCCAAGGAGGAGAAATTATGAGACAGAGAGAGGTGCAAGTCCAAGTAAAAATACACTAATAACATATAACATGTAGAATAAGCACTGCTGTCTAAAGAAAATAAATAAATAAATAAATTATTGTAAATACCTAAAAACAACAAGGGATAAAAAAAAAAAAATGGTACCAAAAATCAAAAGAAACAATCTGACACACAGCAACATGCTCACATCAGATGTATGGTTTAATCAGTGGTAGATTGTCTGTCATGGCAAATGGAGTAGATACAGTACCAGCTACTGTACTGTACATATATCAGATGTCCAACAAAATTGGATCTCCAATTCCATACAATTTGAATTCACAATTCCATACATTTCACATTCCATATAAATACTATTGACCTCTTTTGTCTGCTACTTGACTGATAAAAGCCAAGGTTCCACTGATTTGCTTACATTTCTATATAATCTCTAATTAAATCTTATTATTGCACACATTGGTTAAAATGGGAACTGGAGCAAGTGCTAATAAGAACCCACTGGTGCAGGAATCATGCTGCCCCATTAGTAGAAAGGAGTAGCAAGATGACAGTATTTGGGTTGTCACTTTTTAAGCCAAAATCGTGTCTAATGTGATAATTTTTAAATGCACAAAAATTGCCATGTTCAGTGTATCAAAGTCTATGATGTGTAGTGCCATTTGTTTTTATACATCATATTTGCAAAATTGGCTGAGGTAAAGGGTGATAAAGTGGATAATTTATATACATAAGCCATTTTTATTTGCACTACAGTAAGAGCAAAAGTGAGAAAAAGAAAAACTCTCTCCTTTTTCCAATGCTGATTGTTTAGGGGCTATAGTATATACAGTACTGTATATAGATCCGGTGTGCAATGTTTGAGACATAGTGGGGTGACTCACAACTGGGGTTACATTAAAGATACTTAGCTGCTCCTGCTGTTAGTTTACACCCACATCTGTATACTTAGCATCAAACACACTGATTACACCAATCCATTTAATCAAAGTATGTAAAACTCACCTGATTGGCTGGTGGTGAAGTTGATACTAGCAAATTGTGGTGGGAAAGGACTGAGATGAGATACATCGTTCATAGCTTGTACCTGCAAAAGACATTTTTGACAAATAATGCAAGTTCAATGTTACTGTTTTTTCATAATGAAATGCATATGAGGATAGAATAGATTAATTGTGAGAAGCACAACAAGCTTAATCTTCAATACATCACTGCTGAACATGGTTAACAAAAAACCCATTTATTCTCACTTTGACTGAAAACATAGTTTGCAGAATAAGAAAGATTTTATACAAATAGAAAGACTTCTATATCTGTCTGTGAAATGACAGATAGTCCTATAGGGTAATTTTAGCAAATTGACTGTAAATGAACATCAAATTACACAGCTTTCTTCTCACAGCCAGATATGGCTCATTCAATTTCAGATATAGTTATCACTGTAAAATGGGGTTAGTGACTTTTATAGACACTATTATAAACAGGAACAAAAGGCTTACTGAGGCTGGGTCAGTATAAACTTTAAGACACGGGTTTGACTGCTTGTTTGGTCATTTGTTTACTCATGGATGATGGGGATACTGTACTGTAATTATATAGGTTGCATAATTGTCATGGTTTACAAGTGTTAGAAATAAAATATGATACCTCAGTACATCATAATATAAACAGTTAAACATAATTTTAATGACATATACCCATTTTAGATTTCTTTATCACAGTATGTACCAGTATATTGTCACACTTAAATTCTCTATCTTATTCGCATCACTGTTGAACCATGCCATATATATATATATATTTTTTAGAGCACCAAGTGATTTAAACTGAAATTTGCTTTTTATTTATTTTTTATAATAACTCTAAGGAAAGGTAATGAGTTTCGAAATTGTCACACCACACAAGAGCGCCCGGTGTTTTTCTACAAATAAAACAGTAATAACTTAAAACAGTTTAAATGGGGAGTCTGAGACCACAAGCTCACAAATATTCATGAGAGCAATCTCTCATGAGCTCAACTGATAAGATCTTGAACAACTATAAATAATTAATCTAATTAACATGTTAAAACTTTCAAAAATAGAGATTTTGGATTATTATTGGATCCCTGTAAAATTATATTAGCTGCCCTATTCATATTATTACAGTGCTTGGATGTAGGCCAAAAAAGCATCAAGCTGATTTCTGGATAACATTTGCTAAATAACCTTTTTTTAAAAAAAAGAAAAACTGTAGCTGTGATGCAATAAAAATAAAAACATTTTAATGAGCTAAAAACAAATGAGCATGAACAAAGAAAAAATAAATCTATATGCAGTCTAAGTACTACGCACTCCTTAATGTATTCAAAGTCAACACTTTTAAGCTATACCTTATATATTAAAGGACTCCGGGTAATAAAACCTTTTAGCTTTTTATCATGTTCTGGGGATAACTGTATGTTTTGTTCACACAGTTTTCCTTACATTACATATTTATACACACTGAAACTTTGATGATGTTCTGTCTGATGGATTGTTCCTGTGGTATGAGTGCTCATGCATACCTGTACAAGATAGTTGACTTGCGTAAGTAGGTTGCTGAGGGTGATTTTCGTTTGTCTGAGGCCACTTTTTTGGGGTGTATAAGTGACAGAATCTCCGCACCAGGAGCAGGCACCAGGGTGGGTCTCAGTGGCAGAGGAGCAGATTCTGCATACCACCCCATATGTCACTTCGCTTCGACCTCCCAAGTCCAGTGGGGGCTTCCAACGTAGGGACACCCCGCCTTCTAAGCTCTCATACTCCCAGGACAGAGACATAGGGGCAGAAGGCGGGGCTGGTAAGACAAGCACACTCTTACTTAAAGTTTCCAACCAGTACTTCAGTCTTTAAATAGAATTTTGAAGAATGTGCTTCTTTGCACTTTTACACACACCCACACACACACAAATTAGCCATAACACTAACACCATCACTATGTGAACTGAATTTTAAATAAAATTCTATATTTTATGCCCATGGGGAGAAAAGGCTAGCTTGTCCAGTCCAATCCCACAGTAAAGCTAATGTAGAACAAATTTGCCGAAAAAATGTTAATGCTGCCTAGACAATGCTGATAGAAAAGTATTAGAAAACTCAACTTGCTATGTATGGGTCGTGGCAGGCAAAAGGTTTGTTGACCTGGCCTTCAAATTCCCTAGATCTCAATCTTACTAAGCATCCATGGAATGTACTGGACAAACAAGTCCAATCCATGGAGACCCCACCTTGCAACTTAAAGCATCTGCTGCTAACATCTTTGTGCCAGACACCACAGCACACCCCCAGAGGCCTTGTGAAGTCATACCCTGAAGGGCCAGAGCTGCCCTGGTGCCACAAAGGGAACCTACACAACATTGGGCTTGATTTCCTGGGTTTTATTGTTATCGCTGTTTTGTGTGAGCAGCGTTCAAGTTAAACCAGGACTTGTGATGAAATGATTGGAGAGGTAAAACTGATGCACAGTACGGTGATGAGACTGCAGTAAAACATCTAAATTGTGGAAATGTTTTAAATGAAGATGCCGTGAATGAAGATGCCGGCCCAGGTGGCTTAGAGCCAACTGCAGTCATTCCTGTTAACATTTAGCAAGGAAAACACTGGTCCTTGAAATTCGAAGTATAACTTGTCACCAAATTGTGGCACATCTGTACGTGGAAACTGTACACACAATCATTCACCAACACCACTTGCACATTACAGGAACTCGGGAGTTGTTGTCACATCCACTGTACAGTCCTGACCTCGCTCCAAGTGATTTCCACATGTTTGGGCCATTGATGGAGTTCCTTGGGGCCGGCATTTCAGATGTATGGCAAGCAGTACAATCATGGCTCTGGCGTACTAGGAAAACTTTCTACCTTGATGGTATCCAAGCACTAGTAAAACACTGGTATAAGTGCAGCAGGCGATTATTTAGAGCAATAAATTTAGTTTTTACTCTCAACTGTGATCTGTTATTATGTACATTTCAAAAGTCCCGGTTTGACATGAATGCCCTTCGTATAATGGCCTACTCTTGACTGTATGTATGTTGTCATGTGGTGTTTATAGAGTTACATTTAGGAATCTTACACTTACAGTATACTTCATAATAAGGAGATCATGCAGTATAAAGGTAAACTATGTAGCCTTTATTTTTATTTATTATTATTATTATTATTATTATTATTACTTTTTATAATGCACAACCCTCATTGCCTTTTTGTATTCATGTGTAAGTGATGCATAAACTCTTTGTAAGCTTAATCACTGACAAAAAAAAAAATGGCCTAGGCAAAATATGACACTTTAAATAAGACTATGTACTGTACATGAAAAGTCCAGGAACAAAAATCTGTACATCTCCAATAATTAATATTGACAAATAATGAATGTACAAATATAAAAAAAATAGTGAGTACACATATAGATTATGAGACTATAAATAACTGTCCTGGCCTGTCTCAGTTCAACCTGCCCTACTTAGGCTTCATCGTTTTAGAGAAGATTGCAGTAAGTAATTAGAGTATTGGTAATCACCTCACCGCTTGCGCTCTGCTGATTTTATCCAATAGTTCTTTTATTTCTCATCTTGTTTAAGCTGTTTCTCCAGCCTTTGTGGCTGTGTTTACAAGGGAAGCCAACATTTCCCCCTGTTTATCTGGTAAATATAGTTTTGCTTTGGTTACATAATGTCTGGGTGCTCTATTACTCCCAGCCAAGGACCATGATTATAATCCTGCTCTCCTGAGCCCCCGGGATATCATTTCAGAACTCATACTGCTTGTTTAATTCAGTTTATTCTTTGCTTTGCAGCTGTTGTAATCTGTAAAGTCATGGTGCAATAGTCCTGTTGTCCTTACCAGTGCAAGCGGTAGTGTTGGCATCACTTGGCGCCCGGTAAAAGCCGCTGCGGCACTCACACATTTTAGAAGCCTCCGAGCTGGTCCTGCTATTAGCTGGACACTCGGTGCATGAAATCGAACCTGACACGGCTTTATAGAAGCCCATCTGACAGGCTGAGGGCAAAAAAGATACGGTTGAAAACACAAAAGATACAGAAATGAATGACAGGCAGGGTTTGGTGGCATATGGAGAATTTTGCCTTGTTTTTTTGGCAGAAGACACGAAGCATTGCAAAGGTTCTGAGCTGAATTCACCTGTAAGCCATGTGTAAATAATGAAATGTAACTTATTCCAGATCAACTTAAAATGTCAAATCCATAATAAAAGGCTCAGGTGAGTGTATGTAGAAGCAAATATACATGTGAAGGTGTGTATAGTGCTGGACCTTAAACATCTCACACAGGAGCATAGCATTGTTCAACAAGTGTAACACCTCTTCAAGCCTTCAGTAGTGTGCATGTGTCGGAGTGGGACACGTCAGAGCATGAGAGAGAGAGAGAGAGAGAGAGAGAGAGAGAAAGAGAGACAAAACAGTGGAAAGAAAAAAAAAAGAATGTGTTGCAGTTCTCCCCAAGATAAAAGCCTTTCCTTGTTTTCACTTCTACCAAATCTGTGATTCGCTTCCAGCACTGTTGTGAGAGGCAAGAGAGGAAGAAAAAAAAGGGGTAGAAAGAAAACGATGGGGAGCTGTTTTTCATCTTTTATGTGGTTGGGACTCATTATGTGATTTTCCCAGAGTGGTGAAAAAAAAAGTACAAAAAGAAATCCTGGCTTTTGGTGATCTCTCAGCTCCCCATCATTTACTAATCACAGCTTCTCACACACTCCTTTTCTGACTTTTTTTCCTTCCTGTAATTTGATAAACACCAGAATAAGATTTTAAGAAAAGTTTGGCATCCTCCTTCTCTTCTGTTATCTATTCAATATTTTGGACACGGGGTCTCTTTGCTATTTGTCAGCTATTCCAGAAAGAGAATGTACCGTACGTAACTTATTGATGGAAGAAGCCCACAAATCCTTCACTTGACTGAATGCATCAAATGATGTAAAATTGCCTACAGCCTAACAGGATAGTGAAAGGAAATAGGACAGTCGAGGGAGCAGAGATCAAAGAGAAAAAAGGGATGTGTGTGTTTGTGGTGGTTCGGTTTTCTTTAGGATTTAAATCTTAAAAAAAGAATTGGTGTATCAACAAAAGAGAATATAATTTATTCTCTGAAACTGTACACAAGGAATTAGTGGATGTCGTAAATCAAAAGGGGAAATGCAGCAAACCAAAAAAGAGAGAGAAATATCAGTGGAGTGTGTAATCTGATGTTGACATTGTACGTGGTATTTAGATCGCTGACCCAATTCCTCCCTGTCTCTCTCTCTGTTGTTCCCAGGGCTGTGTTCTGACAGAAACACACAGACACAACAACATACACATTTTCTCAAACTATAATTCCCCACCGTGCCCCAAAAAAATAAGCTGGTTTTCAAACTCGCATTTGTTTTGATCATCTTTCTTCTGATTTTATTATACTTAGTGGTTATGGTGTTCTACATCGGTGCCATTAAATGGAAAGACTATTAGGGCCTGATAGGATTGTCAACATTTGATATATCCTCTGCCCATGGCTAACTGTAGTGTTACATCAAACACCAAAATACAATTAGCCTTGGTCGAAACAACATAATTGATTGCCCAATTCACACTGAAATCAGGACCAACAAAACAGCAATGCAACTCATTTGAACTTACCCCTGGTTGATTTAACTACAGCAATTCTACGCAGCAAAATACACTAAAGAAGCCCCATTCATAACTAACACAACTGAACCAAGCACCTTTTGTCAGAATGAAAGCAGTCACAGGACCTAATGGTGATGTATGAATAATGACTATGATTTTCTACTGATCATGTTCAAAATCATTACAAAAATTCTAATTGGTTCTGTTTAAACACAGGCCCACAGGCAGAAAAAAGATCTCACACTCATATTTTGCTGCTTTTAGCTTTGATTACAGCACACAAATGGTGGCCAGTTCATGTGTGAAAATGATTCCTCATGCTCCCAGGACCACTCTTACACAATCTGAATGCTGGAATATGGCTGTGCCATCAGGAAAGAAAAACTGCATAGATGTGACACCCTGGTCATTCGTTACATAACATAAGGTTACATAAGGTTGGGGGTTCAAGCCCCAGCACTGCTAAGTTGCCACTGTTAAGCCCTTGAGCAAGGCTCATTAACCCTATCTGCTCCAGGTGAGCTGTATTCTGGTTGACTCTGCGCTCTGACCCTACAGTAGCTTCCTAACTGGGATATGCGAAAATATCATTTAATTGTGCTATAAGTTACACGTGAGTAACTTAATTTTTATAGAATTTTATTGACACACGAAGTTGCTGAGCCTAGACCGGACCAACTGAAGCAATCCCAGATCATAACACTGCCTCCAGAGGCTTGTACAATGGGCTCTATGCATGATGGGTGCATCGCTTCATGTGCTTCCCTTCTTACCCTGATGTGCCCATTGTTTAGCCATAGGATCAGTCCGAACTCATCGGACCACATGAATTTTTTCCATTGCTCCAGCATCCAATGTTTGTGCTCCTTTTCTAATGTAAGCCTTGGTATTAGTTTTCTAAATAGTCTCACTAACAAGTGGTTTTCTTATGACCACACAGCTGTTTAGTCCCAATCCTCTGAGCTCTCACTGCATTGTGCGTGTAAATATGATCTTAATTTCACTACTAAAATAGACGTGATTTCTTCTGGCAAATTTTTACAATGCAACTTCACAGAGTGTTTAAGTGATCTCCAATCTCTGTCTTGTGATTTTTTTTTCTGACAACATTTATTTTGTAGAGTTGAAAAATCAGCACTATCCTTCCAGGTTTTAATAATAACCCAGTTCCATTAACCTTTTTTAATTGAATACTTCTGTTTAGGTCTGGCAATGTACAGTATATTAAAATGCATTACTATTTCTAAAAAAATGTATGAAATGTTTATATTGTGACTTTCTGATGACTTTCTGTTGTAGGAAAGTCAGACAGAGCTGCAATAATCTTCTTTGTATTATCATCATTTAGAGGAAACAAATAGGGGCTGGTGAGGAGATGAGTGTTTGTAGCTGGTTTTATGTCACTGCTAACATGAACGAACTTGTTTCACAGGTATTTCACAACAATAAATGTAATGATAAATGGTTAAGTTATTAAGCATGCCATTATTTATAAAAAAAAAAAAAAAGGTGGTAAAAGGAATAAAGGTCTATTTTACTATAAGAGTGCACACACAGCACTTTATCCACTTGTCGCCTTGCACCTCCAGGGTTCGGGTTCGATTCCCAGCCAGGCTCGATTCCCGTCTCTGTGTGAATGGAGTTTGCAAAACCTCCGGGTACTCCGGTTTCCTCCCACAGTCCAAAGATATCCAGGTTAGGCTAATTGGCGTTCCCAAATTGCCTGTAGTGTGTTAATGAGTGTGAGTGTGTCTATGTGTGTGTGTGCCCTGCGATGGATTGGCACCCTGTCCAGGGTCTACCCTGTCTCGTGCCCTAAGCCTCCTGGGATAGGCTCCAGGTCCCTGCGACCCTGAATACAGGATAAAGCGGTATAAAAGATGAGTGAGAGAGTGAGTGAGTGGACACACAACATGAACAGTATGATCCCTTACTTAGAATTTTATTATTAGCGCTGCTGTAACTTTCTTTGCCCTTTCTGTGTGTGCGCACTACCTTAGCAAAACAACCCATTATCTAGCAGACTGAGCAGGACAGTGATCTCAGACCTTAAACAGAAAACAAAGATGAGATCTTCCCTTTTGATACCAAAAGGCCAAAAAAGTAGTCTATATCCACTATAGATATCCTCCAGCTTCAGACCTAGTTTCCACGTATGAAGCTATTATATCATTAAGTTCCATTATCTACTGTTTATTCGTAGTCAGAGACACATTATAGTATATTACCTGATTGATGCCGAACAGAGAACAACATGTTTTATACTCTGCCTGCTCAAAAAAAAGTCACCATTTCAGAAGGGTCAAATTATCGGTCTGCATTGAGAAAATAAAACAACTAAGGATATTTCTAAATTACTGAAACTGGATTAAGTACCCTTCAACACATTATCTTACACATACAGTACTGTATCTTAGTGAAAGTATCTGTATCTGATGAGTTCAGATCTATTCCGGAGTGATGGATGCACAAGGGAAAGCACATGAAGCGGTGCACACATCATGCATAATGTCCACAGTAGAAGCCTCTGGAGGCAGGGCTATGATCTGAGGTTTGCTTTAGAACTGGCCACCACACTGTGTCCTGTGACTGAAGATAAAGGTGACTGAATGAAATCGAGTATGCAACTAATTTTTTTGGACAGGCAAGTAGAATCTACATGTAAATCTATACGACATGAATCTATACTGCACACAGTACAGAACACGTGATTTGTAATTACTAAAGAGAGAGAGAAAGAGAGAAAGAGAGAGAGAGAGAGAGAGAGAGAGAGAGAGAGAGAGAGAGAAAAAAAAAAGAGATGGCATGAGTGTTCTATCTGCCCAAATGTGCATGTGCATGTTTTTTGAGTGGCTACCTAACATGTGATCATACAATAAAAAAAAAGCTTCTCTGTGTGTGATCAAATGAAAATATGCATATACTGTATGGCCCTTATTTTTTCCGTTGCATTTTCATATTTGTTGCATGGTGAGGGGCAGAGAGTAATCACATAATCGTGAAACATGTAGAAAAGTTTTGGTATGTGTGTATTCAACGTCAAATGAAACATGCAACTTATGATTTATGGTCTAGAAACACAGGGCTTGTGGGTGTTTCTAATGTTTGACCTCAGATGGGCAAAAATGTTTCCTGCTCCCTTGACGTGGACCGGCTTGCGGAGCTGAAATTTCGGGACCCCGTTAGTCGCTGTGAATTTAATGTCATGTTGACATTTCATGTCTTAAAATATCCTCGAGTGTGTCTACACCATGCACAACTTCAGCTTTTCCCATACTGTTTTTCCATCTTTATGCTAACTTAAGTCTCGCATCATTAACTTGCGTCCACTAGCTGTTGGACCACTTCCCCTGTGCTTTCTGTCATTTGTTCACAGTCGAGTGGCCAATACATCAACGTGACCTAAATGTGTCACGCCCTGCTCTTTTCCTTTGCTCACTTGTCCTATCTATTCTTGCGACTTCTCTCCGAGATACTTTCTCCTCCGATTTTACACCATTGCACCAAAAATTAAGCTCCACCCTTGTTGCTGGTCCTCGGAGAGGAAATGCACTTGTTGCTGCTTCTTCTTCATTTCATCTCAAGAGCCCCCCCACCCCGCTTCCCCCGGAGTCAAGGGCACGAGTCATGAACGAACACACACACACACACACACACACACACACACACACACACACACACACACACACACAGAGTGTGTGCACAGCGCAGAAAAGATAATGCAGTGACATACATTTATACAGATTGGCACAGATACACATGGACACACATATGAAAATACTGGGTGCTACAGATGGTCCCATTTGTCCATAAGCAAATTTGTGCAACTCACTAACCCACCACATACACTGTCCACTGTAATTGCACACTCAAACACACACATACACACCATCTTCTGTCTGTCAAGCAGAGACTATAATTACAGTGACAAGAGTGTGCATGGACTATTGATTCAGAGCCACAATGACACAACAAAGACATACAACATGCTTATGCTCTATTGGTGTGGACACAGAGTTGGGCATGTATGTTAAACATGTGCATCTTGTTTACCTTGGCTTGGTTTGTCCTTGTGCCTGCTATAGTGTTTTGTATATAGACCATTTTTATTCCGTTTTCATTGGATGAATTTTTGAATCCAATTAAAATGTCTTGTCCAATGTATGAAAACCACTGATTGATTGCTGGGGCCATATTTTCTTAATGAAAGGAGAATGGTTGGTTTATTGATTGTACATACAGGCATCTTATAGGAACTGATGCACCAGTGGTCAATGTTCTATACTATTGATATACAGCAAAATAAATACTACAGTATGTATGAGTCCCGGTGCTGACTGAGAGCCACTGATGGTCATTGAACAGCCTTAACTCTCAGCTGTATAACTGGTTTAGTGTGCACAAAACCATATGCCAGACGAATGAATGTAAAAGTAAACATTATCAAAATCTTAGAAATTAAGTAAAAAACCGTAAATGACAAACTACAAAGTTTAAAATGTCTCAGTGAAGCATGACAGAACTCACCAAGACAAGCAGAGCCATTATGATTTGCTTCATATCCTGCATCACATGTGCAACCGCCTACAGGCACCATCCATTCACCTTCTGCATTACAGTGCATCCGGGGCGCCGTCCCGCCCTGGGATTGGCTGTGAGGTACACAAGTCCCAGTCACTGGCACCAGAGCTGTAGGCTCTGCCCCTGTGGGTGTGGCCACATAGGAGGCCAGATACAGAGTTGTTGCTGGACAACGGCGGTAAAATATGGACACACCCATGAGTGAGACACATGCTCCACTGTCTACTATAGCCAAGACAAATCTGAAAGACAAAGAGACAAAGAGAAAGAGAGAGAGATTTATGAAGGTAAAAAAATAACATGTCATACACTAAATGCATCTATGTCATTCAGAGCTGAAAAAAAAAAAAACGGGGTAATGTGATTA
The DNA here is from genome assembly GCA_030014305.1 of Clarias laeviceps. NCBI lineage: Eukaryota > Metazoa > Chordata > Actinopteri > Siluriformes > Clariidae > Clarias > Clarias laeviceps. The sequence continues at coordinate 10,927,476 of JAQMYJ010000033.1, forward strand.
ATTCCCACTGCCTGTTTTCTATCAATCCAGACTTTATTCATGCAAATGTTTGCACTGGAACACATTGGTATTTACTCAGTTGAATAGCTTTGTGCAATGGGTCAAAGAACCAGCTAAAAACACACAGAGTTTAATTTCATCTCTGAACAATGACCCATCACATATCAGCATTGGACCATGCAGTGGTATGAAGGTGACCATGAAAAGGTCAAAGGAAGTTGCCATAGTACCCGCGACGTGTGAGGGGGGCAAAGCTGCGTGTCTTGACATTGATGCGGCGCATTCGGTCTGGTTTGTACTGGTGAGGAAGACTTGGCTCAACACGGCTAAAGCTTTTGTCTGCTGCAATGGTGTCTATCTTGACCCAACCTTCTCTGGTCTCCCCGCTGGAAGGCTAAAGAGAAAAAAAGACAGAGAGAGAGAGAGAGAGAGAGAGAGAGAGAGAGAGAGAGAGAGAGAGATCTCCATTTTAAATTCACCACATACCAGAAAGCAAATGATTACGCAGGATTTAAACTTCAGTTTGAGAAAGCTAAATTTTAATTTATTCATATCCAGTTACTGCTTTTTTCCTGGTCAGATTTGCGGTGGATCAGTCGATGCCAGAAACACTGTGCATGAGGTGGGAATACACTCTGGATGGCACACCAGTCAATTGGAAGTCATTATGCATACACATTTTCATACTTATTTATACCCAGGACCAATTTATCATACCAATTTATCATACCAATCTACCTACCAGCATGTTCAGCGAGTGAAGGACCTGGACCCTGGAGCTGTGTGAGGTACAATAGCAGCGCTGCGCACTGCACCGCCACACACTGCACCACCTTCATGTGATTTTGATGCCAGTATTTATATACAGTAAATTGTATATTCATGTATCAAACCATGTGTTTTCATACTGTATGGGACTGAATAAGCATAAATGTATTATGTTGAGTGTTACAGATTGTTTTCAATTAGTTTTGTTCTTTGTTATCTTTAAGACCTGGGCTTAATGTGTTGTTAAGTATTTCAGGATATCAAGTGTATCACTGTAAGTTCTTGGGTATTCTCATTTTCTCATTTCAATTGTCCTGGTTTATGTGTTTTCATTTCTGTTCTATTTGCTGAGTTTTGTATGTTTATGTATGTAGATTGAATATGGATCAGCCAGTTTTTTTTTCCAACTGTAGTTATGAAAACTAGCAAGCTACATTATTTAATAATAATAATTAAAAAAAAATAACCCTAACCCTATGTATGTATATATACAGTAAAGTGTTATACACACAAATGTCCTAAATGTATCAGCTGTGGCTGAGAGAACAAGAGCAAGAATACAAACATAATTTTGGAGAGTGTTTTAAAGGTATCATGGGATATGTCAAAATAAAATTTTGAGCATTCTGCATCTCAGTGCAAGAATGCAGTCCAAATCCCAGACTATCACTGTTCAGATCCCCTCTCTGAGCTCACTCCTCTCATAATGCTGGGGGGGTTTGATTACATTTTAAATTCTTTGAGGAAAACTAAACCACAAACTAAACTCAACTAAATTAAACCACAAAAGTTGCTGAGACTCTCTGTGCATCAACTTTTAAAACTGTGGCTTCAAAAGTCTTTAAACACTGTCTTTAGACCTGAATGCTGTGTAATGCCATATCCCATGAATTAAAGCTAAACTAAGAAAAGTGAAGGAATGTCAATAAAAAAAGAAATAAAGGAAAACATTACATTATTAGTTATGTATAATTGTACAGAGTAAGACAATCCAGCAAGCATAGACTGTCTATTTTGTCAAGTTCATGGCTTCATCTTACTGGCCCTGGTATGCACTCTTGGTGAATACCCTCTTGAGTGATCACACCTCTTTACCAGTATGTTTGCACCTGGAGAGAATATAACATGTGGCGCTTTCCCAAATCCTGGGAGAACACACTAGCACACTGGTTCAAACTGACCGGTAGACAAATACATTTTTGTCTGTAATTTTGGCAACAGAAAAATACCCCAAACTCCTCAAATGAAGAACTTATAAAAATATACACACAATGTCATGTTCACATTTGTGTCTTGTGAGGCTAAATTCAAAGCAAGAAGGTTGAGTGGCATTAACTGCATAACTGAGTAATTAAAAAGGGTGATTCTGACTTAAAACAACTAAGAGGTAGATGGATGTTCTGCCTGCACATCTTGGCACTACTTGGTGTGTTGCATTTGTAATAATTGGTGATTGATAATTTGATCACATGGAATGGGAGCCTCAAAGAACCTTATATTATTGTCTCTATTGAGTAAAAACAATCTGTACAACTACTGTACGTATTTACTGTACGTAATTTTGACCCAAATTTTCCACAATTTAAACATTGCACATTTCCACAATATGACTAGTTGTTTGCTATTACAAAAGATATACCAAGAAGAGCAAAGCCTTTTGTTTCTTTCCAGACATACATATCAAACCAGCCACTACATTTTTTTTCAGTACTGTGGCTCAAGCTAGCACATGCTGAGACTGACAGGGAGGAAAGACATTCCTCTCACTAAGACCCAGTCCTAAGACCCAGCTTCAGGTGATGCGATTGCTGGAATCCAACCTTCCGGTCATGTGATAATTAGATAATCAGACTTGTTGTTAAACTTGTCTTACAGTTTTTATTAATTTATTTAATTAAACATTTAGTCAAAATGTAACTTTGCTTGAAGAGATATCTGAGTAACAAAGTCATGCTTGTGTAAAACATTATGTTAGCATAATGTTTTGTTAGTAAATTCAACAGGTTTGTTCATTCAGGACTCCTTAGAGTTACCACAAACTAGCTATCTTAGCTAAAGTGCTACGGTGGTTAATGCTAACTCCGATGCTAACGTTAGTCTGCATTTAATTGAACTCCGCCGTCCATACATTAACATTATGCCTTGTTTCCTTGTTGAACTACAACAATTCCAGTTAGCTAGTTAGCAAAACTGATGCATAGCAGACATATTGCAGTTTGGCACCTGTCATGCACCCCTAATTATGCATAGTACCCGAAACTGAATCAGTACGATCTGGAGTCACAAATCCTATGGAGATTCTCAGGAAATTCATTAGAGTTCTGGTACAGGTCACTGCGGTACTAAATAAATCTCGGGATAAATCTCAGCTGTCCATACTTGAGATTTTAAGATGCAGTACTTGAGATGCATACTTGAGATTTTAAGAAGCAGAAAAAATAGGGAGGGTTACACAAAATTTTGCACCATCTGGATTTATTAAGGATATTCAAAAGAATGCTTCTGAAAATGCGGCATCCATGTCATTGTTAACAGGTGAGCTAAAGGTAGGAATGAAAAATCATGCTGCTTTTTATATTGTCCATGACCAATAAAACATAGGCTTAACAAATTGCATGAAATTTGTGAGAAATAGTACAAATTTAGACTAATTGTGAGGTGTTGTATTGTAGTTCATCAACTGGCCAATTATGAACACTTGCAGACAGTTTGTGACAGGTTGTAGACAGGTTTAGCATGAATTTGGGACAGTTCAGAGTTGAGAGTAGATTGTAAGTTCTTTGGGAGTGCATTGTAACATTTTGTGGCACAGCCAATTTGTAAAAGATTAGAGCATGTGAAGTCACATAGTTGAGCAATCATGAACCATCAGGGATTTCATTTCAGCATGCTCTCATGAACTGTTTGCTAATGTGGGCAAGGCCTCTTATACAGCAGAGGTTGTATGTTTCAAAATCCCTCTTCCATTACACCATGCCCTTTGTGTGTCTTTTTCTGATATGGTCCTGTCGCCACCCCTGTCTTGTCACTGATGTGTTAGTGTTTACTTGGTCAGTGTTCAGTTGTCTATTTATACCATTCTGTTTTTTTTGTTTCATTACAAAATCATAATGTGTATTGTGAGTCTCTAGTACCTTAGGTGCATGTGTAATACTTGCTGGGCTTGACCACCTGTTTTCTTTGTTTTAACATTATGGATCATTAGGCTCCAGATAAGCGTAAAAGAAACGCATTCATTATACTTGGACTTTCAATTTATTGACAATGGCATGGCCATCTGGCCATGCTCTCAGGGCGAGGGGTATCTGTGAGCTCAATCATGTGGAATATTGTAGATAACACTGGCCAGTGACTCTGCATGAGTAACTGTTAGAAAAAGATACAAAGGTGGGCTTCATACCTCGGAGAAAGCATGTGCCTGCCCCACCATCCCCGGATGGTTAATGTCATTTTATAGCGGAAAGTTAGCTTGTGGATGTGAATTAGTAACACATGGGAAGGAGTTGCCCTTTGATACCTTAGAAAGGTCCAAAATTCTCAGTTAGTGTAGATTGTTAGGTAATTTCAGGAATTGTCATGCAATGCAAATCTCTTTTCCATGAGTCTAGTCACTTGTATATCACTTAAGGATAGGGTTGGGTACCGAAAACCATAACCGGTATGTACCGGACCGAAACGGAATGCGAATTTCGGTGCCTAAATTCGGTGCCACTTAAATGCCTGAACTGTCGATTGAAATATTTGTTCTCTGGGGCTATGATGACACAGTTGTAATAAG
>JAQMYJ010000033.1:10940629-10954883 GCA_030014305.1 Clarias laeviceps
TGAAAATTACAGGCCTCTCTCATCTTTTTAAGTGGGAGAACTTGCACAGTTGGTGGCTGACTAAATACTTTTTTGCCCCACTGTATGTGCTGCAGCTGACTGATATATAGAGTTGTGGGGTTTTGGCAGCAGACATTTATAGCGAAATCTCCCAAGTAAAACATATTACAGAATGAGTTGTGATGCTTTATGATATTCCATTTTATTCCAGCAACACAGACAGCAGCTCAGACAAGCTGTGTGTGAGGTCATGAGGTCTATGCCAACGGTATGTGACTCTGCATGCGCATCCCAAACAGAGTGCGTGTAAAAGGGCACGTTTGATTCTGTAGTTTTTCACATAAGCCTGTTAAAGTTCGCACCTAAAGCATTAAAACAAATCCTCTGCTATACACAATGTCAAGTGCTTTTAATTTCGTTCTACTCCAGGCTGGTATTAAAATATAGAATTTTTTTTTTCAAGGATGCATGAACTGAGAAGAAATGAACAATATGAAACAATGAAGGTTGTGGCAGTAGTACTGGCAAGAATCTAAAACTAATTTTACCCCTGCTTGAGAGAGGGAGGTTCTGTGCCTTTATTCCTGTTTTTTAATTATAATTATACCAGACCCTGGTGAACTCTATTGTTTCACTCTCTACAACCAAGTGCATGTGGGGGCTGAGGGTGATGGAAGAGCATTTGAAATATTTAGAAAGGTGGTTAACATACGTAACACAAACACACATGATTACATATGTCTCAAATAACATTTTGCACAGTCTTTGTGCTGTTTGGATGTTCATAAACGTCAAAACATTTAATAATTACCATTCCTTACTTAACCCCTCAAATGTCAAATACATAAATCTGTCATTATATATTTTATTGATGCCTGCTGCTATGGTGCGAAACAGGATTAAATAGTTAGAATTGTGCATTTTCTTGTTTATGTTTAGAAGCCACCATAGAACTAGTTACACTCTGAGTTCAGTGATGAGGAGGTTTATATATTTAATAAATGAGATGAAGGAAAAGGCTAGCTCTAAATAATTCCTTCAGTTAATATGGAAAATTAGTTAACTATGCAAACTGTATGGATGACTTAATTTCTACACCTGGTGTCACGTCTGTCCACTTCTGGACAGTAAAACAGGATGTTACTTACTGGATCCCAGTGCTAAAAACCCACATGCAAAACCATACACAGTAGCACTTTTAGCAAGAAACCACTTCAGGTAAAGGTATGGCATCTTAAACAAACCATTGTCTCCTTTGTAATTGCTTTAAAGTCGTTACGAATTGCCTCTGAACTGTCCGCATTGTGTTTCACGACTAACTTAAACTTCTAACACAAAGCTGAATCCCAAATCCTTCTCTAACCCCTGATCAAGGGCACTACTTGGTGTGTGGAACAAGGGATTGTACACCGAAGATTTCCCTTTTACTCTGTTTGGGTTTAAACCCAAAAACAGTTAGTTAGCTGTAATTAGAAAGCTTAAAATTCATTTTATGAAGTGTAAAGCAGAGCATATTCCTTTGCAACAAAAGCACTGAATGAGTAAAAGCAATCAAATTCAGGACAAAACTCACATTTGTATACTGCCTGAGGTAATTGCGTTGAAACCGCGATAAATCAAACTTATGCAAATTAATATCCTTGCTTTCTTCTTCAGTCCACCACAGCATACTGCATGTGAAAATAGTCAGCAGAATGAAAGCTATCAATTGCTCAGTTACTCTTTTATCTGTGTGGCACATGACAGACCTTTCTGTTAGTTTTTATCTCTGAAATACAAAACATAATCAACAGAAACACATAGTTGCCTAATGCAGCTGCTTAAGGCTACACAACTAGCCATTTAATGCTGATATTATAACAACATACCTGACTTACAAAATACCTTCTTTAATACAAAAGGATAACCCACTATGGATAATTATAAACTTTTTAATGAAGATGTTTTCCTGATCCTTATAATGATGCTTCTGCCATCCACTGTTGTGACTGCAATCATGGTTGTCATGTGACTGTAAAATGTTTATACAGTATGACATTTAGTTAAAATACCAGCACATATTGCATTTACCAACATGACTGTACAGCTCACACACTGATTTTCTCACTCACTCACTTACAAATTGTCTAAAACACTTTATCTTGTATACAGGGTCACCTCTTCTAACTGCAGCCTATCCAAGGAGACTTACGGCACAAGGTGGGGGAACACTCTGACCAATCCATCGCAGGTCACACACACATGCACACACTCACTCACACACACACACACGCACACTCACACTCACACACACACACACACACACACACACACTATGGGAAATTTGGGTACGAAAATTACCCAAATAAGCTTGTTTTGGGGAAGAAAACTGAGTTCCCGGAGGAAACCCACCAAGTGTGCAAACTCCATCCACACAGAGGCAGGAATCAAACCTGGCCGAGAATCGAACCCGGTCCCTGTAGGTGCAAGCACCTCTTCTTCACTCTGAAATTAATTCCTGGCTATGGCAATAACTCTCTTGGATATAAAATGATCACACTGAGCTGTGTCAGTAAAGTATTTATTTAATTTTCACTATGTTTTAAAAAATTGTGCTTCACCTCTTCTAACTGCCAGAGGCGGCATGAAAGATGGCTAAGGCTAGATTGTGCGATGCAACCCACACCACCACTCTTTCTCCTAATGCTGACTTTCACAAAATTACCACAGAGAAAAAATTTCATAGCTATATAGAGGATTTGGACAAGCCTCAACTCTCCCACATCCAAACTCAGCAGCGTGTGCTCTGGCTAATATAATAAATCAAGAGCAGCTCTCTGTGATGAGGATTTAGTACACATCATGCTGAGTAGGCGTTTTTTTTCACTGTTTAATCTTGATCTTGTTGTTTAAATGTACTGAATGATTAAAAAAAAAAAAAAAAGCCTAATTATGATTTCTGTATCATGTTTTTAAAGATGCTCATCTTGAAAATGTTTTAAGCACCAGGCATGTTACAAAAGAAAGTGCACCATTTTTAGTCTGCCGTTGTTGTCACAAAAGAAGGCACATCATGTTTAGGGCCAGTAATGTTAGCCATCAAAACATGAGCACAATTTTGAGCAGTGAGTCATTATTCGAGTTAAGAAATTGTCTTTTTAGAAATGTATGAAGCCAAGATGGAAGGAAAGAATTTGAATTTCTAAACTGAGCATACTCGAGAATTTCACTGAGCAAAATCACTTTGAAAAGAACTCAGTAGTTTAAAAAAAAAACAAAAAAAAACAGGCTGCCATTCACTGAAATGAAGCTATGAGTGAAATATTACAAAAATGTTTCAGTCGGTTGTCTCGGCTTCAATGTCAATCTTACAAAAAGCAGTAAAAAGGAATTCTCAGCAACAAATACAGTACATTCATTCTCTTAATGTGTTATTTGACACTTTCCACTTCGCTGATTTCTCATCTTTGTCTCAGGCTTTTCTGACCCCAGGAATGTATGTGGCAACATCCCAACCTCAGTCTGCTAATATGTTATTTACATGCAAATTAAATAATAATAATCTATAATAGACGGCACAAAAGTGTAGTGGGTAGCTCTGTCGCCTTGCACCGTCCGGGTTCAATTCCCGCCTCAGGTTTGTGTGATTGTAGTTTGCATGTTCTCCCCATGCTTGGTGGATTTCCTCTGGGTTCTCCAGTTTCCTCCCACTGTCCAAAGTCATGCAAATTAGGCTAATTGGCAATCCCAAATTGGCCAAAGAGTGTGAATGAGTGTGTATGTGCGATGGATTGGCACCCTTTCCAGGGGTGTGCCCCACCCTAGGTCTCCTGCGATAGCCTCCATGCCCCCCCGACCCAGTACACAGGATAGATAATGAAAATCTATAATACTAATGGATTCCTTAACATAAAAGATTCTTTCTTTACCACTATCACATAGATGATCAGATACAGTACTGATACTTCACACTACTTCCTAAATTCTCTCAGTAAAGGTTCTATGTAGAATGTAGAACGAAACAGTGTTTCAGCTTCAGAAAAGGTTTCAAATAGCATGCAAAAAGTTCATGTAAATATTTAATAAACCTTTAAAGTGAAGTTCTTATTAATAGTAGTAATTAGGGAATATAGGTGGAATATTTCGGTCCATTTCCTGCTTTTCATGTTGTCTGGGCCTTAAAGAAGCCAATTAGATTTTCCCCTAATTTGACCTCATATAAAAATAGACCTTCCCCTGGCATGTTGCTCAGCTCTGCTGTTCTTTGGTGGGTGTTACTTAGCAGTAGCTCATTTACCTAAACTTTGGAATGGCACATTTGGAAGAAAAGTGAAACAGAGGAAGTTTGAGGTATGAAAAAAATGCATTATCGGAGAATATTTCAGGTGGAGCATTAACTGAGACATTTTAGGGGAATCTGGGACCTATGTTAACTTATTAAAGAAACAGTAAAATATGGGACCTTTAGTCATTTCGAGGCTTTTGGGAGCCCTAGGCTTTCAAAATAATGTATGCTGCCTACATGCTCCCATATGCTCTCAGAGGGCATTTCAGTGGGCATTGATGAATATTTATATCGATATCATTAAATCTGTACTGTGTATAAGAACCACCGATATTTAAATGATGACAGAGTGGTAATGTAGTCCACATAATCGAGGTATAAGATTAGACGTGTTCTATTTAAAAAATAATGTTGCTTTGTTGTTCTGTGGACACTGGAAGCCTATTGGAAAACATGTTTTGTGTGAAATATCATCATAGGCACTTTGCAACACTCTTTGCAAAGTGCCTATACACGGAATTCGAGATTGCATGAACAGGTTTATTTTTTTTTCTTTCAAAAATGTTGAAATATTCCTTTAATTTGAGCAACACCCCAGACATTTCACCTCTATGGTGCAGTCATGCTGGTCTTTATACTCATCCTGTTACTATTCAGGCAGAGTACATGAAGGAAACTTTCAGTGCTGATGGAAGCATAAATTGCTCTGTTGGCAAAAAAGCCCATCGAAGTGCAACAGTAATGCACTGCACCAACAGGTCATTCATATGCTTCTGATACACACACACACACACACACACACACACACACACACACACACACACACACACACACACACACGCTATTCTTTCTCTACCTCACTCTCTGTCCCCCTCTTTTGTGTGTGTATTATTAATCACTAAAGTGACAGAAGGCCACTGTCAGAGCTTAAACACAAGGCTACACTAAGTTCTATTATTGATGTGAGAGAGAAAAGAAGAGTCACTTTGTTTTGAAAGCTGTGACACGTGGACAGAGAGGAGAGAGAAAGAAAGAGATTGAGATAGATGGACTCCATGATCGAAAGTCCCTCTCTTTACTTCTATTATCTCTTAAGTACCTCCTGCCAGCTTTCATTTACATGTTGCTGACGCTAATAGAAGAGTGAATTACCATGAATAAACTGTATTATCATTATCTCTCTCTCTCCCTCTCTCTCTCTCGGAATGGGTGTCCTACATTAGTGGCTTTCTGTCTCTCTCTGTGTCACAGCGGTGTTCACTTGAGTGCTCAGACTTGCTCTCATTCTCACTCAAGTGCAGGTGTTGCTCGCAAAGGGCTAATGTTTTCTGTTCTCAGCGAATTATATGTGCCTGCCTCTTTTCTTGCCTTCCAGACGTGTTAACACGCTTCACTTTAGTTCATGCTTGATTAGGCCGTCATGCTTCAGGCGAGGATACGAGGTTAATAGTTCTGTTATGTGACTAGTAAAATGTTGTTTTTTTGTAACACGTTTACTAGATGGAGTGGCTTTAGGCACACACATACAACATACACACATACTCACACTGAATTATTGGTACCAAAAAGAGTACAATGACAAAGTTAAAAAAAAAATAGGACAGTGCCCCATGAAGTGAGAGAGAGAGAGAAAGGGGAAATGAATGAGTGTGTGTGTGTATGTTGGGGGGGAGGTTGTCTGTATTCTCCTCAATGGCTCCTGATGCCACTATCTGCAAAACGTCACCCCAGGCTGTACACATACACGTACACATACACACACACACTCACTCTTACCTACAGCACTTGGCCTGCATGCTTGTGGCAAGTCACAGCCATGTTTACACTCTTGCTCATGCGATATTGTTTAACTGAACAATCACATTTGAATGAACCGTCACAACGTTTAAAAGGGTGTGCACTCTCATGCAGCCAGACTATTAAACATTTTGTGTTTTTCACTTGAATGTTGTCGGTTGCTATGTGACGTTGAATGGGGAAAAAGATCTGACATGTTTATGCTGTTTTTGTTTTTTTATAATCACAAAATCCTCCAATTTTAAAAGGGTTATGTACTGTAGACTGTTTAGTTCCAGCGTACAGTGACATTTAATTTGATGGAATTAGCTCTTAGCAGTCGTTTTCACAACAGCCACTCTTTTTGCCTTATAAGAAATAGAAAAGCACAATCTGCTCTTTTCCACCTGTAGTCAAAAAACTTACTGTCTCAAGACTCATGACCACCTTGTTAAATCAACATTACCTTACAGAACATACTACAGTAAATCAACCATAAAAATTTTCTCTTGTTTCCAATCCACCGCTCAAATCTCGGCAAAAGAGTTGTTACTATAGAGACATTAATGTATTAGAATGAGTGTATTATTATAAACCTATTATTAGAGTTACAATCAGCAGTATTATTAGAGCTATGCGATTATGGGAAGTTAATCAACACCATTAAGAACATTGTATTAGAAACAGAAATGACTTCTGGCTCTAATCACTACTACAGACAATATGGGTTCAGGTTCCTGAGAAAGGTAAGGGGGACATGGTGAAGTGGCTTCTTGACTATATATTATGCATTACTGTAGTCCTTTTTGAAATGCTAAATCGATCCTAAAAAAAATTTCATGAATGTTTTTTTCTGCGTCAGGGAATAAATAATTTGTGCAACAAGGCATCCGAAAAGAATGGATGCAACATAGGGCTGTTTGAAACTGTTTAGGCAGAGAAAGTGATGGCCAGTTCAGCGTTAAAGTGCACTGAAGCAAAAACTCATCATCCTAGAGCATGAACAGGGAGGAGGCAATCCGTGAAGATGGTATTAAAGAGCACTGCATCTTGCTGCTGCTGTGTGTTTCATTCAGATAAATACTTGAAATGGAGTACATTTTGCTGCAGTGTGCCTGGGTTATTAATGAGACTATGCACATGTATCTTTTTTTCAGCTCAGGTTTAATATGAAAATATCCTTTAATATAAACCTTTGGGTTAATGGGTTAGCTTCATCACTGAAAGTGTGTTTCATCTGGCTGGATAACGGGGTGCAAAGATAGGTGACAAAGGTGACATATATGCAGCCAGTACATTGATGGCATGAGAGATCAGTCAATTTATATATTTATATATAGGTAGCACAGTGGTTTAGTGGTTAGCACTGTTGTCTTGCACCTTCAGGGTCTGGGTTCGATTCCCGCCTCAATCGTGTGTGGAGTTTGCATCTGCTTCCCGTGATTGATGGGTTTCTTCTGGGTACTCCAATTTACCTCCCACAGTCCAAAGACATGTAGATTAGGCTAATTGGTGTTCCCAAATTGCCCGAAGTGTGAAAAAGGTTGCAAAATGGGAATAAACACAAAGGTTACCATTGGTTTCCACGGTCCCTAGTTGGACTACAGAGGTTCCTGGATGGATGGATATACAGTACAGGTAAACCTTGGATTGCGAGCATAATTTGTTTGTATATCAAAGCACTCCTATATCAAAGGGAATTCCCCCATACGAAATCATGGAAATTCAGATTATTCATTCCACAGCCCAAAAATATTCATATAAAAATAATTAATACAAAATTTAAAGTAAAATTAAAACAAATTAACCTGCACTGTACCTTTGAAAAGAAACCGAACAGAGTAGTGTTTCCGTTAATGTGTGTGTGTGTGTGTGTGTGTATGTTTGTGCATGCACGTACACGTGTGTGTGTGTGTGTGTGTGTGTGTGTGTGAGAAAGTCGTCCTACGTGTGTGTAACGGTAAAGCTGAAGTAAAATGAGAGAGGAGAGGAAAGGAATACAGGAAGGAGGGGCCTACTGTGTGGGACGACTTTCACATACACGCACACACACACAAACACGTGTAGGTGGATGCACAAACATACACACACACACACACACACACACGTACACTAACGAAATAAGTGCTTTCTAACAGAGAGACTCTGGAAACTGGATCCTTAACCAGGAACCTCTCTAATGACACTTGCTTTTGCTTTTCGCACGCACACACACACACTGTCACAATGTTATAGTAAACAGTACATGCCGCACAAAATTTTGAGTAATGAGACTAAGCATGGGAGACAATTACCCATAATCCCTGAGTGTGCGAGAGAGAAGAACCATTGGCTCAGTTGTGATCATGTGACGCTCGGCAAACAAAGGGCATGCACACAACTCGTATATCAAGACCTCGCTGATTTATTAAGTTAAAATTTATTCAAAAAGTTTGCGCGTCTTGCCAAACACTGGCAGACCAAGTTACTCGCAATCCAAACTTTCGCAATCCACTATTGGTGGTATACACTATATACACACACTATATATATATTTTTTGGTTCAGATTGTTTCATCATAGCAAGCGTTATCACACTATATTCTTCCTTTAAGCTAGTCAACCTGTATATAGCCCAATAGCCAGGACTCGCTATATAAGGTTACCGTCCCCTGGCCATCTTTTCCTCTGACCCCTTCTACATCCACTCCATTCCACCTCCACAGCTCCCTCGTTCTCTAGGACCCTACTGCTTTGTGGCTGTGGGTGGTAAAGACTCTTAATGGAGCCAGGCTTTTAAAATGTTCAGCTGTCTTTCAGCTGGAAACACCCTGCAGTGAGCATTCACATGCTCCCTCCAGACACACTGCTCTCCTAGGCACGTGCACGCATACACACTTTCACGCACAGCTGTAAATAGTGGCTCAAGTCACTGACTAATTAATAATCAAACAAAGCAGCTGAGCAGGGTGTCTGTGCCTAGGAAAGTGACCTGATGCTTTGACCATCATGCAATGTGGTAGCAAAAAGCTTGTTTTACCCATTACCACACTGTGGGGTATCTTAGCATGCAAACATTGGATCGGCAGGAACCTGCCACCCTTCCATTTAAATTATGAAACAAGCAAGATGAATGAATAAAATGTGAAGAATTGCTAGATGCAGAAGACTTTATTAAAGCCTACTGGCACATTTCATTCGGAAATATTTTATAAATGCATTCTCTTTCATGCTGCACTGTGGAGAAGCATGTAGTGTTGTTGCCACAAACCTTCAGGGTCCTAAGTTCATTTCTGTGCATATTGTCCCTGTGGCTGCATGGGCGTTCTCATTTCGTTGAACCCCCCAAAAAAAACATAACAGTAGGTGATTTGGTTAAAATTAACTGCCTTCTTTATTCAGCTTCAGTAAGGCCTTATCAAAGTCAGGGTTGCTGTGAAGCTAAAAACAGGAATACACTCAGGATGGAATGCCAGTCCATCACAAGGCATCATATACACAGACATTCACTCACTCATTCACACTTAGGGGCATTAACGATATCTTACGCAATCCAATCCTATTAAGACTGTTGGAAACCAGAGGCAGCAGGCATGCACACTGTAACTCGAGAAAATCAGGTGCTTTGCCGCTGTGAGTCAGAAACTCTCCCACCCACTGTGTCACTGTGTCACCTACTGTATGTTCTCTATTTTTTTTATGTGATAATCTGCATACTGGTATTTTGTTGAAGTTATGGAATCTACAACCTACAATCTAAAGCAACCGTGATTTGTGATTACTTGAACACCTGGTGAAGTTGTATTATAAAACAATTTTCAATAATAATGTACGGAGAGGTTACAGAATTGGGATTAAACATCTGTATGTTCATACAAAAACAACTTGTTAATGAGTGATGTAGTCTAATGAATCCAGAATGTTGGTGCATCAGAGTAAGATAGAAAGGACATGACGCGATGCACCCATCATGTATAGTGCAGCCTGTACAAGCCTCTGGAAGCAGTGTTATGATCTAAGGTTGCTTCAGTTGGTCAGCTTTAGGCTCAGCATCAGTATGTGGTAATAAAATGAAGTCAGCTGATGACCTGAATGTATTAAATGACCAGGTTATACTTGATTCTAAATATATTTAAGTATTGGAAGTAAAAGTAAAATTTCGTCTTTATATCAGAGCTACCACACCCTCTTAAACAACAAATTGTGAATTAATTCCAGGGGGGGGAAAAAAATCAGTGGTGTACAGTAGTTAATCATCTGCATGTAGGCTAATCAGCAGCATCAGTGAGCACATGTCAACCTGACCAAGTTAGGCAGATATCTGAACAGGCTTATGACACTTACTAACTAACTACAGTAACTATCTAACTAACTAACTAAAGTTAAATAAAATTTACAGAGACTGCAGCAGGTTTTTCCATGATAGTATGAGTCAAAATGGATTCTACTGTAATGACATCGCTGGCTTTCTGCAGTTAGTTTGGCAAAGAACAGGCACCAACCCAAATTGGAATTGGTGCAATAACAAGTAATGAAGATGTTTGCTTAGATGGGTGGATGGATGGATGGATGGATGGACAGATACAAAAATATATCTTTACAGCAGCCAGTTCACATCTGATACACCAAGTAAGCAACAAGCAAGAACTGCAGTGAGGAAAATGTGGTTAAAAATCACATACAAAGAGATACACTGTTTAAAATTTAAGGCGCATTAAATACGTTAAAATGGTGTCAAATGATATTAGTGTTCTGTTTCTATGGACACGTGCATGACAGTATATACAGACATGAACAAAACTGTACGTAGGGTGTACCGGCAAAATAAAATAGTAATAGGGAGAATGAACCAACAAGTATATAATCAGCAACTATAAATAAAAGAGAGGGTGAAATGAATAATGGAAGCGACCATAGTGCAATGAAGACAGAATGTCTGTGAGCGTATTTATTGTGATGTCAGAAAAGGAGATCCCTCTCCTGACCCAGAGCAAAGTTATTGTAAAGTCTAATTGCAGTTGGCAGAAAAGACTTCCTGTAGTGTCACAGTGGAGCTGAAGCAGTCTCTTACTGCAAGTGCTCAGCTGTTTAGCTAGTAGGTGGTGGAAGGGATGTGAGTTGGTCTCCATGACAGTTTACAGTTTGTATAGCATCCTTCTCTCTACTACCAACTCTAAACACTCCAGGAGAGTTTGTTGAGTTTCTTAGAGTCACTTCCTCTGTTGCTGCAGCCCCAGCAGATGGAAGCAAAGAATATTGCACTTGCCACAACAGACAGATAAAAGGTCTTCAACATTTTGCTGCAGACATTAAAGGACCTGAGTTTCCTTAAGAAGTAGAGTCTGCTCTGTCCTTTCCTATAGAAAGCGTTTGTACACATTTTATTTAGTAAATGTTGTAGGAAAAAAGTAAAAGTTGAGAGTAATATCAATAATGAAGGAAAGTACAGATATGTGAAGATTCCACTTAGGCACTTATTTGTGCTTTATTATGATTGATTGTGGGTAACTGTCATTGATGTGAAAATGCATGTACTTGTGCTCACCAGTGGTGCCAAGAAATGAACATGTCATTGGCGCACAAGTCAAACGTGCATGAAAACATCAGCAAGAATTAGTACCAGATTTTGAATTTGAAAATATATACCAATTTTTGGTATACAGTTTGTAAATTTGTGTAAATTACATGACAAGGAGATAAGTGGCAGATGTGCTACTCAGAATGTTCGGGAAAATATGGAAGTCATTCTCTTAAACTACCATTAAATAAATGCTTCATCTGTGTTACTGTATTCCACTAAAGCCTATCTATTTGCTGCTGTGGTTTGGTGTCTAGTGCTAAATGTATGTTGTATATTGTATTTTCTATTGTGTTAATGATGTCAATATACTCAAGAACCATTTTCCCATTAAAGACAAAGCAGTCTCCAAAAAAGATGGCAATTTAGTTCAGTTCAATAATGTAAGATTTTGTGTGTACTGTCGGGGAGTTTCAGGGCTAGTTTACACCGATTAAACGTGTGGCAGAGTGATAAGTGTACTGGGTTAATACAGCATTAGTGAAGTAAGAATCTCTATGTCATTGGGGCATCTCTCTCTCTCTCTCTCTTTCTGTAAAAATGGACTGTTAAATTTTGCACTTATTTGCGGTATCAATTAGTGAATTTGCTCTGGTGGCGTATATAAATCTCTCTCTCGCGCGCTCTCTTTCTCTCTGTAGCTCCCCCCAATTTCACGAGCACAGAAATTCTCTGAAGACTGGCAATTTATTGAAAGGTTCATCAGCAAGATCCAATCCAATCTTAACGTGCCGTGAGAACTAAAGGCATAACATAAATACAAATACAAAGAACAAAAGAGAACAGAATAAATACAGCATCTTTTTTATACAAAACAATGCAATCAACATTAATCGCAAGTTAAATAAATGCAAAAACTTACTTTATTGGCTGCTTATTACTGATGGAGAACTGTATCTTTAACTTTGGAACTTTGATTAACCTTTAAGTATTAAAGTAAACAGAAGAAATATATACATGCACAACATGCGGTGCAAACGTCTTCCTTGAAAAGTCACACACACGCACACACACACACACACATATTCAAACGTCCATGTGAGAAATGTAGGCACACTTATGTATGCTCCACTAAGACAAGACCAAAAGTTCACTGACACGCATATTTAAAATGTCCTCATGTAACGTGCTCAGGAATTCAAAATTCTCTCTCTCCCTCCCGCTCTCTCTCTTTCTCCCACACAAAATCAGACCTTAATTCATCAGTACCAGCCTCATGCTGTTTTATTTCCATCCATTTCCCTTAATTTAGCCCCGTATCTTCTCATCATTGCAAAACCGCAGTTATAATCACAGGCTCATAATGCTAACATAAAACCTCTGAGCACACGTCAGCGCTCTCCGTGAGCAATCATACTTATAACGGCAACAAAGAATCACATAAGAAAGCATAAAGCGAGGGAAAGAAAAGGATAAGAAGCATAAATGAAGGATAGACAGCTGTACAGTAGAGCTGAATAGGGCAGTGGGAGGGTCATCTGTAACAGTTATAATATCATCAGAAAGGAGGCGAATGGGAAGGAGGCCACCAGGGTTAGAGCGAGACAAAGGTTACATGACTGATTATGCAGCCTCTTCTGGCCCTGTCCTCTCTGCTTTTGTAAAGAGTGAAGATGGTTTGGCAGTGCACACTGAGCTCTGTTCCGTACACAATGACAACTTAGACATATGCATGCACACACGCACAAAAGCGCACAAACACACACACACACACACATAAATATGGTCATACATATACTTAACAGGCATCCAAATCCCTGCATTCACTAAGAAACAGTTTCAATGAGAAATTGCTTCCATCCAATATCCAGGACTGCTACTAAAAACATTGGATTATGTATTAAAGAATAATAAAAGAGTGTAATAATGTAGACTACTCTTATAATTAACAGAAAAGATATTTACCCTTTATGGTATTTTTTATTTTTTTTGCAGGTTTCTCATATGTATATACACACACACACATACACAGTTAAACCTTGGATTGCAAGCATAATTTGATTGGATTGCAAGCATAATTTAAAAAGCATTCATATATCAAAGCGAATTTCCCCTATAAGAGATAATGAAAACTCAGATGATTCATTCCACAACCTAAAAATATTCATATAAAACTAATTAATACAAAATAAAAAAAAATTAAGTAAAATTAAAAAAAATTTACCTGCATTTTACCTTTGAAAAAAATCCCAACAAAGCAGTGTTTCCATTAGTGTGTGTGTGCGTGTGGAGGAGGGAGAGGCTACTGTGTAGAACAACTCCCTCCATCCCTCCTCTCATCTTACACAGTAGCCCCACGGGCACTGAGACTGAGCATGGGAGGCGGTTACCCATAATTCTGTAGCGTGCGAGAGAGAAGAAACATTGGCTCAGTTATGTGACGTTCAGCAAACAAAGCATATGCGTACTACTCATATATCAAGACCTTGCTCATTTATTAAGTTAAAATGCATTTTTAAAATACATTTATATAAAAATACATACATATACACACACAAATATGTGTGTGTGTGTGTGTGTGTGTGTGTGTGTATATATGTATGTATGTTTATATAAATGTATTTTAACAGTGACAGATAGACACAGAGTGGTTAGACACTCCTACTCAATTAGTCACCCTCATTAAAGACACCTGTCTTAACTAGTCACCTGTATAAA
>JAQMYJ010000033.1:10972741-10987174 GCA_030014305.1 Clarias laeviceps
GACTGTAGGAGGAAACCGGAGTACCCGGAGGAAACCCACCAAGCATGGGGAGAACATGCAAACTCCATGCACACAGAAACGTGAATCGAGCCTGGCTGGGAATCGAACCCGGACCCTGGAGGTGCAAGGCGACAGTGCTAACCACTACACCACTGTGCCGCCCAGTCACTACTCTTTGACGCAAAATAAAAAAAAAAGATTTACGTGCACGAACACACACATGGTCAGAATGTTATAATAAACAGTACACGTGCACACAGATGTTGACTATACGAGTGACGCACGTTCACTAGTGAACGAGACTGGTCATGGGAGACGATTACCCACAATCCCACAGCGCAAGAGAGAAAGGAGAACCCCACAAGAATTGGCTCAGTGATCACGTGATGCTCGGCAGCCAAAGCAAATGCGTACTACTGTACACGTATATCAAGACCTTGCTTGTTTATTTTCAAATTTTGCTTGTCTTGTAAAACACTTACAGATAAAATTACTTGCAATCCAAGGTTCTACTTTAATATATAGCAGTTTAAATTATATACCCTGTGATTTTGCAAGTTCTCTTACTTAGAAATCATGGAGGGGTCTACAATTTTCAGCATAGGTGCATTTCCACTGTGAGAGACAGAATCTAAAAAGAAAAATCCGGAAATCACATTGTATGATTTTTAAACAATTAATTTGTGAATTACTGTGGCATAAGTATAAGTATTTTTGAGATACTTTGTGACATATTGTGAGATCTTTGTGAGTTGCGATCGCGGTCTGTTATTACGTTTTTCTGGCGACATCTGTTCCTTAAAATGAACATCTATCCTTTGATATTTTAATAATGTGTTAATCCAGTTACAATAATTTCAGCAATTTCCTTAGCTGTTTTTATTCCCTTGATGCAAGGCAATCATTTTACCCTTCTGAAACACAAGTCTTTTTTCACGATCATGGAATGTGTCTTCAGAAGTGGTTGTTTAAAGAATGAGAAGCTACTCACTTCATCATTTAGGATTTAAATATTTTTTGACAGTTGGTGCATATTCATAACTGCATTAATTATCCAATCATAAGTATTATCCTATTTAAATCCAAACAGTGAGTTTTCTTTTGGCCAGGCAATGTATTAGGAGTGTAGATAAGAGAGGGATAAAATAAATTATTTGAATTATTACAGTATTCTTATTGAATGACCTAGCTTACTTTATATCTCACCTTTAAATACTACACATTTACATTATATTATCACTCTAAACTGTAGCAGATTATTTTTCTCTAGTCTGTTTAACAGTGGTTCATTCAGCCTAGAAACGAACTGTTGGATCAGTTTATTTTGTCCATTAAACTTTTATCCTCAGTTGCTCACCTCCCGAACTTGTTGACCAGAGCTCCTACAGAGAGAGCACCAATAATGCCACCAGCATGGAATATAGATATAGCCAAACCCCTCAAGCTAGTACCAGTGGATTCATCCATGGGTTGACCATAGCGCTCCAGAGATGCCCTCAATAAAAAGGGATTTAATTTCTGATCATTTCAGCAGGACAAATGGTAGAGAGAGAGAGAGAGAGAGAGCATAATTAATCTCCCAAGCAAACATCTACCTATATATCACATGCATTTTGTAATATTTTGTAAGATAATAATATAGACAATGCATTATTATTATTAGTAGTAGTAGTGGTGATAGTTGTATTATTATTATACCACAAAAAATATACTGCTGATCATTGTGTTGTAGCCAAACTGCAGTGAACCAATGACTGCTGTCATCACACAGAACACCAAATGACCAGTCATCTGAAAATTAAGGAATATAAACAGAATTCATGAAGTAAAAGATAAATGCACAAGAAGAATGGGAATGAGAAAATACTGTATGAGAGAGCTGAATAAAACACAAGGTGTCCAAGAGATTTGATTATGGTGTACATACAATATGCACAGTTACAAAATTTTAGACAATTCTTATTTCTGCATCTACACAATAAATTAAGCAATGAGAAATCTTAAAGAGGAACTGTAACAGACTCTAACTGGGTTTGAATAGTTAAATACTTTGGGATTTTTATCTAGAAAAGGTTTACGCATTTATTATTTTTTTGAAAAAAGATGAAAGAAGGAAAAAAAGGAAAATAACAACAATCATCTAAATGAGTTAAATGACATTCACATTAAAGACACATCCCCTTACTATGAAGTCGATTTATTCATTCTATTTATTTACAGGGTGCATTTAAGTCCAACTGGGACGTTTAAACATGCAGAATAACGGAACACAAGTACGCGAGGAAGCTTTGATTATCTGTATAATATCCACTGCTACACTAATGCACTAATCCCAGAGTTTTACTAGTGCTTGGATAACATCAAGGTAGAAAGATTTCTCAGTGCGCTGGAGCCATGAGTGGACTGTTTGCTGCACGTCAGACATGCTGATCTCCAAAGAATTCCTTTAATGGCCCAAATATGTGGAAATCGCTTGGAGCGAGGTCAGTACTGTACAGAGATGTTGCAATAACTCCTAGCCTAAAGTTTTTGTAATGTGCAAGTGGTCAATTGGACAGTACGAGGTCATGCACTGTTTTGCAAAAGCAGAAAACCTTTGGTGATCAAACCAGGCCATGTAAGAGAAGGGCTGTTTAAGGAGTTCCTGGGAAGCCAGCATTTTAGATGTGAAGCAGGCAGTTTTGCCTCTGGCGTAGTGATAAAACTTTCTACCTTGATTTTATCCAAGAACTAGTGAAATGTACGTAGATTAATGTAGCAGGGGATTATATAGATAAATAAAAGTGCGTTCTGTTATTCTGCATAATTAAAGGTCCATGTATTCGCACCTCGTATTTTAATTGTAGATAAAAGCCATTAAATTTACAGTATGCTGCAAGACTAAACCTGTGCATCGATTATGTACAGTAATCTCTCTCCCTTTGTCTGCCACTAAATCTGATTCACATAAAATTAGCACTTACCGTACATAAAAAAAATTATAAATAAATAAATTGTCCCCAGTAATTCAACTGTTACCTTTGTCCATGTCCTATGTCCTGGGGACATGACGATTTCTGGGGTAAATATGAAATATTAAGTAACTATTCATAACTATGAATAGAGGAACAGTTATGAGTCATTTTTGAAACTAGTTTTAAAACTAAATTTTTAAAAATAAATCTGTTAAGCTTTGTTACACAGGTAAGAGATAGAATGTGTTATATTTAACCAAAAAAAAAAATATTTAGTGTGTGTTAAAATCTGTTTAAAACCTGAAATGCACAAAAGGCCTATCACAGTCAAACATGTTACAAAGAAATGCACACACAGAAAAGCTGTGACAAAATTGTTGAAACTATACACACGTATAAAGTGTATTATATTTTAAATTTCTTTGAGGAATATTTTATTGCTTACAAAAATAACTAATATTTATTATAGGAGTTATAAAAAGCCATCTCCCACCTTGTCCAACTTCAAGCTGGTTATAAATCCAAACTTATGAGGTGCACTTGTGTGTCAGCTGCATAAACTCCTTCTCTGAAAGGGGAAATGGCATGAGGCTTTATATGAAATGGGAGGGATATAGAGCTAGAAGAAACTCATATCATCTGGCAGGTTTCTACTTTGAGCAGCTGTTGCATGAGATGAATTCAAAACTAAAATGTTGGGGGGAAAAAAACACAAGATATTTTAGATATTTGAAAAATTAAACATCCTTGTAACATACCAGTGCACCTTGAGAAATAACGGTACTAAGTTGTACTTTTGCTTGCTTTTGAGATTGCATTGGGGCAAATCTTACACCCTACAGCAGGAGATCGAAAACTTGATATTCAGTGGTCTGAATCTGAACCGAATGGTGAGCAACATACAGCACTTTCACGTTTAAGGCAGTCTGAGACAACAATATATTCAAGGCTAGTGGAAAAATGGCACTGTCCATTTTAGTGCACATGTAAACTTTTTAATGTTAAACGTTGGAGCTGTTCAGGTTCACAAGCAACATTTGCAAGCAAACAGTGCCATTACTTTTACATTAACTTGGGATATATTTTTAAATGTGCAGAATGTACAGTAAATTGCTTGCAAATGTTGCTTGTGAACCTGAACAGCTCCAACTTTTAACATTAAAAAGTTTACATGTGCAAAGTGTAGTAGAGAAATCTTCTTTAACTGATTTACATGCCTAAACAAATTAAATAAGCAAAGTGTATTTGTTTTCATGCCTGAATAAAGGATTAAAAGATAAATTAAAGGATAACACAAGACACTGTAATATCAAAATGATTTAGAAGTAAGTCACATGGTGCCCGAAGGGGCCATTTGTCTAAAAATGTTATTTGTGATCAATAACATTCGCCTGAATCTTGGCACAAAAAAGATGCAGAGACACTGACATTTTCTTTGCATACTTGGATCGCCAAATCCTCACCACACAGGGGATGTGATGTACACTGACTGAGGATGGAAAATGAACACTTTTGAACACCTGTTAGATAGTTAGACAACTCGCTAATTTTGAATGACGAACACTTGATCTCTGTGATGAACTCCAACTTGAACTCTTAATGTTAAACACCTTACGCTCCCCGGCTGTCATCGTTGCCATGACAATGACGTCAACATGGAAACTATTACGGTAGGTTGTAATCTCAGGGCAGGATTGCTGTTATGATCTCCAAACAGATTAGAAAACAAATGATTTATTGATATGTATATATATTTTTTTTACAAAAGTAAGAAATAAACTTTATTAGCCTAAATTGTTGAATTCCTTATACGAGGTGTGGGTTGGGTCGCAACTGACTTGGCGGAATGCGGACTTCGAGAAGTTCTTATTTTGACCTTCTTGTACCCTTGTTTCATAGTGGTATTAATGCAACTGACGTGCGGCTTTGACATGGCACATGCAGAATAAAGTGAAAAGAATGTGGACACAAAATAAATTCATACCCAAATGTGGACTTTCCCCAACCTGTTGCCACACAGGAACACAACTGCAGAGGGTGACTCTGTGTGTAATAACCACTTGTGCAAGTTCACACTACACAAGAGGTAGCTCAAAGTTCAGTTCACACACCTTAATACAAACTAGTTCGCATTCATACCACTGTCGTCTTGCTCCTCCATGATCCCGGTTCGATTCCTGTCTGGAATTTGCATGTTCTCCCCATATTACTCTGGTTACTCTGATTTCCCCAAAGACATACAGATTAGGATAATGACCATTCCCAAAATGCCCATAGTGTGTGAATGTTGACCGAAGGTTGTACCACTTGTTGTGAAAATGGGAATAAATACTATGGTCACCATTGGCCTCCACGATTCCTTGTTGGACTACAGAGGTTCCTAGATGGATGATGGACAGTGAATACAATGTATAGTATTTGAAAACAAGCTCAAAATTTGTTGACCTGCCCAAATCAATTTCCACATACACAATCATCATCAAAACACATTCTAATTCTTACACAATTTGCCTTTACTGCTTTCTTCAGCTCATTTTAAAAGCTACAAACAGAATAAGTAAAGACTTTGTCACTCACATTCATGCACAACACTGATGATTACATTTCTGGAACTAAGAAGCAGAAATTTCAGTTTCAGCTTGACAATGCCCAAGGCATGTACACAGAGATGGAACTAACCTTCCTGAAGCACTAAGCAAAATTCTGTTAAGAGGCACTTATACTTCCTACCTGTTCCCCTGACACCCCAGTGCTCCCATTACAATCCTCCTTTCTGTGAAGCAGCTTGCTCAATGAATAAACAGACCAGTACTGAGTAGAATAGAGTATAAATAAATGATATTTATTGAGCTAAAAATATATGAACAAGCAAAATGTATTGAACAAACGATATATTAAGAATACAGTAAGTCCCCTACATATGAACATTTGAGTTATGAACTTTCGAAGATACAAACATGCGTTCACGCATTTTCAATCTTGAAAGTTCGATCACATGTCCGGTGTACTAAGAAGCGGCAAGCAATAATGATGGAGACAAAAGTGAAAATAACAGAGAATGAAGCGAGAAGAAAAGATGGCAGACATTGCTTGTTCTTTTAGCATGAATCGCTCAGCCATCAACATGGTTTTAAAGAACAAGGACAAGATCACAGAACATGTTAGTTTTATATTGTTATACAATGTTTGTTGGACATAAAAGCAATCTGGAGCTCACGGAATGAAACTCATTTGTATGTTGGGGACTAATGTATCTATTGACTATTCTAAATTCATCTTTTTTTAAAAACAAACAAACAAACAAGAAAACTAAATTTTTACATGACACACATTGTGTTCCCTCTACTTACAGCCTGGGGATTTTTAACTTAAGCAAACCAGCCTTACCAGCCATGTGCAGTGGAAACATGCATAACTTTTCCCTGATAACAGTGATTTCCTTTTATTAATCTTTAACAGGATTATGTTTTATTCTGTGTACTTTTTATTCTGAATGTTGTTGCTGCATAGTGACAATACAACACTAGAGATATCACATTTTATTGTATTACTGTGCAGCAAGGTTCAAGCAGATAGTCATCATGTTTAAAGCTTCCACTATGCTACATTTCTAAACCTTCAAATAGAGACAGACTAGGTAGTGAATGATGAACAGCTATGAGGAGTGCCAGTGCCATCACATCCATATTATTTGCACTGATTCTAACTGAAGTTGCTGCTAAAAGCACATTTCTGTGTTTGCTGTGTCGAAGTTGGTTCCCCATCGAGATGCGTTTTTCTTAGCCTCACAGAACGGCAATTTACTCATATACAATTTTGATTTAAAACAGACTTGGAAAAAAAACTGAACGATCCCCTTCATGCACTGTACTGGGGTCTCATACTGGAGTATGAAAGTAAGTCCCCTGCTGCACATAACCAGTACTACAACTGCATTGCTAATAGATGATTTACAGAACATTTAAGATGGGGTTGTCAAAAACATTTTAGGCAACAGGCCACATTACACAAAGTACAATACTATAAGCCTATATCAAGTGATAAAAAAAGGCAGTTTAATGACAAATAACAGGGCATGGTGGCTAGCGGTTATCACCATCACCTGTTCCTCAATGTCTCCCTCCCCATGCTTGGTGGTTTCTTCTGGGTACTCAAGTTTCCCTCACAATCCAAACACACATACACTGTCAAATTATATATATTTTTTTCTTGCATAAGTATTCACTCCCTCAATCTTTCCACAATTTGTAGTAATACAACCTGGAAGTGAAATGGACTTGATAACAATTATAAATAACATAAAAGGAAACACAAAGTGATTGTATAAATTTTCACTTTCATTGCTGTATAACCCTTAACCTAATTCATTTGTAGATTAAATCTCATTGCTTTTTTCTGCCCCCTAGTGGAATCAAAGGGAACAGTTCCCTTTATCCCAAATCTCTGTCAAATCTTTCAAACAGATCACAAGATGATTTTATTATCAAAACGTTTATTTGTTGGTCTAAATGGCATCCCCACAGGAATTACAGTACTGTTCAAAAGTCTTTTTTTGTTTGTTTGTTTTATGTCTGCATTAATGTGTCAGCAATAAAAAAAAAAGAAACAATGGTAAGTTTCCAAACATTCATTATCCATGATGGTGTCTTAACCAAGGAACATCAACATACAAAAGCATTACTGAACTATATTGTGATAAAATGGTTATAAATCAAGAAAGATAGTAAGAATACTGCAAAATATAGTTTGCTTATGTGAAACTGTAGACTGACCCGAACACTTTAATTTATTTGCAAAAGTTTTTGGAAACATAATCCAAACAAACAAACAACAAGAAGCAAATAAAAAAAATCAAACAGAAAGTTTAAGTTAATAATTTAGACTGAAGCACTGGTTCAGTTGTGCACAGTGTAAACTGTATGTGTAAAACATTTCATATTTGTTTGTTTGTTTGTTTGTTTATTAATTCATATATGCATTCATTCATATTTATAGAAACATCATTATATGTTATACAGAATTTTTTTTACAAATCTTTGTTTCTAAGCAATATCTTAGCTTCAGCAAACCACCAGTGATTAAGTTTAAAGACTAAATGTGTATTATTATAGGTATTGTATAAGTTTTTTTCTGCAAAGGTCATCAGCTTTATTTCACTCTGAGGTACACAAACATCTACAAACTGTGAAGCTTAAAATGAAACTAATGATAAAATTAAATGGTGAAGATCTTAACTTCAGTGTAATTTAAGTAATAAAGAAAAACAATGGAATGACTTGCAGTACACTGCACCGGTTAAATGCAGATTACAGCACGCTAGGAGCAAAAGGACCATATAGCATAACTTAGTGCAAGGCTCTAATAATTTTATTGGATGAAGAAAATGCCAAAGCTATTCAAGAATGCCTGAAGCTAGCAAAATAACAAGGAAAATTATTATTTAAATACTTTCCAAGTTGTTTATGTTTATTAAATTCCTATTTTCAGATTTAAAAGTGCTCAATTATAAGGACATAGATTTTACTGAACACTGTGGTTTAGCTCAAAATATTAGAAATTGTTAAGAATTCATTGGAAAAAAGAAATAATAAAGCTATACTGTAATGCGTGCATGTCTCTAATGGATCACCTTCACAATGTGAGGATTTCAACAGGCTCTCATTAGAACTAAACTTTAGATCAACTGTTTGTATGAGGAGTGATGAAGTGAGAATTTTAAATAAAATCTTTGGTCTAAGCTCTATGGATTAGCTCCAGTCTGGCTGACCTCCTGCAACTATAATTCCACCATTGCAACTTTCTCTGTGGGGGAAGAGACTGCCACACTGGCCACACCCTCTTTCTGGGTAGACTGGGTAGGGCTGGTAGCTGCCTTTCTAGCAAATGCACTGGCAATGTCCTCAAAGGTCCGTCCTTTGGTCTCAGGAACCCAGAAGTAGGTAAACAGAAAGAACAACACAAGAAGGACGAGGAAAATGATGAAGACATACGGCCCACACAAGCTCTGGAGAGAAGAAAGAAAGTAAGGCGAAAGGGTCAGGTTTAATAGCCTGGTGTTCTCCATCACCTCGTTCCTTTTATTTATGCTCAAAGTTCTTTTTAATGAAAGTTTTTAAGGCTTTCGTTTGGTCAAGTGCATAATCTTTATTTAGGATTTAAGGAGTTAAATCACCTATTTGTTTTATATAAACATTCATATTAACACTTTTTATTTCATAAAATTCCGCATGAGTGTTGTCTGATCATGTGAGAGGAATTAGGCTCCCACATGATCAGATAAAACTCATGCGGATTGTTTTTTTTTTATTTTAATTTTTTTTTATCATTTAAAAAAAGTTTTTTTTTTCCATTTTTCAAGACAAATGCACAAGAGAAAATATTTTTGGTATTGTCCCATGTTTAGTAAAAATGTTAAATAATTTTACCATAAACAAAAATTTTAATGTTCTTACCAGCAGAGGTGGGAAGCACAGACCCACAAGAAAATTGGCTGTCCAGTTGGAGCAGCCGCCTACAGCGACAGCAGCTGGTCGCGCACCTTGAGCAAAGAGCTCTGTTGCTATGAACCATGGAATTGGCCCCGGGCCAATCTCAAAAGTTGCCACAAACCCAAAAACAGCAATGATGGCGAAGTAGCTTATCACTGAGGTTGAATTCTGAAAAAAAAAAAAGTGAAAAACAATTTTCTTTGCTTTTAAAACAAGGCTTCTGTAAAACAGTCTCTTGCATGGCCCAACATTAGAACTGATCCATTTAATAAATAAGCAGCAACACAGATTTAGAACATTCAAGACTAATAAAGAATTTTAACATTTGACCATAAGTTGATGGAAGTTTCATTAATTTAAATGATAATGTTCATAAGTGCTCCATTCTTTTTGTGTAGCAGGAAATCCTTCCTGTCATTTAGCACTGCTGTGTTTGTCAGCTGAAAGGGGATGTTCATCTTGGTGAAGGTAAACGCCCAATTTGATGATAGTTTTAAACCACCTGGTGATATATATATATATATATATATATATAAACGTTTTCAATGGTAGCTTGGAAGGCACCTGGATTCTTGCTTATAATCAAATTTCATTCATTCATTCTTTCATTCATTCGTTCATGTATTTTTGCAGTTATTCTAGTGGATATTTGTGTTTGGTCAATGGCTTGTTTTTAACAACGGTGAATGAAAAATTTACCAGACTAAACCAAAACTTTGATGATTATGGGGTATATAAGCTTTAAAAAAGTGACTGACAAAGTTTCTATAACTTCTATAAATGTCTATATTATGTTTTATGAAAGTGAAATACTGTGTATATACACTACCAGTCGCATGTTTGGACACACTTTCTAATTCTGTGGTATGTTCTTTTGTGATTTTTATTTCTTTCTACATTGTAAAACAATGCTGAAGGCATCCAAATGATGTAATAATGTGATATGCATTTATTATTGAGATGTGTCTGCTACATATGCTCTGTAAAGCCTTTATAACGGCTCAAATCTGAGGTGCTGTTTGTTAATTGGTGATTTCTCAGGTCGGTAATTCTAAATAAACTTCTCCTCTGTAACTAAGGTAAGTTTTGGTCTTGCTTTTCTGGGATGGTCTCCGTGAGAGCCAGTTTCATCATGGTGCTTGATAAAGTTTGCAAATGCATTTGGCAATACTGTTCTTGCAAGAACTATTCCAGAACAGTGCTATATGTATCCATCTGTCTAACGCCATATGTATTTTTTCAGTATTGTTCGAGAATAAAGAAAATAAATCCAAACTTGTGTCCAAGTTTTTGACTGGTATTGTATATATTGTGAATCTAATGACTGATGGTCATTCAAACTAAATTTGAATTATAGTGGTAAGAGTTTTTTTTCCAACCTTCAGGTTAGATTAGTTATACTTGTATCTTGTGTCCATAGTTATACTTCATTCAAGCAATAACACACGAGAGGGAGTGCTGTTGTCCTGAATATCAGGACAGCTGTGATGCAGTTGTAGCCATGTTGAATGTCAGCTAACTTCTGGGTTCCAGGGTTGAATCCCAAAGAGTGTAGAAAGCTAATCATCTAGGGTGTACGATGCCTTCGATTCGGACCGACTTAGGAGTAATGACTGCTGAGAAAAAGTGCTGTTTAAGATGACATAACATCATCAGAGGTGTTTTCTTGCTAAAAGTGTTTCCAGGCTGTTTTCAATGTGGATTTTGGCAGGCAAATGCTCCTTATTAACGCAGACCATTAAGTGTAATTAACAATTACACTTTACAAAACAGTTGTGACGTGGGGTGATGTATATAGTTAAATGTCCCAACTGCTGTAATGGCTCTTGCCCAATCAGATTACTCGGTCAGAACTAATTGATGTATAATCTGCATTAAGATTAGTTACAATAATTCAGTATCCTTTCAGACCACAAGCATATATGCCAAGTGTTTACGTGGCTAATAGTTTCCTATTGAAGGCTTACACCACCCTTCTTTTTCAAAAAGAAAATCACTGCTGATCAGGCCAGATGTTGCCAGTCTGTTCTGATTAAAATACTTACGTGAAAGTACTGTAGGTCATGACTATTTTCAAAGTAAGTAATAAGTGTTTTATGTGTGTAAACACTAACCCCGTCTGATGTTGGTCCCAAGGTGACATTGCAGTTATTCGCGACTGGAATTTTAGAAAGGTTGTCTGCTTGTTGTCCACATGGGTCCTAATTATGGTCCAATAACAAAAAGGCATACAAGTTAACAATACAGGTATAAGTAATGGAGCAAATGTTTCACAAGCTTATGTGAAGTGCATTAATCACAGTGTGTTCTTCATTTAACTCAACTATTCAATTATGGCATTCAACCAAATTCAACATTTAAGTATATCATGTAAGACTAGGATTAGGAGTTTAACCCTTTCAAGCATAGTGTCCACACTTGTGGACCTTTTATTAATGACTCTTGTTTCACCTCCAAATTATTTGTCTTATTTGTCGTATAAGTTTTTTAAAATATTTTTTTAAGAGCCTGTTATTTGTTAAGGTGTTTGTGTAACAACTAGTGGTGTTTATTGGAAGAAAAATTTTATCCTCTTTTAACTGTGTAAATTTTAAATGTTTATAAATAATATTAAATTATATAAAAAACTATATATTAATAAAATGTTTGATAAAATATTTATAAAAATATTTTAAAATGCCTTCTATAGTACATTTTATAGAACTAAATGTTAAAGAAATTGGACATAGCAAGATTTATAATAATAATAATAATAATAATAATATAATAATAATAATAATAATAATAATAATAATAATAATATAGGCAGTTTTCATTTTACTCATGAACTCAATTACTCATTTGCTTTTAATACAAGTAATATTCAGACAAAAAAAATCATATTTCATGCGATTTTAAGTAAAAATCTGAATAAAAGTCAAAATAATTATGCCTGAAAGGGCTAAAAGGAAAATATTTCTGTAGTGGATAGTTAAAATGAGAAATGTTTGAGTAAAAGCGTGACAAATAAACAGGAAGTGTGGAAACAGTGACAATCACTGACATTTAAATGTTATCTTTAACTTACCACCAGTAGCTGAAGAAAGATGGTAATGAAAAGAGCACAAACAGCCATTCCACCTAATCCAATCATCTGGAGCGTCCTTCGTCCTGCCCGTTCCACCAGAAAGAGCTGATGTCCAGCAGAGTTAAGATGAAAGATTAGGATATTTCTGAGGATTTTTCTCAATTGTGATATTTTACAAATTATATGGCAAAATATCTTGTGCATGGCTTATTTGAGACACAAGGGTGCTAAAAAGCACAAATGAAAATTATTATTGTCATCATCTATAATAATAAAAAAATAATTCTTTCTTTTGAATGTTTAAGCCTGTATTATAGCGCATTGCACTTACAGAGACTACTGTGAAGACAGTGTTGACAGCTCCTGCTCCAATAGTGACGTATATCGCCTCAGTGATACCTGCCTTCTTGAAAATTTCTGTAGAGTAATAAAACACCTGAAGACAACAGAAAAACAATAGAGATAAGCTAAAGGAAAAAAGGGAAAGTGGAAGGAATGAGTGAGACAGAAATACACCATGCAGTTTTAACATTTTGGTAATTCTTGAGATCATGTAAAGGAGTTTTAAGTAGGACCCAGTAGATCATGTTTAAAGAGGGCCTCTGATGGCTCCCATATCCCTAATTTCAATAACATCTTAACTGCTGTCTTGAGTAGAATAACAAATTTTAGAGCAATTTTAGAAGCAACTCTAATCATTTGTGTTGCTGATTCTTAGTAAAGTAAATCATGTGACACTTACAGCATTGATTCCAGAAAACTGCTGAGAGAGGTTCATGACGATGGCAATGATGATCGGCTGCCGGTATATGGGGTTGCGGAACAGCTCCATGATGGAAACTTTTTTCTCCATGGCCATCTTACTGGCTTCTTCCCTCATCTCACGAATATCATCTTCGACATCGTCATTCCCACGAAGACGTACCAAAACTGACACATATACAATATAATATAAATAATTACTATGTAAATGCTGAAAAGCTGTGCTAGTCTGATTTTAATAAATAGCCAGTAATATTCAGCAGTAGATACGTCCTTGGCTGAATCTAGAGTCATTGACTTTATAGCAATACATTTGTTCTTGTAAGCTTTTTGTCTTTTTAATAGAAATATACTATATACATTCAATATACATAAAAACATTGCTATGGGTGGGGAAAAACACTCCATACTACACTATTGTTTTATAATTATACACTCTTAAACCAAATTGACATTTAAAGGATCTCTGTAATATCAAGATGAACCTATTTCACATGTTCAGTTTATAGACAGTGGTGCAGAAGGTAGCATAGCCACTCCATAACTTATCTCCGCACCAATCCCAAAGCTATCCACTGCGTTTCATTTTTTGCCTGATCTCCTAATGTCCACGTAGGTTTCTTTGGCATTCTCTGGTTTCAGAGCAAAAGGATTAAGCCCTGGATGATCCGAGAAGAATAACCTCTTACCCGTGCGAGCCTTCTCCTCCTGTTGCAGGTTGATGAGCAGGTATCTGGGACTCTCTGAACAAAACAGCATCATGATGCTCTGTAGCACTGCAGGCAAAATCGTCAATCCCAGCAACAATGGCCAAAGATCTGCAGAACCTAACAACTTCTCCAAACCAAGGATCTGCCACAATAACATAAGTATAACAGTATAATTAGTACTATAAACATAGAATAGTAGAATTAGTACGGTAAAGTTTTTAGTAACACCATGAAGGAGCATAGGATTACATTTTATACTTTTTGTAAATATACAGTACGCTACATACACTGCCTGGTCAAAACAATTTGCAATTTCAGAATCACCAAATTATTGGCCTACATCAAGCAAACATTGAAATGACTAAAACAGGGTTTCACAACTGTCCAATGCATTATTAAAATCTGGAAATATGATGAGCGGTCACAGAAGAAGTGTGGTTATAAAAAATATA
>JAQMYJ010000033.1:10987274-11025845 GCA_030014305.1 Clarias laeviceps
TGATGTCGTAATCACTTAAGCTTTTGGAGAAGTTGCATTGCAAAGCATCAACAGTAGAACTTACACAAGGTCATGGTCACGCACAGAATTCATTGAGAGTACGCATGTTTGGGGTAAAATAGCTGGTTGGCCATAATATAATTGGTTATTATTAAGTCTAAAAAAATTGCAAGGCAAAGATTGGACTTTGGAGCAATGGAAAAAAAGATATGAGGGTAAAAGGAGAAACACAAAGTTATGCCCCCATCATGCATAGTGGCCACTGTACAAGTCTCTGGAGGCAGTGTTATGATTATGCTTTAGTTGGTCTGGTCTAGACTAAGCAACATTATGTGGCTATAAAATGAAGTCAACTGATGACCTGAATGATCACATCTATACAGGTTTTCTTTTCAAAAAAATGAAATTGCCTAGGTGTGTAATACAGTATAAGTCACAATCAAACAATAATACATACAAACAAGGTCACAAAATGTCTGTAATGGCGGATTGTTTGGATGCCCATTTCACCTGCGCTATGAGTATACCAATGACAATCCCTAATTGGTGAAGGGTGCCAAATGCTCCTCTTAGTGCTGTCGGTGCAGTTTCCCCCACATACATGGGAGTCAGGCCCGTACAGAGACCGCAGAAGACACCGATGACCATGCGTCCGAGAATCACCATCTCATACGATCGGGACACACTGGACAAGCCCATGAGCGCACCCCCGATCAGAGCCAAGGCATTGGACAGGATCATCGCCTTGCGTCTGTGTGGAAAAACAGGAAAAAGGGACTGGGTATTTTAATGACTTAAGAACTGGGTAATGCAGTGGATTAAAAGTACAGTACATACATACATGCTAAATATTTTATGATCGATTAAGCCAGTATAATTTCTAAATATTCAAAATATGATAACTTATTTAATAATCTAAATAACGGTTCAAGTGTGTTTTCTATATTTCAAGACTGTCCTATGAGTGTGAGTCACATTCATATATTTTACAAATTCTGCACTGCATTTAATTAGTGTCGGGATTCCTCTAGGAAAAAGTCTTTCACGTCATCCCCACATGTTTCAAAAGCATTGCTTTAACATTTATTTAATCAAGAAATCTTTGATTTATTTAATATTTTAAATACTTGTCACACTTGTCATAGCTTAGAGTATATTTATTTCTTAATAGATGAAACACTGATAGATAAGATCAAATAATTATTTCATCAACACTATTCTCACTCACTTACATTATTTTAAGTACACTAGTCACACATTTCTATAACAGTGTCTCATTCAGCCTAAAAACCAACTGTTGGTTCACTTTATTTCACATAGTAAACTCCTATTCTCAATCACTCACCTTCCGAATTTGTTGACCAGAGCTCCTACAGTGAGAGCACCAATCATGCCACCAGCACTGAATATAGCTACAGCAAAACTCCACAGGTTAGTAACCGTGGATTTATCCATAGCTTTCCCGAAGCGCTCCATATGTGCATCCCTGAAGAAGGTCTGTACTTTCTGTTTATTTTGGCAAAAAAAATGAGAGACAGAGAGAGAGAGATCAAATCTCACAAGCAAACATCTACCTAGACATATGAGGTGGTATCAAAATGTTTCGAGACTAGTTTTGTAACGCGTCAACAGATCACAGGGAGCACCGACCTCCATAAGTCAGTGTGCCAAAAGACATCGTCCTGTGTACATCGGGAGCTGTGCAACCGATGCTATTCTGACCAGAGAATGGGAAATTTTGCTTTAAACTGGGCAAATCTGCCACAAAGACGTTCGACATTATTCTGAAAGGTTACGCCCATGCTGCGATGGGTCGTTTGATGTGTTTTAAGAGTCACACATGCTTCATGAGCAGAAGAACATCACTGGAAGACGAAGAGAGATCAGGAAAACCTTTAACAAGCTCAACCCCCCAAAATCTCGAAACCATTCGGAAACTTGTGCATGAGGATCATCGGAGAACACAACATTGCTGCCACAGTTGGTGTGTAATACAAAACAGTCCAGGCAAACCTCACGATTTGAACATTCACCGTGTTGTTGCCAAGTTCGTCCCCAGGCTGAGAAGGAGCAGATGGAACGTAGCGTCGAAGTCTTTCAAGAACTCACGATGACACGTCCTTCATGTCAAGGATCATTACCGGTGATGAAACTTGGATGTATGGGGACGACTCTGAGTCGAAGCAACAGCCCATCATCTCCATGACTGAAAAAGGCGAGGAAGGTTTACAGCTCCACCAAATGCATGCCTATCAACTTTTTCAACATTCGCAACATTGTGCATTGAGAATTCATCCCCAGGGGCCAGACCATCAATAGCGAATTCTATGTTTAGATTTTAAGGTGTCTGAAGTAGAACACATGTAAAAAAATAAAAATAAATAAAAAAAAGACTGGATCTGTGGTGTATGAATCTTGAAACTTTTTGATACCCCACCAAAATATGCATTCAAAAGGGTGCAATATAAAGATATCAGTTTAGTAAGATGTAGAAAATACAAATATACATCATATGATGATGATGATTTTTATACCTCATAAGGTGCATTGATGACCCCTGTGTTGTAGCCAAACTGCAGAGAACCGATGACTGCCGTGGAGACACAGAAAACCAAATGACCAGTGATCTTCTTTCTCTGCAAATAAAGAAATATAAATCAAATCAATACACAAGAGCAGGAAGTGAGTTGATTAGTAAGGAAGGTAGACACGCAGCATGTATGTGTACATATCTATTGTACATGCATGTGTATTGCTCTTTTTCTCTATCATTTCCCACTCTCTGTTACAAAATACTGGCAGTGTAGACATTGTTCATTTCTGCATCTCCTATTTCGTTGGGAAAAACCATCTCTTTTACAGCAAGCTAGAAATTAAGCAATCTAGACTAACATAGGAAGAACTGAAAGAAAATCTGCCCTGTTGTTTTTACTTTAAAATGATTCCATCCTGTACATAAGACTATTCAACATTTTTAACTTAAAAACATTTTTGCATTCACGAATCTTTACAAAATTAAAGATTTATCCTGAAAAAAGTGATCTTCCCTTGAGCTTCAGTAAAGACACATCCTTTAACTATGAAGTCCAGTGTCTGTCCTGTGTTGCAATGTTGTACAACATAATTGTCCCAATCTAATAAGAATACACTTTTTGGCATATAATATGATGATTATATATATATATATATATATATACACACAGTATAGGTGATAAAAGCCAAGACATGGTATGGTGGTATATAGTTATAAGAGTGAGTTTTTTGTTTTTTTCTTTGCAAAAAAATTAAATGCTGATAACCATGCCCCCATACTCGAAACAACATTGTGTTATAATAAAACTATGTGCTGTTTACATAGGTTTTGATGAAAAAGAAAATGCTTGTGCTTTGGTCTATTATCTAATGCAGAGCAACTGTACTTCCGGTGATAGGATGTGATGATGCCTGCCACCAACTAATGAAGAATGCTGTTGTGGGGTTGCAATGCATAAGCCCACCATTATGAATAAGAACATGCATTTGAACATGTCCATTGCTGAAAAAAAAGCAAAAGCACTAGCATACCAACTTAGAAAAAAGTGATATGATCAGAGTAGATGTACTTCACATATGTCCTTTGATGCATATTACAAAGCAATATTGATGCAATGTGATGCAACTTACATTAGTGCCATCTCCCACCTTCTCCATCTTCATACTGGTTATAAATCCAAATTTATGAAGTTTAATCCCTAGTTATCTGTCAAGCACAGGCTTCTTCTCTAAAAGGGAAATGGCAAAAAAAGAAGTTTGAAGAGCTATTTCCTCTAACTGATGTCTGCATCGAGCTGCTGGTCTTGCATCAGACTGAAGAGATGAATGCAGATGAAAGATGCATTGAAAAAAACAACACATTCAATCTCATAGATGTAACTAACAATGCTTTAACCCGATACCTAAACCACCTGACAGTTTATGTGAAAGGTAACTAATTGATCAAGATTCAAACAATAAAAGAAATTTGGATATAATAATGGATATAACCTGGCAACGTACAAACTTAGAAAAAATTGGCACCAAATTGTACTTTTATGTTCCAGTTAGATGCTACCAATGGGGAAACAACTTTTGCTACCTGAATAGGTACTTTACCTGGAGAACTTGCATGTGGTGTGCCTTAGCTTTTGGAGTAGATTTTGAGGAACATCTGAAGTTGTTAAGATCCAATTCTTTATCCTATATCATTTTAAAGATATAATATATTCACAATTCTTTGAGAAAGATACAAATTAAACACATAGGATGTCCCCCAGATTGCAGTGACGAGAATTACAAGTATGGAGAGCGAAAAGGAAATGGATCAGAAAGAAATGAAAGACATACCTGATTTGAAATAATTGCACCGTCCCTTGTTATAACGTGATGACTGACTTCGTGCACATTTATTTTTATATGAGGTTTGACCCAAAAAGCTTCCTTGTACACTTCCTATTGTGCAAGTTATGTGACGTTTTTTTATCCGCAGTGCACCAAATTGTCTGGATGTAGCATGTCGTCAAAATGTAGGAAGTTAAGTTTGGTCACGTCAAACACGTCCGCACTAGGCATTGATATGTCACTTGTGTAATTGGGCATCCTACACTCCATCCCACCTCAAATTGCTGTATGAATTAAAGCTTTTGACTTTCAGATCCACAACAATGCGACATGGCGTGCATTAGAGTCATGTGCATGAGTCTGTAGGAGGCAGATCAGAGCACTGTAAACAAACAGTTCTCTATTAGAAGGCTGAGTAGCATCAGCAATGTGTTTCAGGCAGAAGAGTGACTTACTACTCCCTGGATGAATTGGGGCTGTGACATCTATAAATTCCTTTTTAATTGCATAATGTGAAATATTAATTTCGAATCTGCTGTCTCTAATATGTCCTGTCGCAAAGTGACCCCCCACCCCAACCTCTGTTACACCCTTATAAATTTTTGATCATTTAGATCTTAGTGTCCACTTATTTATAATGATTGTAATGCAAAATAAGCATGCAGGTTTGACATCCACTATAAAACAAAATATATGTGGACCTTTCCCAACCGTTTGCGTTACTGGAACTAAGAATCCTAAACTTATTCCAGCATGACAGTACCCAAAGTGTGTGCACAAGCGAAGTTCAAGAAGGTTTTCCAACCCTGAAGAACTTAAACACCTGCACAGAGCCTTGATCTCAACCCTGCAGAACATCTGACTGTGTGTCAAGTCTCAGTACCTGACATTCCATGCAACTCCTAATCCAACATCAGACTTCACTAATTCTTTTGTGTCTGAAAATGCTATCGTGTGCAATCACGTTTTAAAATCTAGTGGAGACTCATTTGAGTAGAGCACAGGTTATTATAACAGCAAAAGTGGGAGTAAATGTGGAATGGGATTTCAGAATGCACTAATACTTGCAACTGACTCAGTATTCAAAAACTTTACTGCCCATATACAGTAAATGATGTCTTATATTCCATAGGTTAGATATGGTTAATTTAGGTAAGGTTAAATTTAGCCTGTTGCTGCCTTTGATTTGCAGATTGCAAAGTGTGATAATTTTTCTGCAACTGTAGGCTAAGTAAAAAAAAGAATGTTAATAACTGAAATAATTGACAGACATTTTTGTTTATAATGCATTATACTACTGACCTTTTTCACGTCTTTGCCACATTGGGGGAGAATTCTAAGAAAAAGAGTGATGGAAAAAAATGTTTCAAAATTTCTTAGAAACCACCATGCAATTTATAGCAAGTCTTGACTCTGAAATGGAGATGGACACCAGGCAGGATGCTGCATCGAGCGTGTTCTCAGAAAAACGGCAAACCATTCAAACATTTTTCTTATTTCTTATGTCATGCAAACTCCATGCACATAGACCCAAAGCTGGCATCAAACTCAGAACCTGGAGGTGCAAGGCAATAGTGCTAAAAACTAAGCCACCATGTCACTGTCTTCTTCAATCAGAGGTATAAATTTTTTTTTTCATTTTTCCTTTCTTTTAATCACAATATTTAAGTTAGAGATACTGCTGCTATACAGTAGGACCTCCAGTGTGGTCAATGTGGAGTCTTAAATGGTGTAAAGAAATATTGCAATTTTTGTGGTTTCATTATTGCACAAACATTTAGGTGTTGCTAGTAATACCAAGAAGTTTTGCAACTGTCCCTTTTTCCCTTTAACATTTTTTTTTTTTTTTTAAAGATAGAGATTTTTTTTGTTTTCACATTTGTCTTCTGCTACTAGAACTACACTATGACATGGCTCTCCCCATACACACAATTTACAAGCCTCATGTGTTTAGAAAGTATTTGTATGCATTGCAAAGCATTACAGTGTTTCCTTCACTTGAACTGATGGGCCCAATCCTGTTCCAGCATGCCAATGCTTCTGGGAATTGAACTTTATTAAGACATTGTGTGCCAAGTTTGGAGCACAGGAGCAAGAACTAGAGGGGGGAAAAAACTTGCAATGCATATTATAATTTACATCAAGTTTAAGTGAATGGGAATTCCTCTTCCTCTGACCTCTGGTTTGAGCAATGCTATGATTTACATTAACCGTAAGCTATGTCTTATATTAACTGTCATTATGCAACTCACCTGAATGTAACATATGTAACATTTGTAAAATATCTGATGAGTATCAAAATGTTATTAAAGCTTAAAGAGGAATTTTAATGAATTTAAACAAAAACAAAAAATACTTGTACACAGTCATCCCAGATATTTATGTACTGAAAAAAAGAGAATCTTCAAGTCAATTTCTATAACGATTTTATAAAATGATGCTTCAGAAATAAAAATTTAAGGCATAGCCTAAAAAATGTCCTTTTCTGAACCTGTATGTGACTGATCAGGCCTTTGCTCTTCATACAGAAAAGGCCACGGTTACATTCACCCAGGGTTATGACTTCGAAACTATTTAAAAAAAAAAAACATTTAATTTTAACATAGATGTATGGCACAGGTGAGGTGAATTACATTGTTTATTTCCTTACATTGACACTTGTCAAAGGGTGAGACTCTATTAGGCAGCAAGTAAACAGTTAGTTCTTGAAGTTGATATGCTAGAAGCAGGAAAAATGGGCAAGCAAATATCTGAGGGTGCTCAGAGGCCAAGGGCCACATTGTGATGGCTAAGGACCTGGATTAGAACATCTCAAAAACAGCAGGTCTTCTGGTGTGTTCCTGGTATACAGTAGTCAATACTTACCTAAAGCATGCAATGGGTCTCCAAGGCTCATTGATCCACATGGGAAGCAAAGGAAAGCCTGTTTGGGCCAATTCCACAGAAGACCTACTATGACACAATTTGAAAAAGTTATTTCTAACTATGATAGGAAGGTGTCAGAACCCACAGTGTCCCCCATCTTGCAGTCTAAGGTCCTACAATGGGCACATAAACATCAGAACTGGACAATGCAGCGGTGGCCTGGATTAATAAATCACCTTTTTTTTTTTTTTTTTTACATAATGGGCAATAGATGGCGGCAGGATGCATTACATGAAGGATTCATGACAACAGTGTGATGCTATAGGAAATGTTTTGCCGAAAAACTCTGGGTCCAGGCATTAATGTGAATGTTACTTTGACACACAACACCTACCAAAAATTGTTGCGGTCCAAGCATTCCTGATGGCAGTGGACACTTTCAGTAGGATAATGTACCCTGCAAAATAATTTAGGAATGGTTTGAGGAATATGACAAAGTGTTCAGACTTTTTGGTACCTGATAACTAGATTTTGTCTTAAGAATCAGTTGAGCCTTTCATTCCTCCCTGGGAGTGCACTCTTAACCCTTTCCTAACAATGCGGTGTCTGTGGGTGCCATGATTTCTATAGCTATAAAGAAAAAAAATTTCACTTTAAACTTAGCCAAGATCTCAGAAAAATAAGTGGGCCTCCACTAACCAAGTTTCACATCCACCAAGTTTAGATTGACTAACCCATTGTTTCATATGCAAAATGTCACGGATTGTAAAGGCAGTCCTTTTATGACGGCAAGGTTTATTTTAAATTAACTCCTAATTGTTAGAACTGGCCAATGAGAAGCTTCTAAAGTCATTACTACACTTCAATTTATGGAAACTGACCGACGGTTTACAGATACAGACAACTCAGTGTATGTAAACATTTAAACTACTAGAATTATGATATAATGGATCAAATGTTTACACCGAGTTGTCTGTATCTCTAAACAGTCGGTCTGAAATCTTAAAATTGAGATTTTATTCATACAACCGTGTTATTTTGCAAATCCAAAAGTGATGGTTTGACTTTAACACCCTTCCTAAATTCCCTTAATGTATTTGGCAGTAACATATAGCATGTGGAGTTGTAAACAATTTAGATTTTTAACATGCTTAGCCTAGGTGCACGTAAACTTCGGGCTTCACATGTATATTAATGTTCAAAATTCATTCATTATATTTTGTATAAAAATGTCCATCAATTATATTTTGAGGTCATTCCACATTATTGAGTACTTTGATTATTCCCAAGCAATAACACCTCATTATAACTGGTTTATAAGCTTTTACTTAATCATTATGTATGGCAAAATAAAATAAAAAAAAATAAAAAATACAATAAAAAATAAAAATTGGATGGATGGATGTCAAAAATTTGTGTTAACCTCTAAAAATCCTAGTAAACCGCTACATGCTCTACACCAAATAATTCTGGCCCCAGCACTTGTAGCAGGTTTTCACTGCTAGCAAATACTTGATACTGACCACAGCACGCATTAACTTACAACCCAATAGTAATCCTTGAGTAAGCTGTGTCCACGTTGAAGATTTCCGCCAGATTTCTAAAAAGATCGGAAAAGCTGATTTCATTTCCTTCACACTTAAAGACGTACATGCCCGTAAGTTGATCAGCCCGAACATAGAAACACTATTCCCGACACAGCTTAGTCGCATCTCGACACCCATGAAACTGTATACAAAGATCGAGCGCACAGATGGCTTTAAAAAAAATAATAATGGACAGCAAAAACAGAAGTAAAGCATTTCTGACTCAAAATGAAAGATCACAGCCAAGACAAAAAAATAGAAGTGAGAAATGTTTAGACTCATTATTATGCCAAAGATATCCAATAATTATGAGAAATATTATAAAGCATTCAATCTTCTCACAAATAAGGCATGTATCACTTATGCCTATGTTCAGACAGACCACTCTGATTATACTACTTTTGTTATAACTGACTCGTTTGTTTGATCTGTCTTAATTTAAAGTTGTGTTGACTCAGTTGCTTTTTTTTATATCCATTAATTGCCCTTAAAAAATATTCTTGAACGAAAAGTCTCACTTATTCCCAGACCTAGACTAAAAGACTTGTGAATAAATCTATTCGTATCCAGTTTGGTTAATTAGACCCATTTCATTAATTGCTATTAAGAATAACCACTAAATTTTTCCAAGCAATTGTACAAATACTCTGAGAAATAAAGGAATTATATTGTGCGTCTTTATTTTGTAACCAGAGTCAAGACACAGTGACAAAACTGAACAGTGTGAACCATTGAGAGCTGTAGGTCAAAGATCACAAGATGTCACAAGCCAAAGTTACCATGCTTTAGAAATGAGGTAATCTAAAAAAAAAAAATTTAAAGGTGACCACAAGCTGTTCAGATTTTTCCAGGGAAGTTTCCATCCTGTACTTGTCCATCCC
The DNA here is from genome assembly GCA_030014305.1 of Clarias laeviceps. Lineage (NCBI taxonomy): Eukaryota > Metazoa > Chordata > Actinopteri > Siluriformes > Clariidae > Clarias > Clarias laeviceps. Next base: position 10,996,963 of record JAQMYJ010000033.1, read on the forward strand.
ACTTTTCAACCTGCAGAAAGAGGGAAAACATGTATTAATGGTAAAAACTGCAAGAATTTTTATTTAGAATTAGATGTTAGGCAACACTGATGATTAACGGTGTTTCTTCATAAAAGCTCAACTGACCACACTTCTGGTACCCACTACAGCCTAAAGTGGGAAATTTGGATTACAGGAAATTACAGGATTATGAAAGGAAACAGTTATGTTTCCACTTTGAGTTCATGCACACTTCCTATCCAAGGTAAGCAGGGTGTCTGGATGAAGGTTAGATCATTAACATTAAACACAGAGCATGAGTGGCGTCATGGGGATAAGCTGAGACCACGGATTATAAAACATAACTAACATCTTTGTGACATCAGTCTTGAAAAAGAATAAGGCAGGGAAACCTGGCCATGCCCACCAGCATGGGAACGCACTACGGTAGGTGTGTTTAATTTGTCATCATTGCTCTCTCTTCTTACTAATACTTGCTCTTGATCTAGCAATTCATTTACATGGAAACTACTAAACTAAAATTTAGCAATATGTGCTCTTGGTTTAATGTTCTTCTAGGTCTCTGTATTTAATGACGATGTGGAGACCTCTAGTGGCTACTGTAAGAGTTGTAACAGACTTCATGAACTACCCTGATAAACTGTAAAGCCAATGTACTCAAGACAAATAACTCCATTAGGAAAAATCAGAACTGCTATTAAGCTGCAAAAATAAATCACCATGGAAACATTAAGTATACAATTATTAGCTTTTGCAGGAAAATCAGTTACAAACTACAGAAATATTTATACATTCATACTGATTTGATCAGCATTCACATCCGAGGTTAAACATTTTACTCCTTGATCTTCTAATGGTGTTTAATATTTTGGACACAAAATAGCCCCATAGTAATGCTACTGATGAACAAGAAGTTTTAAAATTACCCCCAAAAATTCAAATGGCTTCAAAGAATCACTTTCCGGGTGGAAAACCTTTATTGTAGTATTTAGCAGTCAGTTTAAGTGTTATAATGTTTATGCTTTAAAGCATTCTGGCCAAAGGCTACATAAAAATCCCTTCATGATGGCAGATTTATAATACAGAAACAATAGCTGAAAGATTCTATGTTTGTCTAGAAATTTGTTAAGATAGAAAAATCCCAGACATTCACTGGTTTATCTGAAGAATTGACCATAGTGTTTGATTCAACACAATAGATGGTGATTCAAATGGGTCACATGAGAGCATCTGTGTGTAAAACCTGATTTACACTTACTGAACACTGGGAAACTGTTCATTCAATCAACTGCTGTTCAAAAACTGTTCACCTAATCAATAGTGTGACAGGAGCACAGTGAAGAAAAAAAATAAAATTCATGTAGATACAGGCAAGCAGCTTAAGGTCATATTCATATCAACTATTAGAATGAGAAAAATTAAAACTTGGTGATTTTTACTGTGGCATGATTATTGGTGCCAGATGGGCAAAAACAGCATGTTTATAACGGCAAATCTCCTGAGATTTTCACACAAGTCTCTAGCGCCATGGTTCTCAACCTTATTCCTGGAGGACTAGTGCCCTGTATATTTCAGTGTTTTCCCTGGTCTACCACACCCATTTCAATTAAGAAAAGGCTGTTGCTTAGTTGAATAGTTTTTTTTTATTTTTTTTAGGTGTGCTAGGATCCGAGAAAGCACTAAATGTGCAGGGCAGTGGTCCTTCAGTTTTTAAGTTGGGAACCATTGCTCTAGAATTTACTCAGAATGAAGCAAAAAATAAATATTTAAAAAGAATATAAGGTTTCAGCTGAAACCAACAGGTATACTATGGTATATTATTGTGGTGAGCGGAAAAGTCTCTCAAAAGACTAGAAAAATTTACCTTGGTCTGATGAACCTCTATTTTGGCTAAACTACAGAGAACACGGTGTGGCACAAACATGAATTCGTGAACACAACCTGCCTTATGTCAACAGAGCAGGTTGGTGCAAGTGGTGTTATGGTGTGCAGAATGTTTTCATTGGCCTATTAATACCAATTATTACTTCAATGCCACAGACTGTTTGTGTATTGTTGCTCAACATGTGCACCACTTCATCGTCATATTTTACCATCTTCTAATGGCTACTTCATGATCAAGCACCATGTCACAAAGCAGAATTTGTCTGAAACTGGTTTCATGAGCATGGAACTAGATCTGAATCCAATAAAATGGCTTCGGGGTGTGGTATAAGGGGAGAACTGCAGAAAATGTGATACATTTTTGCTGACATGGACCGAAATCTCAAATTAAGTTATTTTATCGAACCCATGCCAAGAAGCACTGGGGCTCTTTTGAGAGTAAACAGAGGCCCTGCCCAGTATTAATACAGTGCTCCCTAATTACATGATCAATGAGTATTTTGTACTATCTGTTCTACTTGTGTCTGTTATGTCTTATTGCATTTGGGTAATTTATTGTTATTCTTTCTGTCGCCAACTGTAATGAATGTTAAAGGAACATCATTAAAAGCATGTATTGTTTCCAACTGAACAAGTTCATCCAGTAAACATCAACAGTCCAAATAAAGGTACAAAGTGGTCAATGATGAGGAAACAGGGAACAAATAAGTTTTTTTTTTTATTTCCATAGGGATAATGATGGCTTATTTTCTTACCACTGACTAATATTTGGTGCAAAGTCAGATCATAAAAGAGACTCTTACCCAGCTTATAGGGCACAGGCTCTTGTAGACCTTCTGGTACCACTCACAAGGAGTGACATCTTGTCCTTTTGTCGATAGTGCCTTACTACACCTGTGAAAGTCTGAAAAAAAAGAGAAACAAGTGCACCAAAATTAACAAAAAGTGTGTCAGCATCACTGCTTATGATGTATGTAATAATGAGACATTGGATAAAAAGGCAACACATTTGTTTTAAACTTTCCAAAGATGCAGGGCACTTAATTGCAACGTTAACATACAGGAAGACTGAATAAATAGATACAGCAACTCTGAAGAAAGTGCAATTTTCAATAACTTAACAGAAACAGATGCAAGAAATACCTTTTTTTTTTTTTTACCCCTCACTGATCCAATATTGATCTCAAATAAACGATTGCACAGAATAACACTTGGAGTCGGACAAGTGGGTCACTTACACTAAATATGTTCAGTCACTGAATTTTTTCAACAAAAAAAACTGAGGGCTGTTTATCATTTTCAAAACTTTGGAACTAAAGTAATTCACACATCTGTTGGTTATAAGTGTATATTTATTAGCTATTGTCTAATCTTGACCTTGATCTCACAAGCATGACCTCATTGTCTGGCTGGCTTTAACCATCGCACTGGTAGACTAATTGTTTGCAGCGAGAAGGGCAGCTGAGAAGCTCAGTTAAAAGGACCAGCCTCAAAAATCACCAATTAACAGCACCTCAGGTTACAGCCGTTATGAAGGCTTTACAGAGCATAGATAGACATATCAATATCACCTGTTCAAAGGAGATTATTGAATATTTTGGATGCATTTAGCAATGTTTTACAGCATAGAAAGAAATAATCAGAATAGACCATGGAGTTAGAAAGTGTAAAAATAAAATATATAATTATAAAATAAAACATAATATTAATTTGCTTTGTGTATACTTAAAATGAAAATCGACCTTGGTCAGTGAGTTTGTTCATCTTTTCTTTCTATGCCCCTTAAGGGACATTATAACCTTATTCTCTATGAATTAATCATTAAGAATTAAAATGACTAAAAATTAAATGATAAAAGATCTCATCTCAAAATTAAAATAGTTTTTTTTTTTTTTTTTTTTTTTACAAATATGTCTGTCAAAATAACAGACATTGAGAAAGTCTTATGCAACCTCTTGTCTAAACACCTGTGAGGTTTTACATAACGTAGCCAAAGAACCTTATAGCGTTGGCTTGGTCATGGAGAGGAGGTAAATATTTCCTGAAAAACAAAAATGAAATCAATGTATCTCTTAAGAGGAGATGCATAAAATGATTGTAATGTCATATACAACAATCATAAAATCTGCACCGATCAGCCATAACATGCAAAACAAGGTTCTCCTTGTGTCACCGGGGTAGCTATGAGTGTGGCTATTGAAGGAATGACAGCACTAGACCTCTGGGGGATGTCTGGCACAGGGATGTTAGCAGCGAATATTTTTGCTGCTCTGGTTTGCTCGGTAGGGCATCCATGGATTAGACATTTTTGGTCCATGAATACTCTGTCAGTTTGAGATCTGTGGAATTTGGAGGCCGGTTCAACAACCTCACACTTTTCCGGCTTAGCCTTATATACAGCAGGTTTTGATACACTGGGTGTTCTGATACCTTTCTATCGTGGCCAGTGCTGACTTTTTTTCAGTGATTTGTCCTGCATTAGCTTTTCTGTTGGATCGGACCAGACAAGCTGGCCTTTGGTCCTCACAAGTATAAATGAGCCAGTGCTAGTCAATTCACCTGGTGGTTGTGTTTATGTTATGGCTGATCAGTGTATACTTAAGGAAGCTGAACCTTAGAAATGTGACCGTCAAACACATTTTTGACTTTGAGAGGTTAACAGTTACTTTAACACATCATAAACTCACCAAGGTAGTTCTGGAAGCAGTTCCGTGTCTGGTTAGTGTTGGGAAAGCGAGAATCGAACGGAGCAGTTCTGTAACTCTTTATCTTCTCTTCAATCACACCAGCCATGGCTGATCAGAACTTAGGTCCAAAACTACAAACAAGTACACAGTTAACACACATGGTTTAGTTACAACCAATAATATCAGATTCTGGTTTCTACAAGGGCTTGTATATTACTTTACCTATATAAAATCATCGTATAACTTTTAAAGACAAAATCGAATTGTATTTTCTTTGAACTATCCAACAGTGCATAGTTATAAAAGGACCACATATAAATACATAGAATGTGTATTTAAAGTTAAATAAGCTGCGAGATGTCACAGAACGTTGTGTACGGTAAAACCACCGTCTTTAGCAGCAACGGGTCATGATTAGAGGTCAACATTCACTGTCAAACTATGAAACAACCTTGAGTAAGTAGCTTACGCATATAAATGTAATTGCTTTAAACAGAATTCCGCCGTATAAGTTTGGCACGTTTAATCAGCACGAGTCTCATAACTTAACGTTAAACGCCATTTAACCACGTCAGTTAGCCGGCTAGCTACTACCTAACGTCTGTGCTGCTCTCATTCCCGAAAAAATGATTTATTTTGAACGAATCAAACATTACGTAGCTGACTGATTCAAATATCAATCAATTATTGTGAATTACTAGCAAAGAATGACATTTAAATTCAGCAGAGTTTTAAAATTCGCTATCGTTGAGGCCTACCTAACGCGTCCTTAGCGAAGAATCCCCTTGAAAGAACAGTGAACCGCACTGAATTATGGGAACTCTGAGGGAAAGTAGGGGTGTGGCTTCTCCTCTGCGGCGGAAGTAAAGTATGCACACTACCATACTGAATAGTGTGTCAGAATAGTGCTACTCAATCTACTGTGTGACATACTATTTAGTGTTATAGCGTGCAATATCAGATATCGCCAGTGCGATAAAGCTTGTCTAGTTATGTGATAACTAGACATTTTATGTGCCCTGGATAAAGCAATTGTCGTTAGGTTCAGGATTTTTATTTTTATTTTTAGGATTTTTTAAATGAAGGCCATTACAAATGTAGTTAGTCTGTGGGTGAGACAGGGGACTGACTGGGAAGGTATCTCACTCAGAAGTAAGACATGGGAGAGAGGGGGTGAGTGGACATCAACTCAGGTGACTGAGGAGAAGGAAGAAAAAAAGCTACATCTACCTTGCCATCGTCTCTGCCATTGTCAGCCTGATCACGGAGGACTGATTCAGAACTGTGGACTGGTGCGAAAACAGAACAGCCTCCAGATAAATGTGGGGAAGACCAAAGACCCTGCTGAAAAAAACAGCACAGACCATCATAGCTGGTCACCAGCTTGACCAGCAATACTACCAGCATATGTTGTGTTTTGGTGCTGGTATGCTGGGGACCAGCATCAGTAAAGTGACCAGCATACCAGCAAAATGTATGCTGGTCACACTGTTTTTTCTTTTCTTTTTTTTTTCAGTTTTAAGTGATTTCCATTGATTACTTTTTACAAATATTTATTGTCAGTGCATTTATATAAAAGGTTTGTGTTGTGTTTTCAGACAACCCAGCAGATATTTAATAAATATAAAATAATGTATTTACATGTTTTTGGTAAATTGATTATTTTTGTCTCTTGTATGTAAATGCATTTAAAGATAACACTACATGGTCCATGTATTTACATCACACTCTATTTTCAGTAGTAGCTATTAAAATACAAGATAATGAGCTAAAATGGAAACCAATACCATCCAATATAAATCATGCTGGCCTATGCTGGATTTTTCAGCAGGCATGCTGGTCTTCCAGAAGTTATGCTGGTTTGTCAGCTAAACCAGCACTAACCAGCAATGCTGGCGGTAAGGTTTCATCAGCGTAGAAATGCTGGTCTTCCATCAGTTATGCTGGTTCACCAGCTAAACCAGCATAAAACCAGCACTAACCAGTATTAACTAGCATAGACCAGCATATAAATCATGCTGGTCTATGCTGGATTTTTCAGCAGGGAAACTGGTGGTAGACTTCCACAGGCACAAACACACTTATCTATCACCAGTGAAAATTCAGGGAAAGGACATTGCAAGAGAGGACTATTATAAATACCTGGGTATTCATCTGAACAGCAAACTGGACTGGACAAACAACACAGATGCAATTTACAGGAAAGGACAGAGCAGACTATTTCTGCTGAGGAGACTAAGGTTATACTGAAGAGCTTTTTTGACTCTATGTTGTCTGTGGTGGCCTCAGCCATCTTCTATGGAGGGTTCTTCTGGTGCAGTAGCATCTCTACTGCAGACAGGAAGAGTTGATAAAGTTGAAAAGTTGATAAAATAAAAAAGGCCAGCTGAGTTCTGGGGATTCCCCTGGACACTGTACAGAAGGTGGGAGAAAGGAGCATGGTAGCTTAGCTATCATCATTGCTGGAGAATAACTCTCACCCACTGTATGAAACAGTTTCATCTCTGAGCACCTCCTTCACTTACAGACTGTTACATCCTTAGAGTCTAAAAGAGCGATATTGATGGTCTTTTCTCCGTACTGCTACATCTGAATTACACTGTACTTCCAGCTGCTCCCAGTGAACTAGTCTCCATATTACACACTGTGGTATACTGTTCCATACTGTTACAATATCTTCAATTTTACAATTTAGTTACAATAGTTGCAATATCTTAAATAATATTTTAACAATATTAAAAAAAGAATTTCTTCAATAGCACATGTGCAATTACACCATTTTAAACTGTGCAACATTATCCAGGTGCAAGGTGTTGGACAAAGTGCAATTTGTTTTAACAATAGTGTAACTATTGTATTGTTTCTTATTTTATTTTGTATTTATACACTGTACTGCCCCTACGTTCTATTTGCACGTTTTTTTTCCTATGCTGCTGCGACAAAGAAATTTCCCTACTGTGGGATGAATAAAGGTATATCTTATCTTATCTTATCTTATCTTATCTTATCTTGTCTTAACAATTGTTAACCTGCCTTGCTGCGTCGCTAGCTTACATAATGTTGGATTAATGTTCATATTCAGTGTTTCATGTCATATCAATAGAGTTAAGACAAATGAGTAGCAAAAGAATATTTACTATTTTATTTATAATAATACAAATTCTGTATACAATATTTACAAATATCTTACAAGCCGCCAAAATGGCTCATATACATATACCATAGAATGAGAAAATAATATACGAGGTGCATTTAAGGCAAACCCGGGTAAGAGGGGGAAAACTTAAAATAGAAATTTCTATAGAATGAAGGTGTGAAACCAACCCCCTGGATCCCTTATTATTATTTCCGTTTTAGGCAATTGCCATTCGTAACTCTGGGACACCCTGGATGAGGTGTTTAACCATCACAAGGCACACAAGCACGCATACTCTCATACACTATGGACAATTTGGAAACATCAAACAACCTACAGCACATATCTTTCAACAATGTGGGGGGAAAATGCATTACCTAGAGTGTTTTTGTATTTTTTGGACAAAGAACCTGGGAGCTGTGTCTGATCAGAAAGAGACAGTTAACATGAATGCCTTCTTCACTGGTTCCCACAGATGCACAGGAGGTGTGTGGAGCTCCAGTATGAGAGCCGATCACATTAGACACCACGACATATCAAATTTTCTTACTGAAGACATCACAACATATCTTCGTTCGTTCCAGCAACATCAGAATGGCCAGACATTTCAGTCATTGGTGCACTCTGTAACTTTATATACTGCAGGTCTTCACATGACATAATTATAATATTTCATTCTCAAAGATGAACATTTTCCTGGAATCCTGACATTGTCTTGTTCTTCTTTGTATGTTCATTTTTCATTCATTTTACTCATATGGATATAATTCACATACACAACAGGTCAAAATGTCTTGGCATATACCTTGACATAAGTTTATTCTAATATCTTGAGCAGTTGACACACGCACATGAGCCTGGAGCCTGTCGAAGGGGACTTGCATAGACCCTGGATGGGGTGCCAGTCCAACGCAGGGCACAAACATACACAAACTAACACACTTACTTACACACTACAGGGAATTTGGAAATGCCAGTTACCCTTAATCTGCATGTCTTTGGACTGTGGGAGGACAACAAAGTCTACACTAACCCAGGGGAAGGACTCAAACCCTCGAACCTGGTGATGTGAGGCTATTCTGCTAACCATCATACCACAGTACTGGTCAACTTGAGTAGTTTTTTAACTTCAAATGTAATCTTGTGCATAAATTATTTGACGAAATAATATTTTGAGTTAAATCCATGTGTCAAAGACAGTTACATGTTACGTTTAACAATCTATTGGCTTTTTTTAAATTAATAAATTAACTAATTCATTCATTAATTTATTCAGTCATTAAAAAAAATGTAAATTGCAATAATTACTGTATTGTATGTATATCATTATTCATACATCATCACTGGTTTTAAATATCATTCTGATATGAGTAAAGGACAAAACAAGCCTGCTCTGGAACCTGGTGTGAAAATACTCAAGCCCTTGAATCCAATATCCAATATGAGGTATTTCAGATCAGATTAAAATTTCTTTAAAAATAGAAAATATTATTTAACAATGTAAATGCTCCTGTGAGGATTCGACACTGTAATAATCACTAAAGTTGAACTGCTGTGATTCCACACAGACTGTGACCTTTGAAAAAGTGTAAGGGGTTAAAATATTATGCAGATTTCGAATTAGCATCGACCAAATAATTCTGGGTGAATGGTGTGTTTTGAGCCAGTGTGTAGTAACTGTTCTTTGCCTTTGCAGGGCACTGTCAGCTTCTGAATCAACTACCAACAGGACAGTAGCCTTCCAAAATAGGAAAGTGCTGCAATATGCTGCAAAGTCTGGCGTTTACCAGCTCGGTGAACACACTACTGTACTGTACTCATTCATTCCATGCACATTCTCTCCTCCAGCCATCCAGTCAGGAAAACGTTTCACTCCTTTGCCAAAAACAAACTTGGAGGACTGAGTCTGAATGACGCACAGGAGCCTTCGCAGCCTGCTGTCAGAGCTTCCTGTCTGAGGATCCTGCAGCTCACTGAATTTCTGACCAGCAATGCTCCGTGTGTGTGTGTGTGTGTGTCTCTGTGTCTGTGCGTGTGTCGATGTGATGTGATTCTGAAGGGTGGCTGTATGCTAATCAGGTATAATATTAAATGCAATCAATTGGAAAACATAAAAAATATAAGAGTGGAGTGTAAGTTGGTACAAATTACTTTTCATTCATGAAATTCTTTCTTTCTTTCTTTCTCTTCATCTTTTACACAGACACACACAATCCCTCTTTCCTGTCACCATTATCCTGTTGTTGCCAAAGTCAAAGGTCACAGGTCCCTTTCTCTCATCAACTTCCTGTCCGTTTCCCATTTCCTATAGAAAAAAAAAAACCATAGAAAAAAACCCTACCTGATTTACATGAAACATGCTACAGTATGTATAACACATGCTGTGGCAAGCAGAATGTCTGCAATAGGGTTGTTAGTGTCCCCAGTGGACTCTCTTTAATATGTGTAGAAAGATACAGCTTTCCCATCTGTAGCTCTGTCACCTGGAGGAAATAATGAAGTTCACCATATTCTGGAAAAAACTGAAGCACATAAGTATGGTCTGCTGTTACCGTCACTGTATATACAGTACTGCACAAAAGTCCTTAACCTCCCCTAATTTCTTTATATTTATTAAATAAAATTATGTAGATTAAATAAAATAAATGGGAATATTTTTTTTACTCTGACAGCCTGCAAATTGCCAAAAGATACAATTTAAAAATTGGTTGTTTATGTAAAAACCTCAGCAGCAACCTCATTTCCCCTCTCGTCTGTTCCAACCGCTCAGCATTCAGCATCATTAGTATACTAATCACCAGCCTGATCATCTGCACCTGTTTCTCACTGGTTTATGCCATAAGTTAGATGTTTTTATGCTTGAATGATCGATAGGTCACTGTGTGCCTCAACAAACAAAAAGCATTCCTCTCAAACTGGTCAGGTACATTGACTGGGAAGATTATGGTAAAAATACAAAAAAGTCTGTCTCTATGGAAGCAAAATATGAAGAAACGACAGGTGGATCAATACTTTCATACAATATGTATGAAATATCCTTTCTCTGGGGGCTTAAATGGCAACATTAGACTTTTTCAGCATAAATGCAGAATATAATGAGATTTGGCATCACGATGGTGTAGCTGTTAGCACCGTGGTCTTGCACCTTCAGGGTCGAGGGTTCAATTCCCGCCTTAGGCTTATTTGTGTGTGAAGTTTCATGTTCTCACAGTGCTTGGTGGGTTTCCTCCATGTATTCCAGTTCCCTTCCACAGTCAGATGCAGAATTATAAGCTCATTGGCGATCCCAAATTACCAATAGTGTGTGTGTGTGTGTGTGTGTGTGTGTGTGCCCTGCCATGGTTTGGCACTTTGTCCAGGGTGTACCAAGCCCCCCCCCATTGTGTCATAAGTCTCTAGGGCCCTGTGACCCTGTATAAGGATAAGTGTATGAATAAATTAATGAATGAATAGTGATATGTTTGAATACTAGCAAAGCTTCATTGCACCTGCAGTTTCAAATCATCTTAGTTCCAGTCTTTACACAGGAACATCCCAAATGTTCAATCATAATCTACAGAGTTTACATGTTTCCAGTCTGACCCAGTACAACACTATAACGTGGTATTAAATGTGACATTGAATTCCTGGCTCACATCGTGTCCACTTTTTTAAAATAATATTTCTACATTATACATCTCTCTCTCTCTCTCTCTCTCTCTCAGGATATAGGTGTTGTCCAGAAAGGGGGGAAGGAAATTCTGTCACTAAGAACAATGGGCCTGCTTCTCTATCTATAGGCACAAATCAGGAGTGAAAGAACAAAACGAGGCAGCCAGAGAGAGAAAAAGCAAAAGACAAAGTTTAGAAGTGTGGGGAAATGTGTTTAAAAGAGTATTTTTTATTTTTTTAAAGAAATGTTAGGAGAACCAGAAGATTGATTTAGCCTGGAGAGAATCCAGGATCAAGCATAGTAAGGCCGTTCCAAAAAATGGACTTATCAACCATCATTTCTTTGAAATAAGGACACCCAACGTGGATTAAAAGTCGAAAGGTTTTGAATATATTTGCTTGCTATAGCAGGAACCATCAGGACGAAAAGCATTGTTTAAGGAGATTTAATCAGATTTAATCCAAACGTGTCGCAGTGGGTGAGTCAGACTGAGTGTCATCTGCTGGTGAGAGGAAATGCTTACTTTATACTTCATATAAAACTCTTTGAAATGTAATTAGTATTTTCATTTGATTTCCAATGTTTAATTGTTTTTAAATTGGTTACTTTGAAGTAAGACTGAATTTTATATAAGAATTTATTTTTGAGATCAAGTGCAATGTGCTCCTCAAATGTCAGTAGGAGTCAGAAAACAGATGTTTAAAAAGATTTTCATACAAAGTAAAAGCAAACTTATCAATAAAAGTGCTTGCAGTGTGAATGCAGTTGTTCAGGGCCTCAGACAGTCTGGAAATGTATAAATTTTTATAATATTAAACTGTTATGATATTGCCATGTTTTAATGTTTCTAGTAATTATTATATCTGGTTTTTAAGTTAAGGCATTAATAAAATACCAATACTACTAACACTATGTTGGTTCCTTGTTGTGGACTGACAGCTTTTGTCTTAGATGTATGCCTAATTCAGGAGTTGCATAGCCAAACTGGTTTCTCCAATTTGCAGACATGATTAGAAAATAATAAAAATAATTTTTCATAAAAACATAAAAGTACTTTCTGCATTCCTGAGGTTTTACTTAAAGCTGAAAAAAAGCAGGAAAAATGTTCGACCTTGCACGTCCTGATTACTCGAAAGGATATTTCAGGATTTCCTGTCGACTATTGGCTGATGTCATATACTGCCAATAACTTAGACAAGGTAAGCTGATTTGACCAAGGACAATGGAGCAAAAGCTTAATCACAAGCAAAAAGAAAAAAAAAAATCCTAACGATATTAAAATCTTAAAAGATGACTCATGTTATGAGCTCAGTGAACTCTTTTGTTGTTGTTGTGTTACCCTTCATGAGTTTTCATGTTTTTATCTTTGTCCTTATCTGCTCGATCTATCTCGCTTAATCTTACAATTTCCTCTATTGTTTTATATTTTGTTGTTTTCTCTTAGCTAGACTACCAAGATGGAGGAGTCTGGTAGTCCTCGCTTCAGCAAGCTCCATTTCCCTGTGGGCTTGTGGATAAATTCCCCACGGAAACACTTTGCCAAGCTGGGAGCACGTTGGCCAAGTGCAGCATCAGTCAAGTCAGTGTTCTGGATGTAACAGGGAGGGAAAAATGAATCTGCAATGTTGTGGTGTTATGTTTTTGTAATACATATGTCTGTTTTTCTTTCTGTGATGGAATGCAATGAAACACAAAAGACAGTGATTGTCTTTCTCCACTCCAGCACCAGTACTCACCAGATTTTATAGCAAACAGTGAGGGCCTAGGAGACATTACACCAAACGCTTAATTTGTTTCCAAAACCCTAAACAGAAACTTAATAGCTGTTGAGCTGTTCAAAAATGCAGGCAAGACTTTCAAACTCTCTTAAAAAACATGTCTGGTTTTGATCACACAGAAGAAACATATTAATCTCACCAAATGCGAGTGTATATTTAATGCATTTGTTGCTGGTAAAGACATTATGACTTGTGATTTGTGAGGGAGAAGCTATAACTGTGGTTGCGTATGATGTAGGGCTTCTGGAGTGAAGAAACACAAATGTTCTAACAAGAACCCCATACTTTGCTGTATATGGATGTTTGTCGTTCATTTATAAGAAACTAAATTCTTACATTTACTTCCTCAGATCTACTACTAGCTCAGATGCAGCCTCTGTGCCTGAGGCCCCGCCCCCAGCACCTCCCGCTGCCCTGTCCTACTCTAGTCCCTCTGTTGCTCCACCCTCTCCTTCACCTAACCCCACCGTCCTTCGTCCTCGACCAGCCAATCAGCAGTCTCGTGCCAAGCGACTGTCTCACCTCTTTTTGAGAGGGCGGTCCAACAGCGATCGTGATCGAGCCATTGGAGAACGTGAGAGAGAGTTGTGGGCTCATTCAGCCACTCCATCACAGCATCATTACCTGCCCCCTGCATCATCATCTGCCCCAGGTCTAGTGAAGATTTATGGTGATGCTCTTTCAAGTGGAGCTAACTACCGTAGCCTGCTGGCTAATATCCACTCTACAGCACAACAGCTCATCCAACAAGTCATCACCCGATACACTGAGAGAGAGCGGGAGAACGAGAGTGATGACATAGGTAAGTGTGCCAGACATCACTTCTTGTTATAGACCATAGAGGTTTCTGGGTATTATAGGTTAACGCTTTTTAAAAGACCCGACCCAAAAATTCGACTGAGACCACAACGTAGCTCAAATACAACTTTACTAGGTCGTCTACCTGCCATTATAAATGTAACTTCCTTAAAATGTCACAATGTCCTGTGCACCTGCTCAGCTCTTCAGAAGCATTTTCCAGAGGACTTCCTGTTGTGTGATGTCATTGGAAAGCCCATTCAGCAGGCAGATGGAGCTCTACAATGGCAGACCGAATGCCGGAGAGGTGTAGCACCTTGGGAATGTCCCCTGCTGCTAGTCGACATGTGGAGGCCCAAGGAGGGCTTTGAACGTCGATTCGAGATCCAGCGGCGTGACGAGTATGAGAGGGAGGAGAGAGAAAAAGAGAGGGAGAGGGAGAGGGAAGGAGAGAACTACCAAGGTGAGAAAATGACTAAAGTAAATGTATTGAAATTACACTACAAACTCCAGATACAGTTATGGATGTTCTTTTTACAAAAAAAAAAAAAATGTATAAACTTTTGCAGCATGGAGGCAGAGTATATTAAAAACCTTTGCAAATAAATGTTTATATGGAAGTTTGTTTATATACCACATGGATTAAGAAATTGAAAACAGCTGCAAAACACAAAAGCAAACTTTCCACTGTAATTGAGTATTTCTCCTTTTATGAAAAAATTTATGAAATGAGAAACAAAGGAGGCGGCACAGTGGTATAGTGGTTGGTACTGTGGAATCGCACTTCCAGGGTCAAGGATTTGAGTCTTGCCTTTGGGTCTGTGTGTGCTTGGTGGATTTTCTCCGGATACTCCGGATCCCTCCCACAGTCCAAAAATATGCAGATTAGGCTAATTGTTTTTTCCAAATTGCCTGTGGTGTGTGACTGTGTGTTCTTATGGCACCCCAAGTCTTCAGGGATGTGCATGTTCTCCCTGGCATAGAGAATGAGTGAGTAGAACTGATAGACGAGAAATGAAACATGCTATGTACTGTTTGTATTGTTACATACAGTGCGCTGGAGACGGAGTCGCATGGCCTCAGGTGGTGGCCCGGATGAGGAACGAGGTCATCGGGGGCGCAATACCGAACTCAGAAGGAGCATCAGTGACATGAATCTGACTCTCAGACGACGACAGGGCAACCAGGCCAACAACGACTCCAGACGTAGTGGCAATGCAACAGGCAGTGGTGGAGCACAGGACAGGAAAAACATTGTGAGCATGATGGCAACAGAGCCAGGACAGGTGAGAGTTACAGAGGGTCACAGATATGGAAGGAGAACTTGGGAAATACCAAAGTATTAATGAACTGCATTGGGACTGGATTCCATTGGCTCCAGAAGTTTTACATATAAAAGAAAACATTTGTTACTGTTTGAACTTGGGTCCTGATTTAGTACAAAAATCAACAATATATTTACCATTCCAGGCAAATCTCACATTTTTACACTATTGAATATTTGGATCATGTTTTCCAAGTCTGGTTTCTAAGATGTCACTGGCAATCTCTGTCTGTTACAGATGAGTCGTTACTTTCTTAGTTTGTTATAAATTGATATATAAAAAAATTATATAGGATCTGATGAAGACTTGTTTTGCATCAATTGATCTGTTTTACTGGATGTGGCGATTTTAAAGATTTTAATAAGCAGCATATATCTTTTGCACCAAAGGTGACTGGACCACGGGTTGGGGATGAGACACGAACAGCTGAAGACGATAAAGATGCCTGCGACCTAGAAGTGATGTCCCAGAGCCTGATCCTTCCACCTACAGACCGTCCTTACTTCCTGTTACTACAGGGCTATGACCAAAGCAAGGCTAGACATGCAGCACAACCCTATCACACTGCTCCCCCTGACATCATACCTGCATCCCCATTATCACAGCATACCATCTTTTCTTTCATACATTTGGATGGGGCGTTGAGCACAGAGCACACAACATCTAAACAGAAGCTTTCAGTGCCCACACAGGCTACACAATAGCTCTATAAACCCGCCGTGTCTACATCTTGCCTGACTGCACAATGATCTCACACAAGACCACATTGTTGAAAACTGTAACGCACTTCATTGCATATCGCATCTGCCTTTCTGATCAACTTAAGTTTAAAGATTGGCCCGATACTCCTTATCAACCACACTAAAAATAGCAACAATATTTTTTCTTTACATCCCTCTCTCTTTCACCTCTGTTCCTTCTCTCTCTGACTCTGGTTTTTACATCTTGTTCAATCAGGACTTTGTTTTGTACATCATGGCGAGCCACACCCACGTTTTCGGACGGAAGCCGACATTTCGCGAGAGGGAGAAGGACAGAGAGAGGGAACGGAAAGGGAAGAGGGCTCTTAGAGTTGATACTTTCCTCTCAGCTCCTGACCTGCTCGTCCGTCACCTTCTCATCAGGAGGGACTCAGCTATCCCTGAGCAGCCCTTCGGTCAAGGTATTACAGCTGTCCCAGACCTCATAAACACAGTTAACGTATCATAAATGTATAAATTCCAAACACAGTACAGTAGAAATCATTCTTATTGTGACAATATAGTCAAAGGTATATGGACAGATGATCATCGAATATCCCATTACAAATCCACAGGAATTACTATGGTTATGTTCCCTCTTCCAGTTTTTAACAAGATTTTGGATTGTGACCACGGCTGGTTCTACACATGCCCCCAAATTCTCACCTAGTACGTTCAGATACAGTCCACAGAATTCATACCCCTTGACCTTTTCAACATTTTGTCATGTTACAATCACAAACATAAAATGTATTTTATCTGGATTTTATGTAATAGACCAATACGAAGTGGCACATAATTGTGAAATGGAAAGAAAATGACAAATGTGTGCACTTGTATTCAGCCCCCTTTACTCTGATACCCCTAAAATCCAGTGGAACCAATTGCCTTCAGAAGTCACTTAATTAGTAATTAGAGTCCACCTGTGTGTAATTTAATCTCAGTATAAATACAACGGTCCTGCGAAGCACTCAGAGGTTTGTTAGAGAGAACATTAGTGAACAAACAGGATCATGAAGCCCAAAAAGCACAACAGATGGGTCAGGGATAAAGTTATGGACAAGTTTGAAGCATTGCTAGATTATAAAATAATATTCCAAGCTTTGACCAACTTTAAGCACTGTTCAATCCATGATCTGAAAATGGAAAAAGTATGGTACAGCTGCAAACCTACCAAGTCATGGCGAGGCAAGGCAAGGAGAGCATTAATCAGAGAAGCAGTCATGAGGCCCATGGTAACTCTGGAGGAGCTACAGAGATCCACAGCTCAGCTGGGATAATCTGTCCACAGGACAACTGTTAGTCATGTACTCCACATATCTGGCCTTTATGGAAGAGTGGCAAAAAGTAAGCCGTTGTTGAAGGTAAGCCATAAGGAGTCTTGTTTGCAGCTTATGACAAGCCATGTGAGGGACACAGCAAACATGTGGAAGAAGATGAGAAATATGAGCGATGTGAAAAAAATGCTATGTGTGGCAGAAAACTAACACTGTGCATGGTGGTGGCAGCATCATGTTGCGGAGATGCTTTTCTTCAGCAGGGACAGGGAAACTGGACAGAGTTTAAGGTAAGATGGATGAAGCCAAATACATAGCAATCTTAGAAGAAAACCAGTTAGAGTCTGCAAAATACTTGAGACTGGGGTGGAGGTTCACCTTCCAGCAGGACAACAACAGTAAACATACAGCCAGAGCTACAATGGAATGGTTTATATCAAAGCACATCTATGTGTTAGAATGGCCCAGTCAAAGTCCAGACCTAAATCCAATTAAGACTTGAAAATTGCTGTTCACAGATGCTCTCCGTCCAATCTGACTGAGCTTGAGTTATTTGGTAAAGACGAATAGGCAAAAAATTCAAAGATTTAGACAAATAGATGATCACAAATAGATGTGCAAAGCTGCTAGACACACCCCCAAAAACCTATAGCTGTAACTGCAGCAAAAGGTGGTTCTGAAAAGTATTGACTCAGGGTAGCTGAATACAAATACATGCAACACTTTCCACAACAATTTTGAAAACCGGTTATCGTTTTCCTCCCGCTTCACAATTATGTGCCACTTTGTGCTGGACTATCACATGAAATTCCAATAAAACACATTTATGTGTGGAAAAATCCAAGGGATTTGTTTTAAATTGCAAGTGTAACGCTACTTGATGGGGATTCATTGGTTTTGTAAGCACGTATTGCTTCCCTTGGAGACCTATAGTCCCCTGTCCTGGCACCAGCCCTGATTGTGACTGCATTTAGCCTCACACAAAAGAGGTTGTGCACTGATATCAGGCAATCAGGTCTGGTGTGAAGTGGGTTGAGGTCAGGATTCTAAACAAGCCAATTCTTCCAAACCCGCCTTAGTAGACCAAGTCTTTACTGACCTCAGTATATGAACAGGGCTATTGTTATGCTACAACAGGCTCTTAGTTCCATTGTAGGCAAATATATTGTGCGCAATTGTGTGTTTCTAACTTTGTGTCAACAGTTTGGGAACTGGGTGTTATTGTCAGTTGTGTACTTTGCTTATATAGTGATTAAACATCTGTATTAGCATTATGTATGACACCAAATTGCATGTAACAGAGTGACATACAGTCCCTGGTCAAAAGAAATTCTAAGATTTCACCTTTAGCTTTGATTACAAAAATAGGCTCAACCTGGAGTTATCAGACCAAATGACATTTTCCCATTCATCCAAAGTGCAATCTTTAAGCTCGCTAACAAACTGAAGTCTTTTCTGATTAGTCTCACTAACAAGTGGTTTTCTTATGGCCACACAGCAGTCCAGTCCCAATGTTGTGAGATCTCATAACATTATGTGTGTGTATGGTAATGCTCTTACTTTCATTATTAAAAAGAGCTATGGTTACTGTTGATTTTTATTTTACCATGCAAATTCACCAAGTGTTTAAGTGATCTTCATTCATAATTTTTTTTTTCGATCACATTTCTTTCACAAGATGGTCCAGCATTATTCTCTCAGTTTTTGATAATGTTTTGAAGGGTTCTTAACCCAGTTCCAATAATCTAAAATCTCCTAAATTGTTTTATTTGCTTGATTTAGCCCAATATTTTGACCCTTCTGAAATGGACTTTTTTGCCCACTGTAACAAACTGATCACATTTTCCAGCTTTGGGTCTTAGATATTTTGACATTGACCCGTCAAATGAAACCTATCACCATAGTCATCAGACAGTTACTGGACAAGATGATACACATTTGCACGGTTTGACAGCGAAACATGGCAAATTATTGTTCACAGTCACACATACTGTATACAAATATATGTTGTTGGTTGATGCCTGATTAGACCCCTTATGGTGTTTCCTCTTACTATGATAAGGTGCTGTCATCAAAACCTGAAGAGAAACTGAAACTGGTAGGGCTGTTGTTGCTGTTGTTGCATTGTAAATTAAAACCTTTGTATTGTTTTTAAGGTTTCTCAGAATCTATAAAAAAAAACTGTGTGAAGTTATAGTTAGTGTTTTGATAGGTCATTCAAAATTCACACTGACATAACCAAAAATCTTTTGACATAAATTTTTGCCATTTGCACTATTTAATACCTTTGTGACTCAAAGAAACCATACATAAATATGCAAAAAATATTTTGTAACTGCTTGTAATACTTCTTGCTTCTTTTGAAACTTTTTGCTCTCAAACTACAAATTTGTATAGATTGGGTACAAGATGCTAAAGTAATGTACTACTATGGCAGACAATCAGTTATTGTAACATGAACCAACTCTACATAAAATTTCTCCTAGACACCTGTATTGTTTCACTAAAGATATCATAGCACAGTGAAATTATTAAGCATATGAAATGTTTGATGCTAAAGAATAACATTTAAGACCTTTGTATAGATTTCACTACATGCATTAAAAAAGTGCAGTTCATCACTTTGTGTTTATGGAGCCACCTTGATGCAATGACTCCAGCTGTTTGAGTCCAGCTGTTCTGCTGGAGACATCAGTTTGTCTTCTGAATAACTGGTATGCTTGAATTAGATGCGTTAGACCAAGAAAACTGTTGGACTTCAGTGAACCAGGAATGCAGCTGTGCACTCCTGGCCTAGTAACATTTAGTTTAGAGCCACTCTTTAAAATGATTTAAACGGCAAATCAGTTTGAATTCATGATCCGTAAAACTACTCGCCATTGTTCCCATAGCTCTGCTGCGTCCATTCAGAGGAGGGGCTGTCAGTCATAATGGAGTTGTGCTGTACAGAGAGGCTGTCCTTAAGCCTGGAGATCTCATTGGCCTCGGCAGCCACTTTGTCTTCCTCTATCGTGACCCCAGAGTGACCCCCGCCCCACCACTAGCACTGGCTCTACCGGTGCAAGCTGACGCGATGATTTCCTTTGGCCCTGGAAACATGATGGACAGACAGGAAGTTCTCAGGAAATATCTGGGATCCACTGAGGCAGCACTGAAATTTCAAGCACATCATGCAGATGTCCTCTTACAGGTACAATAACTGGTATACATGCTACAATTAGTTATAGCTGCAACTATATACATGTATATGTAGTTTTTTTTTTACTTTAATTAGTTTACTTTAGGTAGCACAGTGGTGTAGTGGTTAGCACTGTCGCCTTGCACCTCCAGGGTCCGGGTTCGATTCCTGGCCAGGCTCGATTCCCGTCTCTGTGTGCATGGAGTTTGCATGTTCTCCCCGTGCTTGGTGGGTTTCCTCCCACAGTCCAAAGATATGCAGGTTAGGCTAATTGGCGTTCCCAAATTGCCCGTAGTGTGTGAATGAGTGTGTGTATGTGTGTGTGCCCTGCGATGGATTGGCACCCTGTCCAGGGTGTACCCTGCCTTGTGCCCTAAGCCTCCTGGGATAGGCTCCAGGTCCCCGCGACCCTGAATACAGGATAAAGCGGTATAGATGAGTGAGTGAGGTTACTTTACTTTAATACTTTTTAATGGGAAAATCACTAGAATCGATTTATAGTTGTAGTTTTTCCTAAGAGTCATTCGTCATTATATAACCACAGTACTACAACAACAGTTACCGAACAACACTTTACATTCTTGTTTACTTTACATTCTTGTTTTAGGAAATTATCTCAAAGAATTCGACTCCAGATTCAGGTGGAGGTCCCTTAGCGCCAGCTTATCTGCTGTCACTCATGATTGACCATGCCTCCAAACATATGGATCCTGCACTAACACCCCAGCTGCTGTTGAAGGCAGCCAATCAGATAAAGGCGATTGTGTGGGTGAGAATATAGAATCTGTTATCTCTTTTTGTTTTACTTTCACAAATTGTTTTCACAAATTTTACAGTATAGAAGGAATAAAATATTTCTCTGCATGCTTTTATAGACAAATAAGCAACGATGGACTGGTGCAATATCATTATCACCATGAGTCTGATTATATTTGATCATTTCAAAAGTGGATTTTTTTATCCAGTATGTCCACTTTGTGGACAGTGTTTTACTTCTCGTTTACCACAGCATTTTGCCAACTTGCACTATACATTTTAATTTATTAAAGAACAACACATGGAATGTTTTAGTTAATGTTCATAATACAAAAGATGCATCTTGTCATGTTACTAAAACTGAAAATCACTTCATTCTGAAAACTTTTCCATGTAAGAAACTTGAGGTTGCAGCATTACATCTGGCAGTTACAAGCACTTACACTGGAGACTCCGTCCAAAAATGCTAAATAAATGTCTCCTCACAGAAAATCCAACCAGATCAAGAATTACACAGTTGTTTTGTAATTCTGCTTATGTACAGCATCCATCATACAAGTAAGCTGTTGCTATAGAAACACTTATATATCAGAATGCACACATTAACATAAACATGTTATGTAGTGTCAGAGTCATAGAATATTGATCAACTCTTTCGGTCCAATCAGAACCGAGGATTCAATAGCACAGTGGAATAAACAGCACTTGTTATCCCTCGATACATGTTTGGTTTGGTATGCCACTGTTCTGTGAAGACCACATGTAAAGACATCTAGAGTAATGAGAAGAAATGATATAACTGAAACAGAATTGCAGCAAATAGATTTTTGATGACAACAGGGTGTGTGTGCGTGTCTGCATGTGTGTGTGCTATGAAGAGCTGGGCCTGGAGAAGGCTGTGGTTTGAGGAGCCACAGCTGCACACACATGGGCTTTCACTGGTATTTCGCTGGAGTTTGTAAACAGAGGTTGACTGATGTCATTTCCACCCATTTGGAAAATGTGCTGTCATTGTCCGGACACATTTGCCAAACATACCCACCCAAACATTTATCCCAGTCTGCTCTAATCTTTTCTCTCTCTCTCTCTCTCTCTGTATGTGTTATTATCCATGTTTCAGGAGAACATTAAAGAGTTTGGAGACAAACATCCCACACAAACGTAAGAACGACTTCTGAATTTTATTTTTGTATGTGAATTGCTTGACATGCCATCCTGTTTATCACAGCCTCATCCGTAAACACCTTCACTTCCTAAACTACAAGAAACAGTGAATGCTTTCATACTTCCTTTCCTCACACTTACAATGCAAAGTTAGCTTAATTTTTTTTATGTTACTGAATTATAAACCTTAGGATAATAAGATCAATTTGATTCGGTGAAAACCCACATATTGTAGGTTTTAGGTTCCCCTTGTGCTGCTGGGGCAGCTCTGGCCCCCTGAGGCATGAACCCACAAGGGGGCGTGCTGGAGTGTCTGGCACCAAGACGTTAGCAGTTGATCCTTGGGATGCTGTGAGTTGCAGGGTGGGGCCTACGTGCATTGGACTTGTTTGTCCAGCACATCCCCCAGGTGCTCAATTTGGTGCTCAGATTGGGATCTGGGGAATTTGGAAGACAGGTCAACCACCTTGAACTCCTTGCCTGCTAAACCTTTTACGCAGCAGGCTGTGATGCACTGGGTGTTCTAATGTACCCAGCATTTACTTTTTTTCGTCAACTTGTGCTGCATTAGATTTTTTTTTGTGCTGCATTGGCTTTTCTGTTTTCAGTGGGCTGGCCTTTAGTCCCCGTTAGTGTAGATGAGCCTTGGGTGCCCATGATCCCATCACCATATTATTTGTACTGTATATAATTGAAAATTGATTTAATTCAATTCACTTGGTAATAGAGATGTCATGTCTGATCGGTGTGTGCGCTACAAGAATAATTGTAAAAAATAGAACAAT
This sequence comes from Clarias laeviceps, assembly GCA_030014305.1. Taxonomy (NCBI): domain Eukaryota; kingdom Metazoa; phylum Chordata; class Actinopteri; order Siluriformes; family Clariidae; genus Clarias; species Clarias laeviceps. Next base: position 11,020,123 of record JAQMYJ010000033.1, read on the forward strand.
ATAGACAAAATATTACAGAATATACTGTAATAGTGGGTTATGTGTCTAACCTACTGTAGTGCCTCAGAGATTGCATTTAAAATTTTAATGAGGTCCATGCCCATTTCATTAATTATACAATAATGAAATATACAATAAAAATATACAGTAATGCTGAATGTGCATTACATAGTACATTGCTTCCATTCTGTCCTAGATTGGACTACTTATTTGTGTTGAGCTAATAATTTTCTCTCTCTGTGTATGTACTCATTGTGTTATTTTTTCTTGCATATCATTGATGACTGAAAAAGCATACTAAAATGGCACGTACCATTTCTCCACTAACATTACTGCAACCAGCTAACATTACCGCAACTAAACATTCATATTTTTTATTATGGGAGATACACGCTCAATTTTGCATAATTTATTACTGTTTGCATGTTCTCCCGGTGCTTGGTGGGTTTCCTCCCACAGTGAAAAGACAGATTAGGGTAATTGGTGTTCCCAAGTTGCCCCTAGTGTGTGAATGATCATGTGAGTGTATGTATGAATGTATGTATGTATGCATGTGTGTTGCCTTCAATGGATTGGCACCCTGTCTGTGTAGACAGGATAAAGCGGTATAGATGATGAGTGGGTGATTAAGTGTGTTCACAGATTTTTTTTCTCGCTTTTGGAGTGTGGTTGTGGAGATTTGTGCTTGTTCAGGCACAAGAACATACACAAAGGTCAGACACTGGCTGCATTCAGAATTGCAGCCCATCTTGAAGGTGTTTAATGGGCTTGATGTCAGGAGTCTGCACAGGTCACTTGAGTTCATCCATTCCAATCTTGCCAAACCAATGTCTTCATGGAGCTCGGTTTGTGCACCGGCGCATTGTCATGCCAGGACAGGTTTGGAGTCCTTCTTTGTAATCATGAAGGGAAGCTGGAATGCTACATCATACAAAGACATTTTATACAATTGTGTTTTTAACAGTTTGGGGAAGGCTCCTGTATGGGTTTGACGGTCTGGTGTCCACAGACTTTTTATATGTACTGTAGATATCTCTGATGTTTGTTGGTTCTCAACAAAAAGTTATTCTGCAATAGCACCATAGGAGCTAAATGTAACGAAAGATTAAGTCCAAGCACAAACCTAAATACCCTACTCATTTCAGGTCCTCGGGTCAGTTGAGCATCAGACATTACTGCTGATTTTGTTACATTGGAAGGCTGCAGTATAAAACTTTCTAAATTTGCAAGTTCTTAGACCTATGTATCCTCATAGCTAGTTTCAGCAAATGATTGTATTAGAATTGTATTAGTTCAAATCCCAGCACTTTGTTTGAATGCTTGTTCAAAGCCCTTAAACTTCCCTTGTTCCCCTCTCTGCTTAACTCAAATCAAAATATATATTTTTTAATATTGCCTTCTGATTAATACAATTAATATCAGTAACATATTTAATTTTTTGGATCATCATCAGTCCACTACTCTATATGAATAGAATAAATAAATGTGTTTTGCATTTTTATTGAGGTCATAATCGTGTGTGTGTATATATATATATATATGTGTGTGTGTGTAGCTCTCCGGAGTCCGAGGTTGACGTTCCTCCGCCTAGCGTGCAGAATCTCTCCTCTGACCTCCGACCTCTCATGTTCTGGATGTCCAATGCTACCGAGCTCCTCAACTTCTTCCAGGTCAAAGTGGAGAGTCTGGAGAAGGAATGGGAGTTTGAGGGTGAGAAAAGAAAGCAGAAGCAGTTTATCTCAGTTAACAGATACATTTACACAATGTGCATTCAGTCTAAAAATATAAATACGTAATATATGAAAAAAAAAAAAGAAGTAAACACAGCATGCTATCTGGCAAGATAAAACTGTTATGTCTCTGTAGGCTTGAATCATTGTCTCCACATCACATTTTCTCATGCTGCTGTTTGTATTCAACACAGTAGTCAAAACAGACATGCACTTTATATTCTCCTCTATCTAATTATTTGCAGCTGTAAAACAAACAAAGCTGTGCTGGAACTACTTGCATATGGAAATAATCGTCTATCTAGTGTGCTGAATTGCTGCTTATTTTTTTTCCTATTGTGTGGAAGGCATTAAAATACACACTGTGACCTAATATGACCTTCCTTTCTCATATGCTTTTATAAATATATCTCTGATTTGTAAATACACTCCCATGGATCTCTTCCAATTTTCATAAATACGTAAGTTCTGTCGTGTGCTCACATTTAGCGCCTGGTGACCCTGTTCTGTCTGCTGATATGGACACTTGCTCTGATGCACTGGCGCAGCTGGATGATGTCATCATGCACACTTTCCAGCAGTGTGTTTATCACCTGACCAAGGTAAAAGGCAGTTCATGTATATTGCCTTGAGATATTAAAGGTTTAACTGGCAGCTCAAAGTAAATAACTGCATCTTCTTGTTCTTGCTCTTCATTAGACCCTATACTCCCTCCTCCCTGCTCTACTTGACACCAACCCTTTCTCCAGTGAAGAAAAAGAGAAGGAGAAGGCTGGAGCGAGAGATGGAGATAGTCACCAAAGTGAAGGAGAGGGCAGTGAGGAAAGTGATGTATCAAACCTACCCCCTACTGTAGCAGGGCTGGTAGAAGTGTATCGCTGTTCCTTGCAGTTGACACGTGAAGCCTGCCTCTCTCCCCCTCTCACCTCCCAGACCTTCGGCTACCTGTTCTTCTTCACCAACACGTCGCTGCTTAACACCTTGCTTGAGAGAGGTAGTATCACTTTACTCACTCACTCACTCACTCACTCACTCATTGTCTATACTGCTTTATCCTGTATTCAGGGTTGTGGGGACCTGGAGTCTATCCCTGGAGGCTTGGGGCACGAGGCAGGGTACACCCTGGACAGGGTGCCAATCCAGCGTAGGGCAAATACACACTCAAACACTCATTCACACACTACAGGCAATTTGGGAACACCAATTAACCTAATCTACATATCTTTGGACTGTGGGAGGAAACCGGAGTACCCCGAGGAAACCCACCAAGCACGGGGAGAACATGCTTAGTATGTGCTGAGAGAGAAACCCTAGTGATGATAAAGCTTAATTTAGTGCACAAAAATCCATATGTTTATGCATATGAAATAAAAATGTGTATTGTGTGGACTGCTGTTCTTAACATGCTTGTGTTCTCCCTGTTGTTTCAGACAGTCTGTTTTCCTGGTCACGCGCGGTACAGATTCGCACTAATCTGGACCTGGTTCTAGATTGGCTACAGGGAGCGGGACTAGGAGATATTGCCTCAGAATTCCTTAAAAAGCTGTCAAACACTGTCAACTTCCTGTGCATTCCTAAGACTCGCCTTATCCAGGTAAAAGTCTAAGAGCAAAAGTTTAAAAAAAAAAAGTTTATTAAAAAAAAAAAAAAGTTTAGCTGTGATAAATTATATCATATAAATAAATGCAACAGAACATTCTTTCTTTATACACTGAACTAATGTATTTAAAAGGGTACAGGCCTAGGGGTTGAGCCAAATTCTACGCAAGGTCATTGCCTTAGAAAACACTTTTTACAGAAGTTTGGTAAGATCTTCAAAGCCAAGCGTCAAAATCTAATTTTCCATGTCTTCGGCTCTCTTGTCAGTCATCCTGGGCCAACCTACAGGACGAGCATGCCTTGTTAAGCCCTGCCCAGCTTCACCATCTACTGACTCACTATAAGCTAGGAGCAGCCAGAGCTCCACCTTCCTGTTGGGCTCCACCACCAGGCACCGACCTTGGAGGCGGTAAGGAGCTGATTCTTCTTATCGATCAGATTTTAAGTTTTTATTTATTTATTTATTTATTTATTTTACATTTAGATATATTTGAGAGCTTCCTAGATCATCCACCTCTCATCCTGCCCAATGAAACGCCAAGCTTGGACCTTACTCAGCTAATCCCAAACCCTGAGCTCCAAAAGGAAGTGACACGTCTGCGGACTTTCCTGTGGGGTCTGGATCAGGAAGAACCTCCTGCCAATCAGAGAACTAGGTTATAGTAGTAAAATACATAATCTATGGGGTTTGCTTACATTTATACAAAAGGCACACCAAAGTCTTGTCTTATACATATCATCTGTAATAAGATTGCAATACATATCAGTTTTTCTTTAAGTAAGTATAAAATGCTTTTTTTTTTATTTTATACACATGGGTGGTAAAAATTTTAAGGAAGGAATAAAATGCTATAAAAGTAATACTTTTCATAAGGTCCCCACATTATTGTTTTAACTCAAATAGAATCTTTACATTGTATAACTTGTGCATCATGCTAAATAATTATCTCTCATGTTACATATTCACAGTAAGTTCATTGTGAATCATTGCCTGGTTGCAGTGGTTACTTTACTTAAGTTTTTAACAAATTTAATGTATATTCACTCTTTTTACCTTTTTTTTTTTTTTTTTTTTTTTTGCAACGTAGACTTTGTTGTTGGTGACACCTAGACCAAATAAACACTAATGCACACTTAAGGTCACAGTATAACACTTAAAATCATATGAAATGCCCTGCAATGGATTGGCACTCCATCCAGGGTGTACCCTGCCTGGTGCCACGAGTCCCCTTCCCGCAACCCGAGACAGTATAAGCGGTATAGAGAAGTGAGACAGAGACAGAGAGAGAGAGAGAGAGAGGTTATAATCATAATATACACATGCCATGTTTTGAATCAGAATTTGTGTTGTTTATGTTTCTCCTCTATATAAACACATTTCAGTTACTATAGTTACACTGCGCAACACACCTGACATCCTTTTCCCTGTGGTGTAAGAATTTTCACCATCACTTATAGTTAAGAGTGTCCCAGTTTCCCCCCTTCAGGTCCCCTCTCTGCACTATAAAGTTGATGATTCAGAGTTATCCGTGATCTCACCCGCCCTGACAACATGTTCGACTCCCGACCCATCTCAAACATCTGCTTCTCCCTTTAATACACTGACCTCATAATACACTGACAAGGTTCACCTAGATGCATTAAATATTTTATCCATGTCTAATATGTTCACATATTGCCAATAAAAATGATTGTCATGAGACCAGTTCATTTTTGCATATGTCTTAGGTTGTTCTTGCACTAATTCCATGTCAGCTGTGGTGCTGCATGTGTCATTCTATTAATGAACACTGGGGGGCGTGATAGCAATACGCACAGTCCCAATACACACTGGTTTAATAAACGAATTATTACCAACAGATCCTGCTGAGTAACAGGGGCAACAGGTCAGCAAGACAATTGTGAGGTCTGATGAGCTCATCCAGTCTGTCGTCAGTAGACAAAGTGAAATTCACTCAGTGGAGTCTAAACCCTGAACATGATTCAATATGTCAATTTAAAAAGGCATAAATAAATTCTGACACTTTATACTGTTCTGTTTGCACAGATAAGCGATCTTATCACGTCGACCAAAGATGCCCGGTTTAAATTTAAACTCAAACCAAGAATCAAAGAACCAAAACAAAGCATGACAAATAAGCCTATGACGTAATGAACAATAAACATTATCAGCTTTTAAAAAATAATGCACATATCTAATAGCCTCATAAAAGCAGGATATTGATAATAGCTCTTACTGTCATGGCCCACCAGAATTTAATTACCCAATAACTCTGCTTGCACAGGATTGAAATCTTTCCACGTCAGTGCTGATAGGATCAGGTCTAGAATTGGATCGGCCATCGGTGGTAGAAGACATATCAGCACTATAAACTCTAAACACTGTCATATATA
>JAQMYJ010000033.1:11032345-11046431 GCA_030014305.1 Clarias laeviceps
ATACAAATATTTACACATTAAGTTTATTGAAAGTAAAAACAGTTGAAAGTCAGAGGACGTTTCTTTTTTTGCTGAGTATATGTATGGTTGTGTATGTGACAAATAAAACTTTGAATTTGAACTGCGCTGCAAAGTTATAATAAAAAAATCAAAGGGTTGAAACAGGTCAAAAAGCATGGTATACAAGGCTTAGTAACATTTATGACAATTTACTTTATGTTTCCTTGCTTTTTAAAAAAAAAAAAAATGGGAAGGCACTGGCACAACCATCAAGTTTTCATCAATTCAAGAAATTACTTTAGCTTTTTTTCTGGCCGTCACTGCGTCAGGTACTGAGAAAACTGAGTCAACTTTTCTCCATTTCACAAGTGTCCAATATTAGGAAAACAATTAAGTAAATGAACAAAATTCACTTAAAAGAATGAAGACTTTCAAAGCAAAAATTATCAATAAATGTGTTAATTTAAGTCAGGCTAGATTGGCCCACTAAAGGTTGCCCATTAAAGGATGTCTCAATCTCGCTTGTATTCTTTGAGACAGGAGACTTTATTGAAGTGAGCTTTTAGGACACTTTTAGCAAAGATCTGAAACAGTTTGCTACTATACTAATTCATACTTTATGTAGCCTTTGTCATGTATCAGTAATATTGCTTACTATAGCTGTTATATTTGCATTAGTGTTGTACGTACTATTACGTCTCATGCCACATTTACAGACGGTACACAATAACACAAGTGTATGTGCATGCAGCCATACACGCATTTGTGAGTCTACCACACACACACACACATACACACAAACACAAACACACACACACACACACACACACACACACACACACAAACACTTGCAAACTCCAGGTGCAGCTCCCCACACCTGTTCAAGAACCTCTCTGTAATTAGGACAATACAATTATGTTTCGGATATGGCGGACAGAAGGAGGGGTAACTGGGTAGACAATGGAGCGCTTATTCTCCCTCTCCTTCCCTTTTCTGCATCTCTCAAGTAATGATAGATTCTTCCCGTCTTCAAAGGCCATCAGTTTCCTACCCAACAGCTGAGTCAGTAAACTTGAGGCGGGGAACGATTGGGCACAGTGTGTATTTGTAGGGCTGGGTGTCTTGACCTTGTTGTGTGAACTTTGGTGTGAGTGTGTCTATTCTGCCCAGCAGCTATAATCAGATGCTTACCCACTCTGTGTGTGCCTGAGTGCCAATAGGCACTACACTGCGGGAATCTGTAGCAATCTGCCTTCAGTCTTTTTTTTTTTATTCCAAAACCATGATTAGGCACCAGAGGGAATTTCCAGGCCAAGGCCTTTATTGTTCAGGTGACTGCACCAAAGTAACACTTAATCAGCACTTAAGCTGCTGTGTCATAAGGGTGACAAGACGATGAAGTGCTGATTACATCATAATTTCATTAGCATAAATTCATTTAAGGCAGTAGACACTGAGTAAAAATATAAAGTCCTCTTTTGCTATTTATAAATAAAATTTCCCTCAGCCTGGGCCATGGCAGGGTCGAGTCAGGGCTGATGAACATAGAGCTTACTGAGACATCGCAGGGTCATTCTGAATCACAGACGACAATAATGATTTCAACCCTTCTGTGTGAAACAGGAAACAAACATGCACTTGCAATCAATTATTTCTTTCTCTCTGACAACATAGTAAGCTGAAGTGAAGAAATGGCTTGCTTACTGCCAAAAACATGAAAAAGTCCAGTATGACTGACCTCTTTCTGTTTCTGTTATGAATATTCTCAAGATATTTAAATAGTGTGTTAGTTGACTTTTTTTATTATTACTAAGGTGGTGAGGGATAAAGAAGAAGTTACTGTATAGTTCGTACAGTGGGAAAGAATTTATAAAAATATGTCTTCAATAAACAGAATCATGTTTCCATAAAATGCAGAATATCAAAACATTTCTAGATCACGAATGTTTTGATTGGAAAGTATACTCTTCTAGAGTGTGTGTGTGCATGTGTGTGCTTGCACACATTGGTTGTGTCTGCAACCACTGTGGTCAGTCTAGTTGAACCGCCCAGAGTTTCCTTTGCTGCTGTGCACGAACGCTTGTGCGTGCGTGCGGATGACACTTACTGCATGTGTGAGGAGCATTTCTTTGCATCTGAGTAATTATTTCATCAATGTTTATGACTCTTGCATTTTGGAATATAGCAACTCATGAGTTATAATACTGTGTGTCTGTCTGTCTGTCTGTCTGCCTGTCTGTTTGGGGTTAGACTCAGGGCGAGTGAAACACCCAGCCTCTCTCCTGGGACACATTCACTTTCTCCTCCAGCCAGGTTGATTACGTCATCACGGCCTGCCATATAAAAGAGCCCTGTGATGTCATACTGTCAGAGAGAGGCTGCCCAGTGTTGAAGGGGTGACTGGGGTTACCCTCAAAAACCTCAGCACACACATACACACCTTTAAATATGATTACTTTCTTTATTCGTGCAGTCTCTGCCTGTCCTCGTCTATCCATTTACCTTTCTGCTGTCTCTCAACTTTTTTCCTTCATTCCCTATGTCTCTCATCTGGTTTGGTTCACTCCGCCCTAACCCTTACTCTTCATTTCCTTTCATTTCCCGACCTATTCCTGTGCCTCCTTTTTCTCTTTTTTTTTTTTCTAACCCTTTAGTACAGCGTGTATATTCTAACAGTACAAGCATTTCTGATTTCTATTCTCCTCCCCTCCTCTCTCCTCTTTTCTTCAGGTCTGGGCAGCAGGGTCAGCGGTGATGTGGGCTGGGGCTGTGTTCCGACAGACTTGCTTTTTCTGTCACACTTTTGTTCCATCCTGCGTCATCGTGTTGACTGAACGGACCCCACAGTTACCGGCTAGGCGCGCGCCTGGCCCGGTTTTAACACTGAGCCGAGTTAGTGCCTGTAATCTGATGGCCGTGTTTATTTTATGTAGGCTCCCTTTGAAGGTACTGAGAAAGTCTTTGGGCTTTTTGTCCCAGCCCGTTTCGGCCGCCTGGGCCAAGGAGCTCGCAGTGGTAATACCCAGGAAGAATAATATTTGCACTCGTATTCACTCCAAACAAGTTTTTCTATATTAGTGTCAGAAAGGGGAGCTCTCTACTGCTCTCTCTCTCTCTCACTCACATACACACACTGTCCATTCCTCTCCTTCTAAAATTCAAGGAGGATCTCTGGGTCCTGGCTATGACTGCAGCCATGTCCATGTCCAAGTCTTATTAGGCATCCACAACCCTCTAATAGGCACTTAAACCCTTTAGAGTGCTGGAAGCTTGAAAGAGTCAATGACCTTCAGTATGTTTTTACCGCCTTCATTGCTTCTGCTTCAACACATAACATGCCTTTTTGTAACTGAAATCATTACGACACATTGCATGGCACAACTTCCACTCTGCTTCATTTACACTAAGGGTGATAGGTGCCGAAGAACGGGTCATTGTGTTGTGCTCATTCACTGAACTCTGTTGTGGCGCTGTCATGGTAGTAACCTGAGACATGCAGGTGAATTAAATAGCCCTTTTTTTACTAGCTGACGTCTTAGTTTTATTGAAGTCTATTGAAAAGTTTTCTATGTGTGTGTGTCAGCATGTGCATGTAAGCGCACGTGTATGTGCGCGAAAGTTCACGGCTCTGTTTTAACTGTGGAAAGCCCTCTGACATCATCTGCTGAACTCCTGTGATGCGTTCTCATTCAAGTAAATTACAGCGTGTCATTTGTAAATCACTGAGAGGGTGGGGCTTAATACCATCCCAAAAGACAGCTCTCTCCACATCAGTGACTACTGGATAAAGAAAACATTAAGCCATCGTTACATTCTTCCTTTCATCCTGATGGGGAGATAACATGGCCGTTTGTTCCTCCTGATTTGTCAGGAAATATATCATTACCCAGCACTTGAATGACAGAGACAAATTGAAACGCTGCAGTCACGTTTGTGAGTCACTATATGCAAACGATTGCGAACGATGATTTTGATCTGTATATTTGAAACACCGACTGTATTTGCTCACCTTTTCTTTTTTTTTTTTTAAATAAAGTATATCCGTAATGAAGATCATATTTTGAGAAGGAAAACCGAATTTAAAACAATACTCACCCACTAAAGATCTGCTGGTCATGTGACTTGGCAGAATTTCCACGCTCAATTTGTAAGGAAAGAATTGTGCTTGTCGATTCCTAGCTCGGGTTACTGTCTGCGTGGGTTTTCTCCGGTTTCCTCATACTTTGCAAAAACTTGCCAATAGGTGAACTTGTGACACTAACCCTAGGTGGAATGAGCGTGTGTGTGTGTGTGTGTGTGTGTGTGAATGGTTCTCTCCAATGAACATTTTGCCTCATGCTCAGTGTTCTTTGATAATTACAATTCTTCTTATAGATTATTTCTTACTTAGTTTTGTCATGAAGGAAAAAAAGAGTATCTAAGGAAGTATTATATATACTATATATAATAATTATATACATAAACCTATTATACACATTAGTAGAGCTCAGAGGGGATATAGAAAAATCACACAATGAGATTTTCTCCTTCATTTGCAGTGTGTTTTATTTGTTCCCTCGGTACTTTAAAAAATGTAAAGTTATCATCATGACCTGCTCTATGTGTTGGGAAAAATATTTCATAATGTAATTTTCATTTATTATCATCTGTTCCTGGTGGATCTGTTTTCCTTCTCTTTCTCTCCCACGTTTCTTCCTTTTTTTGTATGTCTATCTCATACTATTGTACCAGATCATTCTTCACTGTCACTACAGACTGTCTCCTCCCAAAATATGTTTCTTTCACTCTTTTTTTCTCCTTTCATCACATTAGGCCCAAATATAGGAGTCTAAAGTGGGATCAGAGACTGATGGGTGTGATGTCAGACCTGTGTGTGTGTTCTGGGCCTCTGTGCTGGGTGGGAGAAATATGGCATGCGTCTGCGCACGGCCTGTGGCAGTGTAAACGGTGATGTAACGTGAGGGAACAGGGGGAAACTACTTTGGCGGTCCTATAATCTGATGTATTTGTCTTCTGCCTGCTCTGATTTTTCACTTCCCCTCTCAGACTCTCCCTTCATGTCTTACACACCCTCTCTCTGTCTCCGTCTCTCTGAAGGTGCAGACAGAGGTAAAGCTTCTGATACAGGCTTCATTTGTACTGACTCATTCCTGGATAATTGACTCGTTCCAAGGCCAAGTTGCGTGCCGCCCAGCTTCTGCATAGTGTTACATGGCTTCATCAAAGAGGGTTGTTTTCCTTCTAGCTCTCCCTCTCATCCTCTGTCGCTCCTCGCCCATCCGGCCGACCCCTCCGTCTGCCCTTTTTCTCATCCCTTGTTCCAATCCTACTGCCAAATTTCTGTCAGCTTCTTAGTTCCTCCTGTCTTTCCCTTAGGGAATTTCCCTTGATCCATGATTGTGTCATTCCCTTCATTCCTACCATACCTGGGAGAGGTTAAAACAGGAAACCAAGTGTGAGAGAGAGAAAGAGATAGAGAAAGAGGGAGAGAGGATGAAAGAGACAGACCGAGTGGAAATTAATAAGAACCAGATACTTGAAGCTTTTTTTAAGAGCTGAGGACAGTGATGGAGGTGAACCTTTAGCTTTCATGAGTGGGAGGGTAATTGGGAATGTAAACTGACTTCTAAAAATAAATCTGTCCATATGCAGGGCACATAACACATTCCAGTGATGATGCAGACTGAATGAATGAGCAAAGAGGAGGGGGTTATTTACCAAAGTAGGATGAGGCAAGAGCCTTTGCTGTCGCCTCCATCCATTCCTCAGTTCAAACAATTTTTTATTATTTGTACTCAATCAACCACAAATATATACACTCTGACAGATGACTAAGGTAAAATACATAAAATGTTTTAACAGGCAAAACAGCTTCAATGGGTGACAATGACTTGTTAATCTTACTCCCTCAGAAAGTTTGACCAATGCCACCCACTCATGCACTTATCATTTTTTCTTTGACGGCTTGCAATATATGGTCTTTCTTTGTCCACGTCTGACTCTTCCCCACTACAAATAATATTTTTGTTCCAACTTTGTTCCCATTCCCATTGCGAACCCATGTACCCGGCGGAGCAGACTACTCCCATGAAGAGAGACACGTTTCATCACGGGGTAAAAGATATAACTTATTCATTTGCAGTGATGCATCATACTAAGTGAAGACGTGTATCTAAAACATGACAGCAAAATGCCACCCTCAGCTCAACACTGATTTCTTTTTTTTATTTTATTTTAGGAACACCTGTACACCTGCACATTCATACAGTTATCTAATCAGGCAATCATTTATCAGCAGTGCAACGTATAGAACTATGCAGATACAAGACAAGAACTTCAGTTAATGTTCACTTCAAACATCAGAATAAAGAAAAACTGTGAGCTCTGTTATTTTACCCGTGGCACAGATGTTGGCACTACAGTAGATGGGCTAGTTTGAGGATTTTAAAAACTGCTGATCTCCTTGGAATTTCATACACAAAAAGTCTGTAGTTTACAAAGAATCGTGTGGGAAAAAAACAAAACAGTGAGATACAGTTCTGTGGGTGGAAATGCCTTGTTGATTACAGAGGAAAATGACCAGATTGAATTGAGCTGCCAGGAAGGATATAGTTTAACTCAAATAATTACTCTTCACAACTGTAGTGAACAGAAAAGCATCTTATCATGTACAAAACAGTGATCCTTGAGGTGGATGAGCTACAACAGCAGAAGACCACATCGGGTTTCACTCCTATCAGCCAAGAAGAAAAATTTGATGGAATCATTGACTCACACAAACTGGACAGATCCAGATAGGGAAAAAAACTCATTCTTTTTTAGCATTAAACATGCTCAAGGTAAATATGTTGTACATTCTGAGATGCTTTTCTGCTCACTGTGGTTATAAAGAATTATGATTTCAGTTACTATAGACTATAGTTCCTCTCAGCTCAGAGCATCTGGTTCTTTTCTGATCTCTCATCAACAAGTTGCCTTACCGTGCAAACCTTTTTTTTCTTATTTTGTGTAAGAGTTTGTTGTGTGTGAAAATCCCAGGAGATCAGCAGTTTCTGTAATACTCAAACCAGACCATCTGGCACCAACAATGGTTAAGGTTACTGAGATCACACTTTACTTTACTTTTACGTTCTGATGTTTGATATGAAGATTAACTTGGGCCTTGACCTGCATGATTTTATGCATTACTAAATGCTGCTGCCCTGTGATTGGCTCATTGGGAAAACTGCATAAAGGAGCAGGTGTACTGGTTTTCCTATTAAAGTGACTGGTACATTGTAATATACATCTACATATAATTTTCGCAAAACCTGAGACATTAGACAGTCGTTACGTCTGTGGTCTCTTTCCTTTACTCAACAATGAAACCTTATTCTGACTACAAACCACATCACTCTGATCAGCAGCTGATGGTGGTTCAGTGGTGGTTATTGCTGGTAAAGGAGAAGCTACCAATTATTAAGTACAAGGCTCCACATGCTCCAGGCCAGACTGTAAATGATTAAGCAGCATGTTCAATAAAAAAGCACAATGGTTTGTGTGTTATTAGTTAAAGCTGAATGTTTGTCTGTCTGTTATTATTACTTGGATGGTGATCACACCCATTTTATTAGGAACAAATCCAGGCAAATTTCCAAAGGGTATACCTTGTTCCTATTCTTATTGGTAATTTTCTTTGATGCGCCTACCAAATAGATGTAATCTGTATGTATAAAATTACAGACTCTACAATGTCCATCAAAGAAAGCGACCACCAAAGAAGCACAGCTGATCAGATATTATTTATGCAGTGGAGCATTTACAGCACAGCTGTACCACTGGCACGATAGTGCGTGTGTGCTGCTGGTTCAGCATCAGACACAGTAAAAATGTTTACATAGTTTGCTTGTAATGGCCTCAATATTAGACAAACCCACCTTGTTAATCCACCATATAGGTGTAAAGTTAGGGATTTTTAACTTATGTCTTTTTATGCACAAGTGTTAATTGTTTTTTGCCACTTTGTCTGTGTTCAGTATTTGACCACATCATTGAAACTGCCAAGATTAGTCTGGTTGTGAGACTATTTCTAAATCCGGCACTGTCCCTAATATATTAGTGCCAAAAACACTAAGATGCCACTGCCCTGCATGATAATTGCTGAGAATATTTCACTACCTGGCAGCATGGTGGCGTAATGATTTAGCACTGTGGCCAGAGTCAAGGACTCGAGTCCCAACTCAAGTCTGTGTGCATGAAGCTTGCATGTTCTCCAAGTGCTTGGTAATCTGGTTTCTTCCCACAGTCCAAAGACATGCAGATTGCTAAGTGTGTGTGTGTGTGCATGCTTGCGCCCTGCGATGGCATCTCGTCCAATGAGCATCCTGCCTTATGCCCAGAAACCTCTAGGATAAGCTCCAACCCACCCATAACCGTACAGGACAAAAGGTATAGAGAGTGAGTTCACTCTCCAAATCATATTTGCAGAGGTTGATTTATTAGTAGCCAGATACAAGCAAATGTTTTATAGGGTATTAGTTTTATTATTCGTTTTCATAGCAGCCACATGCACAAGTACATTCAACACCCTTACTCCTTACTGACTTTCACAAAACTTTGTATACATGGTAACACTTTTACAATTAAAAGTTTAAGCTCAATGGGCTTGACAGTGGTGCAATGTTCCTTGTTCTAAGTCCCACCATCTGCTTCACCAAACACATTCTCTGAGGTGTGGTCTGGTTGGCAGGAGAATGATGTGTACTAGGTGGATAATGCACAGATAAGAGAGATAAGATCTTTTCAGAATCTAGAACATGCAGGCATATGGAAATAAATGTGAGATAGAGAAAAAAAATGCTATCAAGACCTGAGAAATATCTTTTAACTGTGATACAAACACAGAACACATCTCATAGCCAAAAGACTGTTGAAAAGGCCACAAACAGGGCACTACTTTAGAAACTTTGTTAGTGGAAAGTAATATACAGATAGTAATTTGATTCTAGTATTGAACTAGTATTTATTAATGCACTTATCTAGCTGACTACTGTACATGTAGTTTACCACTCATTACTCATCATTAGCTACCAACTTTTACCCTAGTCAAGGCAACCTTTTTTTTTTGGGAGGGAAGCAATATCCCTGTGTGTCCCATCACTTGAACTTCAATTTGCCTGATGGACTTGCTAACACAATTATCCTCTGTCCACCCCTGATCTGCTTAACAAGAGTCCTATGCCACATTGTGCACAGAAATAAATATGCTGCTTATAATAATGATATAACTTTACTGCCAATATGGGCTAAATAAATACTTTTTTAATGACAATGAATTAGGATATAAACTAGGTGTACATAAAAAACTGAGTATAGTAAATATTTTGTACCTTTAATATATAACTTTAACCTGGAAACATTGATATCATCTACCTTTAAAATGATTTAAAGTACACAAATGAACCATAATTAGTTTTTAAATTAAAGCTATAATAGGCCTAGTAGTCTACATGCACCTTTCCAGGTAAAGGATACAACAAGTCACGTCAAGTCAAGCAGGCTTTATTTTCATTCCTCTCATCATACACGGATGTAATGTTAGAAAGAAAATATATTTCTCAGTAACACAGTAACGATTACTGAAAACAGCTAACTTCTGTTATCCCTGCATTGATGTTTTCTACATATAGATAACTTATGCAAATTATACAAAATATCAAAATATGTACCTTATGTTTAACAGTCACTCACAGGAAGGTGTGAGCAACACTGTATACAGTGCGTCAGCCATTTAGGTGTTAATCGTTGTAAAATGATCTTATTCACACCTCCATTGTTCATCTGTATTACTTACTTCCTCATTTAGCTTCTCAAAGTTATTATTAGACTTAGTGGTCAAAAAAAAAAAGCTGTGCAGCAAGCTTCAGTAGTGGCCCATTAGGATTAGAATCATACTGCCACAAACTTGCTCCAACATCCAACAGGGTCATGGTTTTTATACCATATCGGGTGAATGTAGAAACTCTCTGCAGCCAGAGAATAATTTTTTTATCTTTTTGTTTTTGGTAAACAAAGGCACAATCTAAACACAAAGTGTCTATAATGTACCAAAGCATTTCTGTTGTAAGATACACTGTCTGGTAAAGAGAAAAAAAAATCAGTTACCATTCCAGAATGGGCAAATAATTTGCATCAAGCAAATAGGTTGCATCAAGCAAAGAAAACGTCTAAGGAAATTTGAAGTTACTGAAACGTTGTTAAGAACTCTTCAAAACATCGAAAAATATGTTTGATATTAAAAGTAAGAGCATTTCCATAATCATACAATTTTATAAGAACTCACCTGATTGGGACTAAACAGCTGTGTGAAAAGCTGCCATAAGAAAACCACTTGTTAATGCTTCAGTTGGTCTCAGTAACGTTGGCAATAAAATGAAGTCAGCTGATGACCGGAATGTTTTGAATGACCTGGTTATCACATTAATGGAGTTTTTCTTCTATGATGACACAGGCATATTCCAGGACTTAAACTGTGAAAGAGCAGTTCTGGCAGCATGAGGAATCATTTCCGGACATGAACTGGCTAACATATTGTGTCCTGCAATCACAGCTAAAGGCGATTGAAATTGTTTTTTAAACTGTATGCTGGATGACCATATGTTGTTGACTCTTAATTGCCTATTATATACTCATATTCAGTAGATTGCGCACCAAATCAAACTACTGGGGTCACACAAGCCGGTACCCTCGGATGCCAGTACCGAACCTGGGTGAAATGAAATAGGCTGCAAGAAGAAATGGAAAAGGAACAATAACAGTGAGTAGCCTATACTGTATGATAAGCTAAAAGTGATAGGTCCATGACTTAAATTAGTTTGAGGCTACTTTCTTAATGTTGTACTGCACCACCAAGCCCTTGTACAACACCAGGAAAAAGGTCCAGTTTAGTACCCTTTTTCCTCTGATTGTAAATGATGAGTTTACTATGGGAATAACTTTCTTGGTTTTGCACACACTGTTGCAATTTCTGGTGATTGCATATGGATGGTCTATGCGCTTGATTTGTGCTCTAAAGGGAACTCTCTCAGATCATTTGGGTCATGGCAATGTGGCAAGCTTCGTCAGTGGGACAAGACTGTGACGTCAGAGCATTCCAGTCTTTTGTCTCTTTGGCCCCCTTGGATCAAAATGACTGCTTTTAACTCTTTCTCTCTGGCTCTCCTATCTTGTCCTTCTACCCCTCCCTCTCTTTATCACCCCTCCCTACTATGCTCTTCTGCTTTTCAGCCGTGAGATTCTTTTAAAGAATAATACCCAGACTGGGACTGTGACGCAGGCAGAGACAAGAAGGTGTCCAGTAATGGGAGTGTATTGCCCAGTACCCTGTGTATGTGTGTGTGAGTGTGTATATGTGTTATCTTGAGGTCCGGTAAGTGAAGGGTAACCAGGGGGTCATTGACATGCTCTGTGCCTTACCAGACATAGAGCAAGGCCTGACAAATACGTAGAGAATGCGCAAGTATCATCTCCCAGGAGCTTCTCTTTACAAGAAAGAATGTGCTAAAAATAACCCCTCTTGTACTCCCTCACTCTCGTTTTCGGCCTTTTGTCAGCTCTTTTCTCACTGTTTAGCCTTTGGCTCCCTGTCAGTCCATGACTCTAGCAGAATTCCTGGAGTACATTTACAACAGAGAGACCGAGCGAGAGAGAGAGAGAGAGAGAGAGAGAGGGTTTTGAGATGATAATCAAATCTTGCTTCACCGTCCTTTTAGTTTTAGCCCGATGGCCAGACCTGTTTACATTCTTCAGTCTTGTTGACATCCGGCTGTTGTTGTTGCTGTTACTGTATAGTTGCCCACTGTTTATGTGAAGCCCTCTGCGTCCAACACCTACTCTTCCCATGAGAGCCGGAAGGATGGAGAGATTGCAGGAAAGATCGACAAACGTGAAGAAAGACGGGGTGTGTTGGAGAGTCAGACAGACAGAGGGAAAGACTTGGAGAAAAAGTATTAGACGCCACATACAATGACAGGCAAGGAAAGAATGTTTAGGCAGGCTGAGAAGTGGAGAAGGGACATGCACAACTGTGTGTGTTTGTGTATGTGTGTGTGTGGTAGCCTGGGATCAGGGGTGTGTTGGTGAAAGTGTGTGCCGGCTTGTTCACAGACTGAAATCCATGCTGCAAAATGTTACCAGGCTTTGGAGATGGCGAGAGCTCTGTGGAGAGGAATAGAAAGAGAGAGAGGGAGAGAGAGAAAGAGAAAGAGAGAGGGTGGAAAAGACTTGTCTATCCTGTAAAAAAATTCCCTTTGCGTGCGCTGCCTCTACTACTCCATCTCTCCACACTGTTTCTTCCCACCACCGTACCCACCCCCCCGCCCAGGCTTCCCGATGCTCTGTCTTATTGCTCCACCGTGGTCATTCCACCATTTCTCCACCAGCCTGAGACAGAGAAAGTGTAATGGTAAACGCCAGTGTGCTCAGCAATTTGGCGCGGTGTCTTACTGTACCAGTGAAATTGCATCCAGGTTTTGACTTGCATCACCGAGGGCAAGTACGAGTGCGTACGAGTGTGCGTCAGGGCAATATCAGAGAACACTGGCTGCCAAACTCTGGAGACCGGAAGCCAGCTCCTTTGGGTGATTTGTACCGTTTAGAAAAAAATTTGTAACTTGATCTAGTGGGTGTGTAATCAGAATGAGCCTGCAGCAGAGACTTTTCATCTGCAGAAAAGTGTTTGAGGGGTATCACCCAGTGGTACCGAGCGCTGCCTGGCCTGCATCCAGCCCTCTTTGTGTGTGTGTGTGTGTGCGTGTGTGAGTGCGAGGGAAGCAGTTGGCTCAGTAACAGTCCTCATTAACTTTGCTTTATGAGTGCGGTGGGATGTAGATTGCTTATACCACAACACAGGCTTCTCTCTCTTTTTTCTTGTTCCCTTTCCGCCTTTGACCTAGTGTGACTGGATAGTTTACATACATGCCAATTGTGTTTGTGCGTGCCTGTGTTTGCGTGTCTCTGTGGTGTGTGGTGTGTGTGTGTGCACGTGTTTATGTGTGAGAAGAGAAGATTTTGAGACATCACATAATTGCCCAATGATCCCCCCACAATTTGTCATTCTTTTTTTTTCTCTCTCCCTTTCCCTTTCTATTTTCCCAGACTCATTTCCACACTCACATGTTCTCTGACGTCTTTAAAGGGAGAAAGGGAGGAGGGGGCAGGAAGCGGGGCTGGAAGGGGGCACAAGTTGTCGTGGTGACAGACCCAGCTGGGACGCTCATCTTCCCTGTGTTGTAAGATCAGACAGAAGGGAAAAGTAGCGTTGTAGCAATATGAGAGTAAATATTAACACAATCTCAACACAAACACAGGCACACGCACGCTCGTGGAAGACTTCCGACTCCCACTCTCACTCATCCTCTTTCCTCTTCTTTCCATCAGGACATTCCCTGCAGGAAATGATGCGCAAGTGTTGAGAAACGATAAGTTATGAGCGTGTTCTCCTTCAGGTGCTCTTCCTGTTATCCTGAGCTGTGTCATAGCAATCATTTGGACATTTGTTTACATTGCAGTGTGTGCGAATGTGTCTCTGTGTTCCTGACAAAAGCAACAAAAATGCGTGCGCCTTCGCATTATGTGAGCGTCTAATCTGATGGCCTAAAAGCTTCGGTGTTTTGAAGCTTTAAAGAACAGGGTAACATTAAACACTGTGTTTTATTTACTGATGCAGGAGAAAGTCTGAAACGTTCCATTTTATTTTATCAAGGTATGTGTTCCATCTTATTTAGGCTGGTGGAAATTTGACTCAAAACAGTGCAATGATTTATAGGTCATGCACGGATGCAGGCATGCACGCTCACACTCACTGACACATACATGCTCATTTTTCAGGTCTAGACGGGAGATTTTTAAAGGGCTTTCATGCTAGCTGACCTACTCAGTGGCTCCACAAATAATCTTCGGAATTGCCACTGGCAGCCCTCCTGTACAGTACAGTCAGAGTGGACACATTCAGATCTACTGGAATGTGACTGATACATTGTGCAATTTGTGTGGTGGGCATGTGTATATATATATATATATATATATATATATATATATATATATAGAG
>JAQMYJ010000033.1:11046531-11061696 GCA_030014305.1 Clarias laeviceps
GAGTGTAGCTGGACTATTTAAAAGCAAAATAACAGGTCTTTGAGGGTCAGAAATCTGGCTGATAAGTAAGTGATCAATTACTTATTTGACACAGTAATTCACAAATAAATTGTTTAAAAAAATCATACAATGTGATTTCCGAATTTTTCTTTTTAGATTCAGTCTCTCACAGTGGAAATGCACCTACAGTATGCTAAAATTGTAGACCCCTCCAAGATTCCTAAGTAAGCGAACTTGCAAAATCACAGGGTGATCAAATACTTATTGACCTCACTGTTTATATATCCATCCACTTAGTGTGGAATAACATTTTCCAGAAAAATAGGAATATCTTATGGTTTGGACCTTCCTGAAATTTTGTCCCTGTGAGGATCATAAAAAGACTATAAAAGAGTATAAAAGAAAGGTTAGGGTTTGGTTTACAATATAATGTGTGTCATTATAATTGTCATGTGAGCTGACAAAATTGATCACCAACTACACACCATCAAACTGGTGACAGAATCATAGGCACTCAGTCATGCCCGTTGGGACCAAAGGCCAGCCCGTCTGCAGCACAAATCGCAGAAAAAAGGTCAATGCTGATCAGGATAGAAAAGCACCAGAGCGCCCAGTGCACCACAGGGCACAGCAGGCAAAGAGCCCAAGGTCACCGACCAGGCCTTCAGATTCCCCAGATCCCAATCCGATCAAACATCCATTCGGTCCACAAAGGCCCCATCCCCCAACCTACAGCAGCCCAAGGATCAGTTGCCAAGGTCCTAGTGCCAGACAAAAAAGCTTGATGTTTTTAATGTTATTTTAATGTTAATAGCTAATTGGTGTATATTACTCAACACTGTATTATAACATTCAACAAATTAATCCAACCATGGGAATACTCACACTCCTATACACATACAGACTCTGCTGGCCCATAATGATATGTTTATTGTTCTCAAAGACAGGACAGGTATATTTTAATAAAGGTACATTTTTAATGTTTCTAGATTTTGCAAGTTGGCCCGATAGAGAGGGTTTCCCTTGACGGTAAGCTCTTGAAGTTAGCTTTTTAACCATCTGTATAACTTAATTAGGAGTTTAATCAGTACGATTAAACTTCTGCCCTCTCGCCGGAGGTGATGCGAGTTCAAAAGAAGCTGTTAAAAAGCACGGGTGTACAGAAGTGTGTGTGTGTGGATAGAGGGATGTGGAAATGGTGTGAGAAGGGGGGGCCTTTTTGCTGAACGTGGGGGTCTGGCTGTGTGTGGGCAAGAACCTACGTTAGGTGTGTAAGTGTGTGTGTAAACGCTGCTATACGAATGTGTGTGTGTGTGTCATACTGTAATGAGGTAGCAGGATGTCTGGACACTAACTGCTGCCCACCTGTGGCTCACTTCCCCCCTTGAGGAGGGTATGAGTGGCAGTGTGTGTGCGCGTGTGTGTATGTGTGTGTGTTGAGATAGAATGACATGACACAACTAATGCACTAATGGGTCTGCTCCTCCTTCGTGGGTTTTAAGTGATCGGTGATTGACCATGAGGACCACACAAATGCAGTTTCGCACACACATGTACACAAACACACACACACACACACACACACACACACACACACACCTCTGCCACCACTTGATTATAGAGTTAAACACACTCAGCCACCCAAGAGACCCCCATCAGGGCAGAAAGAGAGAGAGAGAGAGAGAGTTCTGGAGTGACTAACTTCACTCTTTCTTTTATTCTCTTCCCAGCTGTGTCTTCAAACGGGCCTTTGATGTGGGGAAATTAAAGGAGAGAGTGTGTCAATATCTCCCGCCGTTCCTCCGTTGCTCCTGCACACTCATCTATTTCCTTCAATCCATCTCTCTCTCCCATGCACACTCACTTTCTTCTCTGACCTAACAAACCATAGTTGACCTCTTTACCACACCCTCATGTGTGTGTGTGTGTGTGTGTGTGAATGAGACAGTGAGAGAATTAACAATTACATGTGAGCAAAGAATGTGTGTACATAGGTGTCTGAGTATGAGTCCATTGTGTGTATGTGTGTGTGTGTGTGTATGTGTGTATGCATGTCTTAAGGGTTATTAATGGTATAATCTTCCACACTGGATACATGTACAGTATATGGCTGAATTAACCTTCCCTCTGTTTCTTCCTCTCCCACTCTCTGGAAACTCCTCACTGCCTCTTTTTGCCTCTTATGCTCTACTGCATGTGACTGAGTGTTTCCAGAGCTGTGTGTTGGTATATGCTAAATTTGCCCCCTCTCTGTCTCTCTGTCTGTTTTGTGGGATCTGTCTTTTTGTTACTGTACATTACCTATAGACCCCACTGCTGTATCCAGACAGCACACCTTATCCCCTAATCATTCTTTCAACCTGGAAAGAAAGACTTGCAGTTAAAGCGGATTCAAATTTAAAATAAATAAAAAAAATATTGAAAAAGATGTGTATATATGTGTGTGTCTGTGCACGTCCATTCCCTTATATTTCAGTGTAAATTAGATTATCTATTTTAGACTACATGTGGTGTATTTGAACTAACTGTTTATTTATATTCTTGAGGTTAAAATAAGAGAGAGAGAGAGAGAGAGAGAGAGCAGCACAGATTGACAGATATAACATGAAACAATGGGCCTTTTAATTTTTTGTAATGATACACAGAGAAAGGGGAAGAGATGTGGAGATAAATGAAGAAAAGATAAAGAGTAAGATTGCTGTGATAGACACAGAGGAAGAGAGATAGCAGAGGGAGAGAGATAGAGCAAGAGAAAGTGAGATCGGCAGCAATTGGCAGCAAAAAAATGTACTATTTCATTTTTTTTACATGTTGAAATTAGAAAGAGAGAGAGAGAGAGAGAGAGAGAGAGAGGGGCAAGGGGCGGGAGGAGAGAGAGAGGGGAGAAAGAGAGGAGAGAGAGAGAAAGAGAGAGAGTGTGTGTGTTTGTGTATGTGCGTGCGTGTGTGCGCGCGTGTGTGTGTGTGTGTGTGTTTTTATGAATGAAGCACGGTGACTCAGGGATGTGTCATACAGAACGTCTTTATAAAAGGAAGTTTTAAACAAGCCTAAACATTTCACTGCGCGAAAAATCACTTGCACCACACACACTCGCATCCCTCTCTCCCTCTCTCTCTCTGTCTGTCTGTCTCCACACCTCTCCCTCTCTCTTTCTCTCTTTCTCCATCCTTTCTTGTGTTCGCGTGTCGAAATGTTCTAAAAGGGAGAAATTAGACACTTCTGCATCCACTCAGGACCTTTCCATCTTCTCCTCTGTTCAGTCCCTCAGGCTTTCCCTCTCCCTCTCTCTCTCTTTCTTTCAATCTATCTCTGCACGCGCCGCTCGGACACTGAAGAATTAGAAGAGGACGAAGTTCGGAGCACGTGACAAAGAGCCGGAACTCCGTTTATTTATTATTATTATTATTTCTGAACGCTCTTATTTATTTATTTATTTATCCATCTCAATATTTATTTGCAACATATTTATTTGCGTCAAGGATCTGCACAAACATGAAACGTAAGTGTTCATTTCATTTATTATTATTTTTATTATTATTATTATTATTATTAATATTATTATTGAGATTTATCGAACACTATTTTTAATTTATTGGTTTCTTGCTTCTTGGATTTATTTGTTATTTATTGTCATAATACTAGTTCTCTCCCTCTCTCTGTGTTATTCATATTTGTAATTTTTTTTTTTTGTAATGTTCATCACCATCTATTTATATTGCGATTTCTTTTTTAAATAAGACAATATGTGATGCTTTCAGTTTGATGGGCGTGTGTGTGTGTGTGAGAGAGAGAGTAGACAGGATTGACAGGATGACAGCCAAATGCACTCACGGTTCAGTCAGGTTTATCAGCAGTAACAGAACATGTTCATACAGTCTTAGATCGGAACACAAATCGAAATAAAGTCTCCAGATCGCAGGGATCACCTGGCAGAACTCATATCTTTCAGAGTGATCCATGATCCAGCTCTGATATAGATATAGTGTGTGTGTGTGTGTGTGTAAGAGAGAGAGAGAGAAAAAAAAGCCCGGCATCAGAAGCCGCACGCTGCTTTTGCGCCGGGACACAAACCCGCGTGGATTTGTAAGCAGTGCGCTCGCTGGTGAGACGGACGCACGTGAACCAATCGGTGTTTTCTTCCCCCCCGCAGTGCTGCTCGACTCCTCCTCCTCGCTGCTCTTCTCCGTCCTATTGGCTCAGCTGCCGTTGTTTACGTCGGCGCTCCCCGCCCATGCGCGACGTCCGCACGCCGATTTCGACAAGCTGACCAACCAGACGAGGCATCTGCAGAAGATGACCCACGACCTGATCGTAAGTTGATTAATCATTCATTTATCAGTAGACGTGACGCTGGATCTTGGCGTGAAGCCAAGGCAACAAAAGCAACCCCTGGCACAAGGGACTGAGGGGTGTGTGTGTGTGTGTGTGATGGGGGAATTCAGTGCGTCCCCAGTAATGCTGATGGTGTTCAGATCTCAAATTGGCCTCATTCAGCATGTGGGATCTGGCTGAGCTACAGCACTCTTTCCCTTTCTTTCTCTCTGAGCTCACACATGTGGCCTTTCAAACTCATCTGGCCTGCATTAATCATGGTGAGAGCAGGGGTGGCAGGTTGCGGTGGCTTTGAATCCGTGAGGGTGCAGATAACGCTCATTTCCATCAGGCTAAAACAACAGAGATCTGGACTTGGGCCCGGTACTGGCCATCATCCCAGACTAAACTTTACAGTAGTAAAGCCTTAAACACTGAACCTCGCTGAATCCACTACAGGGTTCCTTCCTTTGGTGGGTCGTGGAGTGTGTGTCAATGGGCGACAGGTTTTTGGTCCGGTTTTGCCAGGTTGCTAGGTGATTGAGGTCTGTCTGAGCCTAGGGGGCACTGAACCCATTCATTCTACCCTTCCTTCACCTCAGAGAGGCCTCCCTGCTATAACTCGCTCACGGAAACATAAGCACGTCCTCCCTTGCGTTGCCATGGCTTTTCCGAAGGCCTGTTTACAAGCACAAGCGAGGCGAAAAAAAAAATCTACAGTAGTCTTCCATTCTGGTTGACTTGTAAAGGTGAGGCAGTACCATAAGCATTGCTTTATGCGGCGCTGATGTTCCTTGCCTCCCTCAGACTGCAGAACTCTTGTGAAGCTCGAAAAACTCTGACCTCATCCTCTTTTGCTGAATTTGATTGTATCTGAGGTTATATTGCTCCCTTTCATGGTTTGGGAATGCACTCAGGTATGACATGCAAGATCAGATCAGGGATTCTGTCACTCCCGGCGTATGCAATACGTCGAGATGCAGCCAGACTGATGCGAACCTGACTGTCTATGTGCTTCCAGGGAGATTAGATGCAGTCATGTTTGGTGCGTTCGTTTGCATCGCTTTGTGCTTGCACGCCAGATGTGAAGGCAGATGATTATCAAAGACGCAACCTGCGACAAAAGGCCCCCCTGTCCACTCTGGGAAGTAGTTTGTTAGTTTTTAAGTCGGATTTATTTTTGGTTCCTTTTCTTCTTGCGTGGAGTTATACTTTACAGGGGTCAAGCCTAGGAAAGAAAAATAGCTGGGAGTTGATGGAAAGTCCCCACAAGAAAGCAATAAAAACGATGTGTGCTGCCTGCTGTGGTTGCACGCACAGAATGTGTTAATGTGTGTTAGTTTGCGAGGGTGTATTTACTCCATTCGGTGCTTGCCTGGCTGTGTGTTTGTGTGTATATGTATATATATATATATATATATATATATATATGTGTGTGTGTGTATGTGTTGTAAATAGCTGTGGGCTGTGTAGGTGTGGGATTACTTGTTTAGCTTTTCGGTTGTCACAGCAAAAGGTTCCGATAGAAATCAGGTAGATTTATCACGTTGTCAGATTTGCATTCAGGAACATATGAGGAGAGGGGGACAAAAGCAGTGGAGTGAGGCGAGCATCCAGGAGGATGTGAACGCCTATGTGTGTTGTGGATCAGGGAACACTATGGATGTCTAGGAGGAAAGATCATGTTAGATTCAAAGCAGTGACAGGGAGCAATGAGTAATGAACGAAAGCAGTGGATGGAATGTGTGATTGCGTCTTTCGTAATGAGAGAAAGAAAACAAGGCATCGTGGAATGTTTTCCAAAAAAACAGCAACAACACAAGAAGGAAAAAACACATTGACACTGACAAACAGAAAAGGAATGGAAGAGGAAATTTGACCTCGATGCCCTGAGAAGCTCATAATGTTGTTTTTCTCATCTGATGACACCTCCATGATGCATAGTGTGCGTTACACCTGTCGCCTAATCAGCTGATCAGCACTACTTATGTGCTCCTGATGTCTGAGCTGTATTTTTATTTTTTCCTGACCATTAGTGGAGTAACTACATGCATAGCAATACAGTTCAGCTCTTGTTTATGCCCTTTAAACACATTAACAAACAGGAGCTAAGCAGTTTATCCAACCAAAACCAACCACTGCTTGCCTAACAGCCTCTCCTGTAAATGTTTCTGTCTCCCTCTAGTGGTCGGAATGAAGAAAAGCGGCCTGTTTTGGGTCTGTATGTCATTGCTCCTTTTTTTAGGCCTGACCCTGGAGTTTCCCTACATCCCAATGTTGTGTATTCTGCTCCAAGAGCCTTACTCATTGCAAACGCTGTTATTCTTCCTCTACAAAACATCCTGTGGCTTCAGGTCACAAACTTTTCTTGTTGACTTTCAAGGGTTGTACCCTGGTGAACTCTCGGTGACTCTGATGCTCTGTAATTCTGTGGTGTTGCTAGATGATGCGTCCTGCTACTGATTCGAGAGCGGGAGGCATCCTCGCTAGGTCGCCAGTTTTAGCACTTCGGTCACCGGGTGCTGTTCTTGGATCAGGTCGCCTCTAAGCATGGGAAATTCTGCACAGTGTCATGACATTGCTTTTGTGGACAGCGTTTCCCTTGTGAGCATGTGTTTTATCTGTTTACTGAAGGCTTTTCTATCCTTTTGGCGCTCTATTTCAGAACGACCACAAGGGTGAGCCGGTGATCGACCACCACAGGTTCAAGTCTCTTCCAGCCATCAACAGCAGAGCCAATGACCTCAGCTCACTGGAGGTAAACTTTCAGTCAGACTCTGTCTGCCTTGTGGTTTATCAATCTCTTGATTTTGCACACACTTACGCCACTTTTGACTGATTGTAAGCTGACATAAGTATCTTGTTTGCAAAATTTTATGTCATTGAAAGTAACTATATATGTCATCATGGCTATAAAAGCAAGAGAGTAATAGTGTTTTTCGAGGCTGAATCACAATAGTTTGGTTTGGAATTTGTACATACCTAATCTAATCAAATGTAATATTTATATATTTTTTGCAGTTAAAGCCTACTCTCTCTCAGCTCCATGCCGACTTCAAGAATTTCGAGCACCATTTCGAGTGGCTGAACAAGGTGACACAGAAGCACCATCACTCCACAGCATCAAAGCTGAGCGAAATGATCTCGCACATTAAGAGTCTCATCGGCCTACTACAACGCCAGGTAACAAAAAAAGCCCAACACGATATTGTGGTATATATGGTACCAGTCAAAAGTTTGGACAAATGTTTGGAATTATTCTCCATCTGCTAGAGCAATTATGGATTTTTTTCAAAACTTAACATATATGCCGTTAGTTAATTCATTAACAACAAGTAGTTGGTTATTTTAAGACACAAAGATCAGCTGTTCTGGATATTGCATATATTGAACAAATTTTGACTAGTGGTATATATAGCACTGTAAGACATCATTTAAAACCCAAGCTTAAGGCATTAATAATAATGATGATAATAATATAATTTTATTTCAGTCTCCTTTGACATCCCTTTCTGCATATCTGTTTTTAGATGCTGCAAGTAGATGCCCCTCGGATCACCGTACCTTCTCCCTCCCTCCCTCCTCAACCCTCCTCGCAATGGGAGATGAATCAGTCTTCACAGGTGCTCCTTCAAAGGTTTAGGCATTTCTGTGATTGGGCAGCACGTGCTTTCCTCAGCCTCAAATCTAAGATGCAGGCATGAGGGCTGCCGTTAAACCCGCAGCCAATCACGGCTCACCATTCCTACACTACAGCAAATGACCATTCATCTACACCTCTATGAACTAGCAGCATGGTGCATATGTGAGCTGATCAAACGGCAGCGACGGTGTCGACACTGATCTGTAGTCATAGGCACATTGAAGCCACAGTGCAAACACGAGAGCGCCACCTGTCTGCTACTGTTGTTTGTGTTCGGACTACAGCAACACATCACTGCCAACAGCCTGCTTCTGATCATCTGCGCAATTTCATCAAAATTTCACTTTCTTTGCTCACTCTTCCTTTTCTTTTTTTTTTTTAAATAAACCTATTCATTATTTATGTATTTATTTATTTATTGAGTGGTTATTTAGTTATTTATTTGGTGTCATTATTTATTTGATTCTTTGAGGACAAAAAAAAACACCGTCATTTTCTTTACCAGTTATGTTTAAATTTCAAAGTAAAATGTACTGTCTTTGTTTTCCATATTTCTTTCATTCCTATAATACTGTCTTCTAGCCATTCTTTAAAAAAATCTGCCTCCTTTTGAAAAATGTATATTTTTCCTCATGTCTCTTTTCTGTTATTATTATTATTATTATTATTATTATTATTATATTTTATTATTTTTTTTAATTATTATTATTATTATTATTATTAGAGAGGCATGTGCTCACGATTGTTACCTAGATTGTTTTGCCACTAGATGTAGCAATATTGCTGGGTTTGTAAGGTGTCTGTTAGCGTAAGATAAATTAGCAAACTGGGGGGAAAAAGTGTCACAAAGCACTGACCTACACCATTGCTGCCTTTTTTTTCTCCTTTTTTTGTCTCCTTCTTTGCACAGTATATTTGGGTTTGTGTTTTGGATCCTCCGATTCAGAAGAAACGCATTGACGGCTAACATGTTCCTAGGCAATGTTAAATGAAAGGAAAAAAAAAAACCCAAGCCTTAAAATACTATGTATTGTGTTATCGTGATTATTTGGTAATGTACTGATGTACATGCATCATCCTGAATGTAAATTGTTATATGTACAGTGCAAATGTGTATTATATTATAGTTTTCTATGATATAAGGCCCCTTGCTCTGGAAATTGTATCGCAATATCAAAATTATTCTGTTTTTTTTTTTCATATTTTGATATACTATTTATTATGTTTTCGTGTTATTTATTTTCACTGAAAAGAAGCAAGCCTTCTGTAATTTTTATACTTTTATACTACTTATAATCAGACTTTATCATTGCTATTGAAATTTTAATGTTCAACTGCATCGCCTCACATGCTGTAAATGACATTACTGTTTGACCAAAAGGTGTCAAGGGTGTGTCAGATACAATAAAGGATTTAATGGCAAAGAATGTTGCAGAATTGGCTTTTATCTTTTGTCAGCTTTTGGTAGTTAAAGCCTAAACTTAATACATTTTGACCTGTTTTAGTGCCATCTAGTGAGGGACCACTGTTGGTTGAACCTGGTGGAAACCTTGAATCTATAGTACCAATTCCTGGTCCTGGAGCAGAAGTGATGCTAGATATAACCCAGTCCTGGAGCACAGATATGCAGTTAAAAAGTGTGACTTAAACACACTTATGCTGTGATGTATTTTGGGTTAAACTGTATTGCATTGACATTGTTGATTGAATAAAATAATATAATTTGAAATGTGAATTAATCTTCGGCGGCATGGTGGCATAGCACTGTGGCCTTGCACCTCCAGAGTTGGGGGCTCGGTTATGGCGTGTTTTCCTGTACTTAGTGGGTTTCCTCCTGGTACTCTGGTTTCCTCCCACAGTTCAAACACATGTAGGTTAGGCTGACATTCCCAATTGCCCGCCGTGTGCGTGTGTGCGGGCGACACTGTGGCTTAGAGGTTAGCACTGTCGCCTTGCACCTCTAGGTTCCAGGTTCGACTCCAGCCTCGGGGTCTATGTCCATGAAGTTTGCATGTTCTCTCCTTGCTAGATGGGTTTTCTCTGGGAACTCCGGGTACCTTCCACAGTCCAAAGACATGCAGATTTGGTGTTCCCAAATTGCATGTAGTGTTTGAATAAGAGTAGTATATATGTGTGTGGCCTGTGATGGAATTCAGGTTGTACCCTGCCTGATAAGTCTCCTGATTTAGTCTCCTGTATACAGGATAGAGCAATATAGATGATGATTGAGTGAGAGAGTGTGCGTGCACTGCAATGGATTGGTAATCTATCCAGAGTGTACACTGCCTCGTACCCAAAGTCTTCGGGGATAGACTCAAGCTCTCTGGAGGGTGGAATAAATAAATTGCCAAAATATAGATGCTTGTTAAAACATTTGCTTTATCTGGTGTACTGATGTCCCAGTTAAAGGGGTCTAGTGACCCCCACGGCTTGAAATACCCACTTTTTTTTTTGGTCAAATAAGTTTTTATGCAGTCATCCAATAACATTGCAAAATCACAATTTTCAGGATTAATTTTCTGAAGAATACCCACTTTTAGCACTTCTTCTAACACACTCGATTAAACACTCCTTCCTCAGGGAGAAGTGGGTGTGTTA
The DNA here is from genome assembly GCA_030014305.1 of Clarias laeviceps. Lineage (NCBI taxonomy): Eukaryota > Metazoa > Chordata > Actinopteri > Siluriformes > Clariidae > Clarias > Clarias laeviceps. The sequence goes on from JAQMYJ010000033.1 coordinate 11,057,084, forward strand.
GATCAGTGAAGAAATGCTAAAATGTACAGGATAGTGGGCACTATAATGAGCACCAGGCCTCGCCTCAAAAACTACATTTCCCAGACACACTGTTACAGCTTGTTAAGATCTAAACAATAACGGGATATAATCCCAAATTATGAGTTTAAACCCTCTTGGACAGCATTTGTAGATTTTTACAATCAATTTATTAGTGTTGAGCTTTTTGACCAATAGCATGCGCGAGTTAGGAGGAAGAATGGACCAATCGCGTGGCGCGTTGCTGAGAGCCGGAAGCAGGCGGGTGACTGTTGGTTAGTTTGTGCTCGACATTATTGTTAAGGTTGTATGGAGTATCACTGCGGACTCCAGCCTCCTTTCAATACATCAAAACTGTTTAGTACAATTAGTAATTACCGCTAAGTGATAACGTGCATCGTGGACGTGCAGAAATATGGAGATATACCGCGAGGCGTGAGAAACACAGGCGGGCAGTGAGATGGACGCGGGAAGGCCGGCTCGGGACTGCACTAATACAGGCGGAAATCAGCCAGGGACGGTGAGCAAATGTTTACTCGTACAATATTATATATGACGGGGAGTGTAGGTGTCTGGCATTTGATTTATTTTTGTCTTAATCTTTGGGTTTTTCATTTCCCCGAGACAACGCAGCAGGGACACCGATACAGAACAGGAGGGAGGGACAGAGGAGGAGGAGGAGGGAGTTTAAAGGGGAAACGCTGATCACTTATCAGCCTGATTATTTACATCATTTTACTCATTTACACACCTTATTCTTACTGTCAAAGTCTGTTTAGGTGAAGTACAGTACAGAATAGGGTTTTAAAGCACGTGGATTGTTGGTAAATGTTCAGTCACGTGACTTTGTTGTTTTTAAGATAGTGATCATTTTGAAATGATAAATATCCTGTGAAAAGCCACATGTTATACATAGATTATTGCACTGGATATATATATTACGGATATATTATTTGTTTTTCCTGTCATAAACACAATAAAGTTAATAATCATGAAAATAAAGGCTTAAGGACCAACAATACAAAGTCTTATTTAAAGTTAATTTATACAGAGGGACCCAAAAAATGTATACACACTTCAACATGCAAAAATATATGCCTCTCTTCTGACGGTCACATCACTGCACCAACGATGATACGACTACTGACATCTTTAGTGGAAATACAAGGTGACACACAATAACAGGAATTTTTGAAATGCGTATTGGTAGCCATTAGCAGGTTGTAGCACTGCGGGTTAGTGACATTTAGTTAAATATACTTTAGTATTTCTACAAGTTTTAGGTTTCAATTACTATGAATGAAATGTATTTCTTTAATCACTTCTAGTTTTATTGTATTGTAAAAAAGTTCCCGTTTTTTTGTCACCCTGTATAATACTACACATTGCTGCCATAATTGAATTTGAGTTTTATAAAAGGGCTTCAACTGTTGAAGTTGTTTAACAACTGTTGAAGTGTGTGTAAATATTTTTGGGCCCCTATATGTAGAGAGAGAATTTTTTATTGACTATATTTGCCTGAATGATAAGATTTCTTAATTCGGGAGGAAAGTCATTTATGTATATTCTTGTGCGATTCTCATATGAGGACATAAACACTTGCAAGCACATTTACAGTTGACCTAATCTGCATGTCTCTGGACTGTGGGAGGAAACCAGAGTACCCGGAAGAAACCCATCAAACACGGGAAGAACTTTAATTCTGTTTTATGCTGAATTCAAACACAAATGCAAACATGCTTTAGAAAACATCCATAGGAAGGATTTTACATGACTATGCACTCAGCGTCCTTTTAGTTGTTTCCCCGAAGTGTTCTTTCAACACCAAAACCCACATAATCTCTTACGGCTGACGAAGCATGGCTGCGAAGTTCACCTAAATTAGTGTTCTTCCTTTAAATTTTGCAAAAATTAACCGACCAAAACATTGTCTAAAAAAAGTTTTATGATTTATGATCACACTGTCTGATATTATACAAATGAGGATGGGTTTCCTGTTGAGTCTGGTTCCTTTCAAAATTTCTTCCTATTGTCATCTCAGGGAATTTTTCCTTGCCACTGTCACCCTCGGGTTAATCATCAGGGACAAACTAATAGTTAAAATGTATATGTTTTTCCTTACATTTTTCTATTTTATTTCCAAATTTTTTAATCTATAAAGCTGCTTTGTGGCAATTATTATTGTTAAAAACGTTATACAAATAAAATCAAATTGAATTTTTTTCACTTGTACAGCACCATTCATAAAAAAGTCAAAAACTTAATAGAAGTGTGAAGTATGGTTTAAGCACTTGGTTCATAAGTTGTGTGAAACGTTGTATTAATGTGACTTACTCAAATTAATATTATTTTTATCTATATAGTTCTGGAAACTGAAGTAAAGAAGTTTCACTACTTATTTCAGCTGGGATACAAATCATCATTCTCATCATATTCTGCACTTCACTAAACATCTGGAATGGCTACCGTAAATCAGGAGGATCCACAAAACTAGTCATTTGCACTCCAACCCAGAGCACCCTCCTCTGCTCCTAGGGTACGATGGCCAACTCCGTCGCTACCCTGGTTGTCCAAACTGAGCTTCTTCCCAGCCAGACTCCCTCTTCCCTCTCTCCTTTTCCATCGCTCCTTCCCCCAGTGGATGATGAGGAGAACGATGAAGAGAAAAGTGGACAGGAAGAGAAAGGGACAGAAACCGTCGTGCTTACGAGCGTCGAAATGGTGACGTCGTCGACGTCTCCTGGGACGATGGGATCCCAAAATCCTGAACACCCCTTCCAGTGTCTAGATTGTGGGAAGAGTTTTAAGTGGTCTTCCAGGTTGGCACACCATCAACGTAGCCATAACAACGAAAGGCCGTATCGCTGTAACCTCTGCCCCAAGGCTTTCAAAGGCTCATCAGCTCTGCTCTATCACCAGAGGTAAGATGTTAAACGGTTTACTTTACAAATCTAAATGATGACTTAATGTGTTTAACTTTTTTTTTTTTTTTTACACTCAATACTAGGTCTCATTCAGGAGAAAAACCTTATAAATGTGAGGATTGTGGTAAAGCATTTAAGCGCTCATCTCTCCTCCAGGTAAGCAATACCTCGCAGTGTCAAGGCCACCAGCATTTCTTGTAAGACAACAGAAACAGGTCAAACTTACCATATTCATATGAATAGATGCATTTTGTTTAATTGATAATATAGAATTTAGCTGTTACTTTGTTATTAGGATTTAACGTGTGGAAGAAGAGGGGAGAGAACACATGTTTTGATGCCAATTAATTTAGGTTTATTTCCTGTTCATTTTATTTTTAGGTTCATCGCAGTGTGCATACAGGTTTGCGTACCTTCCAGTGTCCCTACTGCCCTCTCACCTTCAAATGGAGCTCTCACTACCAATATCACCTACGGCAACACACAGGCGAGTGCCCTTATCCATGTGACAGATGTCCCAAAGCCTTCAAGAACTCGAGCAGCCTGCGTAGACACAAGAATGTGCATTTGGGTGTCAAGCCTTATGTTTGTATGGTATGCAGCAAGGCTTTCAGCCAGTCAACCAACCTGAGGCAACACATGCGCATACATACCGGCGAGAGGCCATACATCTGTGGTGAGTGTGGTCGCAGCTTCACACACTCCTCCAACCTCGCACTTCATCGCAACTCTCACATAGAGGTCAAGGCTCAGGGTGTGGGGAAGACAGGAAAGGTAGGGTCACCGGCAAGTGTTGAGGTGGTGCTCGAGGGGGCGACCTCAGACGATTTGAAGGCAGTTGAAATGACAATATCAGACATGGTGGGCCTTGTAGGTGGGCAGGAAGGGGGAACCAGTCAGGTCTTCTTATCCCACCCTGTGCCCGAGTCCTGCACACAGTCCTCAGCTGAAGGCAGTCAGAATGTCTTGACCGCCACAGGCTCAGAGCATGTACAGGTGAGCATAGAGGAGTCAACGGAAACAGATTCTAACGTGCTGTTATACAGCTGCGGCAGCTGCAACGAAACATTTGGAACCCAAACACACTTGGAAGAACATCAAGCCTTGCATCTGCATAGTTTGGGGGTGGCTGATGGGGTTGAAGACACCAGGTGTGATGGCATAGAGGCTCAGGGAGGTGGGGTTTCTTTAGTTGGGATGGCCCCCTTGTTGGCAGACTTTGAGGAGGTGGTGGAAACCACAACAGTGTCAGAGACGGGGCAGGGAACAGAACTGCTCGGATTGGGTGGTCTTGGGGGTGGAGCCGGCCAGGTTCAATATGACCTGCTCCAGAGCTTCGCCAGCTCTGTGGCCCAGATGCCCTCAGATGTCCCCACCTCCATAGTGGACACAACAGAGTGTGCCTACTGCAGTAAAAGCTTCAAGAACAGCAGCTCACTGAGCAGACATATTGCACAGGTGAGTAGTACTAATAGATGTGGAGAACACTGCATGACCACTAAGTAGGGTTGGGTATCGTTTTTTATTTTTTTTCGATACCGGTGCCAAATCGATACTTTTAAAACGGTACCGGTGCCAAAACGGTGCTTGAACTGATACTTTACAAAAGCCACAAAATGATGGTGGATGACTCAAGAATACATTTTTATTGAACAAAAAATTTAATGCTTA
>JAQMYJ010000033.1:11067998-11089834 GCA_030014305.1 Clarias laeviceps
ACTGACAGCCCCAGCCCAAAAATGTGCGTCGGCCCGGCGGGCATTGCCCGGTATGCCCTATGGTCAGTCCAGGCCTGATGTGAGGTAAACGCTAGTTGTAGATGATAGAGATGGGGGGGAATCAATTTGGTTATGAATCACGATTCTTTTGTGAGATGATTTACGCATCGCCACACTGACTTCAAAACCTTTATAATCGTGATGAATTGGCTGGTTTTCAGTTTGATTGGCCATGACTGGTGATTGGACGATCAGCCTCAGATATAAACGATACTGTACCGAGCGCAGAAGCTTCAGAGCTTCCATTTTTTTAAATTAAAAATTGTGCACGTTAAGAGCTTCGATCTACCTTTTCCTCCAGTTTTATATTATGAAACGCATTTTCCCATAGGAAATAATGTAAAAGCAGATAAGCCCTTCCAGCCACCCCAAAATATTGCCAATATTACGAATTTCCAACACTATCATATTTTTGCATATAAAAATATCAAAACATTTAGAAAAGATATGTGAATTAAGTAAAATATGAAATGAATAGACATTAAACCTCACTTAACCTTAATTTATGATTCCTCTTGGCACCAGCTGCTTTAAAAACGAAACTGAAAGTGTCTCCTTTTTCTTATTGCTACCGTCCTTGCTAACATTCCTGGGACCCATTTTTTCAATAAATCTTGCAAAAAAATATGTAAACTTGCTTTGCTTGGCTTCCCACTCACGCAAACCAGTTTTGAACGGGTCCCGGACATATGCGCCACTCGGTTCAGCTTGCTCATATGCTAAGAATGCTTCATAATTTCTTCCAAAATTTCATTTCTTAAGACGGAAATACTTAAGACTACGAAATGCTGCATTTTTCGTATGCCGAGGTACCACTGTAGTCTCAAACCCACGCATTACATACGCTTAATCCAGTCTGAATTTAATACTGCGTGCGCCAATTAGTTGAAAATCGCGTGCGTTAGAAGCTCCACGTGCTCGCAGTCACTCAACTCGCGCGCTCAATAATAAATAATAATTATCAACAATTATGGCGGATCACAGAGATACTCTTGTATTTGAAGAAAAGTAATGTTATAAGGAACTGGTAACATTTAATTACTCATGAAACTTTTTTGAAGGTTCAAAATGTTAACAAAACCCGGGGATGGGAGGGGGGGCTAATATCGAATCGGAATATAAAAAAAATCATGATACCTATAGAATGGCAATTTGAGAATACCGTAACGGGAGGTGAGTGCTGATCCCCAGCCCTAGTAGATGACCTCTAGGCTCATAAAAGGTCACGCTGCTGATTCGGTATGATGCGCCTGCTGCGTTTACGCTGCTTTGGGATTCACGAAAGCAGATACGCCAAAAGCGCGTATAGCGGTACCACCGTCGCTTTTCGGCGCAGTTGTAGCATGTAAAGACTATGCAGGCTTGGGAATTGTATGAAAATTGATTTCTGAGGTACGTAGGTGAGTCGCAGTGACTGGTCCACGGCACAATGTCGGTTTAAACTGGGGCTTTTTCCTAAAAATAATAATAATAATAATAATAATAAAACATTGGCAAGAGGAACAGCGCTAGTCACAGACTCCTAATTATACGCTGCAAGCTCTAATGCGCACAGGAGCTTCTTATTAAAGCGTCTTCATCCCGGATAAAGAGGTATACTGAAAATAAAAGTGCATGACTTTTTTTGTGCATGCATTATTTTTATTTAAGTAAAAACATTGATATCCTGTTGTCTTAGCGCCTATACTTCAACTCTCTGGTCTATATTTGGTACCGCACGACGGCCTATCGCGGTCTGCTCCGTAAACGCATAGAACCAGGGACTGTCTGCGATTTACTGACAGGGTTATAACTAGCCACAAAAATGTTTATTCTCGTTTGATGCGAAACATATTGTGACACAATGAACATCCTTTAGATATATGCAAAAATCTATGTAACAGAAATATAAAGGGCATCTGTAAACCTCTAGTACACTTTCAGTCAGTGATCCTGTTTCTCTGTTTCTTCAGGACCCGGCTTTAAAATCACCGTAAAGATTGAATAAGATGGCGCACTTAGACCTGGAGGATGTAGCGTTTCGGCGGATGAAAGAGGAGGATATTGAGGCTGTAAAAGCTCTCATCAAGGTATTTTTCATATAATCATGAAGATACACTATATGGACAAACGTATTTGGCCAAACCTGCAATAACATTGTATCTAAATACATATACTCCATACAATATGGAGTTGGTCCCCCCTTTTGCAGCTATACGATTCTTGGAAGGCATTGATGTTGGACGAGAAGGTCTGGCTCACAATCTCTGTTCCAGTTCATCTCAGAGGTGCTCGATGGGGTTGTTCAAGCTAGTCAAATTCTTCCACACTAAACTCATCAAAACATGTCTTTATAGTCTTTGCTTTGTGCACTGGGGCACAGTCATGTTGGTATAGAAAAGGGCCTTCCCCAAACAAAGTTGGAAGCATAGCATTGTTCATGATGTCTTGGTATGCTAAAACATTAAGATTGCTCTTCACAGAGGATAAGGGGTCTGATTGAAACACCAGAATTCAATAATTAACAGATACTGTGTCCATATAGTGCATATTAGTTTCAAATCTCCTGTCTTCGTCTTGTATTTGCAAAGTAACAATTCCGTAATCTTCATTTATCGTGCATAAGTTCTGCTTCATTTACTCTTTTCTCTTTGTCTGTACAGCAAGGATGTGAAGGGATGGAGAACCGGCTTATCCTGCACCTCATTACGAGACCATTAGCAGTCCTTCTGCTCGCCACAATCTCTTCTGTGCTCCGCTTTGTAGTGCACTCCTTTATGCTAGCCTTGTTTATCCCTGTTTTCCTTCTCATCATATACCTCAAGCTCACCATCCCGCGGTCCATGGGAATCCTGGGCTCCAGCAGGCCCTACTGGGACTACCTGGGCAGCAGCTACCATGCTAGTTCCCAACCAGACATACTAAACCCACATGCTGCCAAAGCCAAGCTTATGACTGACCAAGAGAAAGCCAAACGCCGCAAAAAAGGTAAAGAGAAGTTTAAAAGCAAAGAGGTGGAAAAAGGAAAGGCTGAAGACAGAGAGATGGTGGATGAAGATGATCTAAAGGAACGGGCCCGCGTTGCAGGGGAAGTGTGGGTCGCAGACAGGGATGGTGAAGTGCTTGGATGCGTCGCACGAGATGGCTGGAGTCGGCATGGCGTGTACCGTATCTGTAGGCTGGTAGTGCAGAGCTGGTACCGTAGAGAAGGGCTCGGCAGGCTGCTAGTCCAGAGCATGGAGTCCAGAGCTAAGCAGTGTGGAGTGCACAGGGTCTATGCTCACGTGCCCTTCCCTTCCAAACTAGGAGAGGTTTTCTTCAGAAAACTGGGCTACCGGCTCCAGGGAGAGACTTCTGGGGTGGAAGGTGAAGAGGAGGAGGAGGATTATGAGGAGCCAGGAAAAGGCTGGTTGGGCTTTCCAGTGACAAAGGTGTTTGTTAAAGATTTATAGCAGTGACCGGGCATATCTTTTCTAACTACATTTTGAAATTATGAAATAGTTATGTAATTTGTGATCTTATCGATTATTGAAATTCTGTAAAATCACTACAATGAGTAAAATGCCACAATTTCTTAATTTAAAATGTCTATTCTTATTGTTTATTTGTTGTGACATTTTTTTCTTTGCTTATTTTTGTCTTTTGCTTATTTATTTCAATGCATTTTATTCATGTTGATGCACTGTAACAGAATAGTACTTAACTGCCATGGTCTTTTTGTCTGTGAAAAAAAAAAAAAAAAGATCTAAATAAATTTCCTGTGAGACTGGTTTTACTCACAGTCTGCTTTTAATGATGTACAGTAGCGTTACTAGTCACAAAATGTTTTTTTTTATCTGAATGCATGTGTTCAAACTGAACTGTGAAGTGTCTCAATATCAAAATGACTTGGATGTAGGGTTTTCAAGATGTAAAGCTTTCTCTTTCACGCTTGAAAGGTATAGATATGTGCAGACTGTGGTTGTGCTGTGGTAAACTGACTAACAGCGATAGACCTACTATAGATGTCAACATCGATAAACAAACGCTTGAAGAAAAAAGAACAAAGCATACTGTATGTTCAACTATATATGTTGCAAGTCTTTGTGTTTCCCATTAAACAGCAGTGAGCAAGCATGTATGTTTCTGAAGTTGATGCATGTGGTTATCTCTCTACCTTAACCACACTCTGTGAAATATATGTTACCTACTACCTCATTCACCACCGGATGTTTGTACAGTTATGTGTATGTGGTGAGAAAGTGCACCTGGAGCTGCACTAAACATCAGTGTCATGATATGAAAATTGATCTTTATAGGCTAATTTTCAGACAAAATTGAGTTAATTGTTAATAGTTTCATTGAGTTGTAACAGCCAAAATGATGCCTGCATGATAGGGCAGAAATGACCATTTAATGACCATGTCACTCTGAAAAATCACATAAATTAGTTAAAAATCTGCAGATTATTTGAATACTTATTGCCATTTGCAAACACATATAGCCGACTGTAGTGAACAGCGATGGACTTTTTTTGCTTCCCGCAAGACTTGGTTCACTGTAGTCAGAAATACCTGTAGGTTTTAGTTATGCACGACACAGATTACAGACTTGAGTAACAAGAATTTGAGTTGAGTAATAATTTCTTACTCATTCCAAGGTTGGATAATTTTCTAAACAGGTCACAGCATACAGCTAGGTAATCAACAAGTTCGCAGTTAGTAAGGTTACCACTTCAGTATCTCCTTTTGCATGAATTGGCACCATGCCTTGTTTGTTGTGGGCTTTGTTGTTCTGCCGCGCCGGAGCCCGCATTAGTAAACACCTGCAAGTGTGTCCCCTAACCAAAGTATACCTATTATTGTCTTCAGGAAACAGATGCAAGTTCACAGCTCTGGAAAAGTGTGTTTGGAGCTGTGGTTGAGTTTGTCTGCACGATAGGTCTTCGGGGGTGTGTCTGTGTGTGTATGTGTGTGTGTGTGTGGGCGGGTGGGTTTCGGAAAGAATGACTCTGCATTTCCTGCCCTAATTCGTTCATACGTGCTGTGCCAATTGATGCATTTAAGCTGCTCTTGCCCATGGTGTGTGTGTGTGTGAATGTGTGTAAACAGACTGTGTAGGTGTGAGCAGAAATTGAAGAAAGAGGTGAGATTTGGCTGATCAGTAATATTGGTTATTACAAATTTTACAGTTACAAATTTTTATATAATAGGATTGTTTTTCTTTATGCATAGCGACTGTGCCTTCTTGTTGTTGTTATTATTATTATTATTATTAAGATCAATGATATGAAAACATTTCAACTTACATTGTGTGTGGCACAGTGTTTCTATTTTGCCACTGTTCTCTGTTACACAAATGAACACAACAACCAGCAATCCAGCTGGAACTCAAAGATTTGAGGCTGAATCGTGGGAGCAGACAGATGTAAAAAATCAGGCATACACTTTTCATTCGTCTACCTCACACACACAAACAAATAAAGATCAAGAGATCAGAGGGAGCTCTTTGGGAAACGGTGATTTCCCTGGCCACAGAGTGCATTAAAGGGTAAGTTAGAGTGAGACTCAGACATGATGCCAACTGTACTGAAACTAGGAGAGAGTTTCGAAAACAACTGCATACAGTCAAAATGAATAGGATACATAATAGCAGTGATATGTGTGCTTTTGCATTCCATTGAGCACTTGTGACGTCATGTGGTCAGGCTGAATTTCTAGGCTCTTCTTTGTGGTGAAGAGGTCTCAAGTGAGTGAAGGAATGTGTGTTTTGAAGAAAGAATGTAATCTAGCTCTTTGGAAACACTTTGTCTGGAAGGTAATCTAGCTGTCTACTGGATTTACTTCACAGGATGTCCATGGGAAAAAAATAAAGGGAAAGACCCAGGTTAAAAAAAAATAAAAACAATAGCGAAACAAAAAAAAACCCAGCATGCTGAAGAAGGTATAATGGGAATGATTAAAGGCCATGTGGGAAAAGTGAATTGGAGTCTTCCTTGGTTGGGTGCAAGGGTTCTGGAAATTTCCAGCTTTCCATGGTTACGCCACAGGCTGCGTTTTGTGACGCACATCTGAGAGTAAAAAAAGGTTACAAGTCACGTCAAACACTTAAGAGACTAATGTGTGGTCAAGAGCCTTTGTGTAAAAATATCCTATTCTTTGCAATTGAATATTTATATAAATAAATAAATTATTTCCATCATTAGGAAAAAGGAAGTAGTATTGTGTATGTTTATCTTAAAAAAAATATTTAACTGTTGTACTTTCTATTTAAAAAAAAAAACATTATAAATAAACTTCCCAGACAAAAATACACTGTATTTTGTTGAATCATGGTTTGCTTTGATCATGGCACACATTCACCATGGCATCACACAGATAAGCTTTTCCAATGTCAACATTTATTTCCATTCAAAGTTAATTTCTCTCCAAGATCTTATATTGATGAAGGGAGAGTCAGACCACTGTGTAAAGCCTTCCAGCACATCTCAAAGATTCTCAGTGGGGTTAAGGTCGGAACTCTGTGGTGGCCAATCCATGTGAGAAAATGATGTGCTTCCTAACACATTCTTTTATCATTTATAAGTTATAAAATATATATTTGTCATCTTGGAATATGCCCGTGCCATCAGGGAAGAAAAAAATGCTTGATAGAAAAACCTAGTGATTCAGGAGGTAGTCAGGTGACCTAATTTTTTGGGCACATAACATGCTAACTCTAGAACTGACTAACAGAAGAAACTCCAAAATCATAACACCGCCCCCACTGGCTTGTACAGTAAGCACTAAGCATGATGAGTGCATCACTTCCATTCTTTATGCTTCACAGCAAATTGAAGCCTTTTTCAGAATAGCTTCACTGATAACTGATTTTCTTAAGGCTCCACAGCTGTCTAGTTCCAATCCCATGAGCTTTCTTTGCATTGTGTCCAGGGAAATGCTCTTACTTTTACTATTAAACATAGCCGTGAGTTGTTAGTTTATCCTTAGTTGTTTTCTTTTTTTTGGTGCAGAACAATAATTTGACCCTTCTGAAACAGAGTAACATCTTTATCACGACCACAGGATATGTCTTTAAACATAGTTGTTTAAGAAAAAAGAAGCCACTCACTGCATCAGCCCTTACTGTTAACGGTTAAATAACTTGTTGCCAGCTGAAACTGCAAAATTACTCACTGCAGTAATATCCAATGGAAGACTGTTACCTATTTGCTTCGTTAAATCCAGGTGTTGATTTATTTTATTTTATTTTATTTTTGGTTGCGCAATGTATTTTAAAAAGCACATCGTACAAATGCTAAACTCCAGCACATCATACAGATGCTCAAGTGGATTGAGATCTGGGAAATTTTTAATACCTTAAACTCTTTGTCATGTACCTCCAACCATTCCTGAAATTTTTTTACAGTGTTGCAGGACGTAGTTAGATCATTATGTTTGCCCATTTTCTTTCTGCTTCTAGCACATCAAGAACTGAGTGTTTACTTCTTGCCTAATATATCCCAACCCTTGACAGGTGCCACTATAACAAGATAATCAATTTTATTCATATCACTTCTCTGTGATTTTAATTGTATGACTGATCAGTGTATAAATCGAAAAAATAAAAATCCATTTGTTCATCCACCTGAATAACAGACCATTACGTGATTGTTAATACATGCAGGTATTGGCCAATGTTTGTTGTTTCATAATGCGGTAAGAACAGCTCTACAGGTCCCTTTAAATAACAGCTGTTTTTAATACAACTCTCTAAAATTGTCGGTTAGAATTAACTTCAGCCCTCCTAACTAGAGTTTGAAAACTGTTATCACCCAATCAGGGACCACCTTTCAGTCAACTGTATCAATATGTCACAGGTCTTTTATACCTCCTTCTTCCTCTACTTCACTTTCAAAACTCTCACTCATTTTTGCATGACTCAACCACTGAGTTGGTTTCATCTTTCGGAATGATGAGCAAGCTGGACAGGTGAGTAAAAAAAAAAAAATCCCTTAATACTGTGAAAGCTAGTGTAAATGCTGCAGCTGTGCATGCCATAAAACCTGCTGCTGATGGAGAGTTCAGGGATTATTAAAAAAAAAAAAACATAGCATGGAAAATGTAATATTTTATGAATGGAAATATATCCAATGATGAATGCCAATGCATTTTTAAACATTTCTTAAATATTACAGTAAGAGAAGATGAAACTCTTGAATGAAAATGAGAGTGCTAGATGTGTGTGCATGTGCGTGTGTGTGTGTGTGTGTGTGTAGTTTTGCACAGCACAATCTCTATATCTACGTATAGCTGTTGTTGTTATGTTGTAGCATTTCCTACATGCATGAGTGCCTGAGACATTTAAATTTAAAAAGCCAAACCCTCAGATGGACAAAGCCTCTTACTTTTCACTTAACAAATGATAAAAATATTATTATTATTATTATTATTATTATTATTATTATTATTATTATTGTTGTTGTTGTTGCTGTTAATTGTGCCATATAATGTATCATAATTATAATATAATATTTATGATTCTTGTTATAAATCAATTATATATGTAAAGTTACAATAATTACAAAATGATTAAAAACTATATATAATAAAATATTTTAAATTATTTAAATTATTAAATTAAAACATTAAAAAATATATATTATGTACAATATTGTAAATGGTTTTTCAAATTAAGATTATTTTCCAACTTTTTACAACATATAAACGTGATATATTTTATCACCACTCATGACTATTAATAGGTATGTGAACCATTGTTCTTTGGTGCAGAGTGTTGCTGACTCAGAGGAAGTTTATTTACCACTATAAGAACGTACGCTGGGCACGTGGGAGGAATGAGACCTACCTCTGTTTTGTGGTCAAGAAACGCAACAGTCCCGACTCGCTCTCCCTTGATTTTGGGCACCTGCGCAATCGCTCTGGATGTCACGTGGAGGTAAGATGTGGATGGTGGGAATATGCAACTGCATGAAGAAAAATAGATTGCCAGGAGAAAGTCAAATGCAATGCTATTAACCTGTAATTTGTTCGTTTAAAACCCTTACATAACTGCACTCACACCTGGGCATAGTACATCACTGTTTATAACAATGATGAGATGAAATAGATATTAATAACAGTACATAATGCATCGAATCCTTTTTCTTCCCCTCAGCTTCTCTTCCTGAGCTACCTTGGGGTACTGTGTCCGGGTTTCTTAGGTTCTGGTGTGGATGGTATCAGAGTGGCCTATGCGATCACCTGGTTCTGTTCCTGGTCACCCTGTTCAAACTGTGCTCAACGCCTTTCTCGCTTTATGTCTCAGTTTCCCAACCTGAGGCTACGCATCTTTGTCTCTCGCCTCTACTTCTGCGACCGGGAGGACAGTCGAGAGCGAGAGGGACTCCGCTGCTTGCAAAGGGCAGGTGTAAAAGTGACTGTTATGACCTATAAAGGTAAAAATATATATATTTTCTCATTGGCTTTCTCTGAATCTTTGTGAATAGCCAACCCTGAATGCCTAAGCTAAACTGAATCACAATAGGTGATTCACCTAATGTGGTGAATCAAGGTTGGAGTGATGACTACATTTAACCCTAACCATAACCCAAACAGTGTGCCATATCATGAATAAAGCTATAAGATGAACACTAATCCCAACCAGGACAGGAAGCTGTCCGTAGTGAAGGCAATGTGAGGGTCCTGGGAGGGTTCTGTAGTCCTTCCACATGCATAATAAAAACTAGTGAAATACATATATTTGATCAAAATGAAGGCCTGTACAAGACCCGTAGTTTGCAGATTATCAGATAAATGAATATTTACACCACTTTACAAAATGGTTTCATTTGCTGTGTTTTCACACTTCATGTAGAAGTGAGACTGGAACCTTAATGGCTAATTAACCATTTTATTATATCCATGCGAAAGGCCTGGGTTCGATTCCCAGCCAGTGTTCAAACCCCAGCCACTGGATGCAGTGCCGGTCCCAAGCTCGGATAAAATGGGAGGGTTGCATCAGGAAGGGCATTTTTTTCAGCTTGGGTGTATGTCTGTGTTTGTGTGTGTCCCTTGGGGACCCTTACTATAAGTCCTGGGCCTGGGCAATACACGCAGAGGGCAAAACCCTACTCCTAACCCTTAAATTTAAATTTACTGTCAGCACAAATGGACATTTACTGTCAGCACAAATTTCTAATCACAAGATTGTTAGTTTGTACCTCTGTGCCATATTCTCTTTCTCCACAGATTATTTCTACTGTTGGCAAACCTTTGTGGCTCGTAATGAGAGGGCTTTTAAGGCTTGGGACGGCCTTCACCAGAACTCTATCAGACTTTCCCGGAAACTACAGCGAATCCTGCAGGTACAAAAAAAAAAAAAATACTTAATTTAACTACCTTTAACTTTTAGAGTTTGTCTTTGTCTTAACCATGTCTGTCTTTACAGCCTAGTGAGTGTGAGGACCTGAGGGATGGCTTCGCTTTGCTGGGTCTTTAATGACATGACAAGAGTTTACATGACAATATATTATGGTGCTGTAAAAAGATATTTCCTGAGACTTGAATCACTGAAACATTAATATTTTTTTTATATCGAAATAGCATTATTGGTTTTTTTTTCTCTGGTAAATGTGTTTGGGGGTGCTATGTTTGTGCTACTTTTGAAAAAGAAATACTACAATAAAGAAAGAGTTTTCGTATGTCGCGCGTATGTGTACGTTATTTCATTCAGTCATAGGAAACTATTAACTGTTAGGAGGAATATACACTATATAAACAAAAGCCAAATCTGCAGCGACATTGTTAGCTATAACAGTTTCCACTCTTCGTGGAGTGTTTCTATGGGAAATATATATATTTAACTTCATAAAAACGGTGCTGTTGAGATGAGGAGAAATGTGGTGCGCGGATACACGGTGTATTACGACATTAACGGTTCCGTTAACCCCAGTGAGACCACGGCTGCAGCAAACTAGCGGTTGAATTAAAATCCAAGATGGCGGCCGAGGGGGAATACGAGTCGGTTCTGTGTGTCAAACCTGACGTCAATGTGTACCGAATTCCGCCGCGAGCGTCGAACCGGGCCGTCAGGTAAAAAAAAAACCGTGAGCCGTGACCTTCATCCTTTATCGTTACCGGCATCTCACACATACACACACCCTGTTACATCACATACAGTCGCATCAGGATTCAGTCGCATCTCCTTCAGCGTCATTAAGCCCTGTTTATTTAAAACCTGCATCTTCTTGCGCGCGCGTCGTGCTTACACTCATCATGTTTATTGATGCTGCACAAGATTTAGGCCTGTAAACCATTACGTAATGTAAACACGCCAGCAGTAGGGATTGCGAGTGTGTAGTAATAATAAGAATAATAATTGAGCCTCTTTATTATGCTCAGAGACTGTTAGTCTGGTCTTCACACGAACATGTCATAAAGCCTGATTATATATGAGTGGACAGTGTGTTAACATAACACACACTCATCATCACTGACATTTCAGCAAAGTCGTGACGAGTTCAAGTTTTATTGGAGTGCGTAATCACCGAGCAGTGTCTTGCTAATATATTTGCGTGTCTGTGTGTGCGTTTGAAAGGAGACGTGAAGGATATGAAAGATTGAGACATCGTGTTTACGTTTTCACTTAACGTGCTGACGTCAGCAGTTTCCTGACAATGACTGGACGATGCTGTTTGTTTAATCCCGTTCCTGGATGCTGATTGGCTCATCGGCAGCCGCGTGGGAGAACCGAGAAGAACTCGAGCACGTTTTATTGCTGAGTAATAAACGATTATTGGACAAATCATCAACAAGGGCATCAGAACGTGACATGCCTCATTTGGCGATCTGATAAACCAGACGGGAAAAATGAACCATCAAAAACTAAACATGTTTTATTCGGAATATTTCCTCATTTAAGTGATGACTCCTGCAGCACACTCTCATTTTGAGATCACAGGAATATGTGAGAGTTTCAACATAATGGAAAAATGTTGACACTTTTATGGATCCTACAAAGGCCCAATGGGACAGGGATTGAATATTATTTACCCCCCCCCCCCCTTTTGATTTTGATTTTTAATTTTTTTTCTCTCAATCACCCTATTATACTTCTTCCAAAATAAGGCTTTAGAGATTTGAAATTACTGGAACTGATTAAGTACCATTGCATCTTAACACATTATAATGCTAATGAACCCACAACTTTGTTAAAGAAATGTGGTCAAAGGAGGCACAGTTGCATAGTGTTTAGCACTGTGGCCTCGCACCCCCAGGGCAGAAGGTTCGATTCCCACCGCGGGTCTGTGTGCATCCCATGACTGGTGGGTTTCCTCCTGGTAGTCCGATTTTCTCCCACAGTCCAGTGACATGCAGACTAGGTTTATTGTGTTGTCAAATTGCCTGTTGTGTGTGTGTGTGCGCCTTGCGATAGATTGGCATTTGCCCAGGGTGTACCCTGCCTCGTGCCCTAAGTCTCCTGTCATAGGGTCCAGGCCCCTACAACCCTGTTCATTTACATTTACAATTAGGCATTTGGCAGATGTTCTGATCCAAAGCTACTTACAAAAGTGCTTAAGTTTCTGCCATTTGATAGATCCTTACACTAGGTTACTAAGTTACTATGTACTGTACTATCAGCAAACACCATTGGGAAGGTTTTTAATTTATTTATTTAGATTTTTAAAATTTTTATTTAAATTATTTTTTTACTTTGTCCACAGGATAAGCAATATATAAGATGAATGAATGTAATGGGGGGGGTGTCACTTAAAACTTAAGATCACAAAGATCAAAAACAAACTTCAACAGTAAAACCATAGTTATGTTTAATAGTAGAAGTAAGACCATGTTCACATATGCTCACAATGTGATGAGAACTGACAGGATTGTGAATAAACAGCTGTGTGGCCATACGAAAAACACTTGTTAGTGAGACTAATCAGGAGAGAAAGAAAAAGGTCATGTGATCTGATGAGTTCAGATTGACCCTATACCAAGGTGATATGTTTGTCAGGGTAAGAAGGGAAGCTCAAGGAGCGATGCACTCATGATTTTCACACATGAATTGGCCACCACATTTTATGCTGTAATCAAAGCTGAAGGTGATTAAATGAAAGTTTGTGACTTTTTTGTGTGCAGTGTATTTTAGTCCAAGCTCAATGTATTACTTGATAAATCACTTAATGCTCGTCTAGCAATGACGCTTCTTACAGTACATTGACCCAGATATTCTCTCACCCATCTGGTCGTGTCGAATATTTTTTTACGAGATCTTACAAAAGTTGGTGCTTATTTTGCAAAAGAACTAGTTTTTCTTCTATGTAACTTTTTGACTCCTCTCATGTCCCATCCTCTAACTCAGGGGTCTCCAAATCCAGTCCTGGAGGGCCAGTGACCAGCACAGTTTGTAATTTACCAACCCCTAAACACTCCCATTGAACCTAGTAATTAACAGATTAGGCCCTCCAGGACTGGATTTGGAGACCCGTGCTCTCACTCACCTTTATCATATATAGTTTCAGCTTTTAGTTTAAATACTCATCATGTAAAAGACATTTCAGAACTTTCATCAACTCTGAGTTAGTAATCCAAGTGGGTGTATGTTATATTTTTTTACCCTGTATGTATAGGTTGATTTCAGAAAACCCCAAATAAATTGTGGTCCAAATTCTTGGGGGGTGTCTTCTATTAAAGATGTATGTTGTATTATAATCATTGTTACCGAGTAAGAGACAGTTGATGAGTGTACAAAACTGTACATACTCTTAGTAATTTTATTAAGTACCTGTTCAAGTGCACTTTGTAGTTATACAATTAGAAAGGGTGAAAAAAGCAAAATGAATCCATTCTGTCACATTCTGTCACGAGACAGTAGTCCAGGATTGTCACTAGTTGATTCTTGTTTTATATTACAAGTGCCAAAAATATTTTACTTCTCTGGAACATCCACACAACAAGCTGTTTCCTGTTGTCAGTCAAGCTGCCGTAGCTATAAACTTAAACAAAAACCAAAAAAAACTCAGCTTCTCATATTACCAAAAACCTGGAAACTGAAAACTGTCAATTGAAAAACTGAAAAATATCAATTAGAGATGGGGTAAAAAAATCATTTCAATTAAGTGTCACAATTCTTTGGTATGGCAATTCATATATCGTCCATGAATCTGAAATCGATTTATAAAAAAATGGAAATTTTATGGATTTTTGCATTTAAGGTTGGTAAAATGGTGCCGTTCCTCTATAATCTTATAGGAGGTGTGCTCTAAACTATTCACACATTGGCAGGCAGCACAGCATCATGTGTGGTAGGAATTATTATTATAAATTTGTTTAGAATTGTAACAAAACCTGAGGGGGAAAAAAAAAAAATCTGGATATTTATAAAATTATGATACTTTCTGATATCACAATACAAATCGAATTTGCACCTAGATATTGTGATAATATTGTATCAGTTGATCCCTAGTGAGTTCCTTCCCTAGTGTCAATGATTAAGTTTTTTTTACATCACATTCTGTTAATTTGTGTTTATTACGAGGCTAAACTAATGTAGATCTTTCACAATACTACCTTTTACCAGTCCCTGCGAGATACTATCGAATGAAAACCATACTAGAACAATTGCATTAATGAAAATAAAATATTTTGCTTATGTTAAAGTCAGATCTCCTGTCAATGCTGCATTGTCAGAGTATTCAGCAGTCCTGTGGTATAAATAAGTGTAGCCCCTTTGTAAATATGCACTGTTTATCAGCTCCTTCTGCTTCAGGCTATTGGAAAGCGACCATCACTCCACATCTACTGTCCAGATGTTGCTTGGGTGGTGCACCGTTTTGAGTATACTGACATGGTAATGTGACTAGAGCTGGTATGAGTGTATCAAGTCACGCAGTGTTGCTGGAATTTTTAAATGCCTCAGTGCCACATCTAAGAAACAAACTACAGGCCAAAAATATCAAACCAGCATCATTGTGTGAGCCGATACTGACACTGAAGTTAAACAGTTTCTTTTCAAATGTCAGAATAAGTAAGACTTTATGTCTGAAGGATGACAACAGTCACCGTTGTGAACCGTCTTACCAATAGGATTAGTTTATGGCTATAAATAAGTCAACTTAAAGTAGTTATGTTTTGCTTTATAGGGAAGTTTCATGATCATTTGCCTAGCACCGTTTTGTTCCAACCAGCTGAGACAAACTGTATTTATTTTGAATGTGATCTGAGTCGAGTAGACACATACTTCACATTTAAACATTGTGGGGTTTTTCCCTCAGCTTTTTTTTTTTTTTTTTTTTTTAAGTAGCCATGTTGTGTGTTTACTAATCTGACTAGAGAGATTGAGAGACTATGAAAATGCTTTTCTTTCTCAACTCGTATCTTGAGCCTTTTAAGTAGTCTCTGGTCTGATGAGCTTCCTTCAGTTAAAAAATTTACATAAGAGCCTCTGATTAGCTAAACCACAACAGTGGATGCGCTGCAGAAGCTGAGCTGGGTCAGGGCTATAAAAGTAGAGTCACTCAACTATGACATATTTTGATACGTTTATCAGCTCTACTGGAAGATTATTTTTGTTTTTGGTTGTTTAAATCCGATGAAGCGCTTTCCTGGTCTGATCTGTTAGTTGAGTTGCCACTTAATAATATTGCAATACTAATTACCTGCTTGCTTGATTGATTGATTGTTTGTTTGTTTGTTTGTTGGTTGCAGGGCAGCTGATTGGAAGTTAGACGCTCCTGACTGGACAGGCCGAATGAGAGTGACTGCCAGGGGAAAAGTTGCCTACATTAAACTAGAGGATAAGATCTCAGGTTAGAGGAAGATGAACCCAATAGAAGCACACACACGCACACACACATACACATAGATTCTGCACGGTAATTCCAATATAGCTAAGAGCATGAATTTGTCAAAGCAAAAAAAAACAGATATGGTAGTAAACTGGGACGCAGTGAGGGAAGATATTAGGTACATAGCTCAAAACCTCACACTGGTTTTCATTTTATTATAATTTTTTCCTAAAATAGGAAATTGTTAGAAATATATTTTTTTTCACCAAATATTCTTAGGTCTTATCTTGTTAGGTTGAAACGTTTCACTTCTAATAAAAGTAGCTTCTTCAGTCTGTGGGATTATTTCGTAGAATTCCACAAATTTGTGTCCTCCCCTGGCCAGAGAATGTGAAAGAAGAGCGTGTCCTTAGATGTGGCTTTCCTGATGGACCTGTGAAGAGGTCTTGATCTTCCTGGGGATCTCCACCTCTGTTCACAGACAAATTTTCCACTTGCACATAAATGGATCTTCATACTTCTCTTAAACCATATATCCTCTCTGTCCATTTGTACATTTTTGTCCAAAAATGATGATTTCACCAAAAATGTAAAAAAAAATATTCTCATATTGCAAGATTTTGTAATAGTTTAAATCCTAGAAATCAATCTTTTAAAAAGATAAATATGAATGAATTTGATAAAGAACCGAGTCAGCCTGAAAGTACACTGAAACACACTAATTCTTTGGCCTGTCTTTAGCTTTGATTATGTCACACATTAGCCGGTGCAGTGTTTTAATCATCTTATGCAATGTTAAAACAATTACTTTCTTCCAGAGTCACACTTATTTTTGAATGTGACTCATCGCCAGTTGGTCAGGTCTCGGCGATGGGAGAGTCAACCCGCTCGCTAAAGTCTCCTCCAGCACATCGCAGCGCAGGGTTCAATGATTCCTAATGATCCCAGATAATTCTGAGTCCCGGAGAGCCACCAAGGAAGAAAAACTGCATTGATGTGATAAACTGGTTATTTAGTACATTCAGTAATTTGACCCATTCTAAAACAGTATGGCTGTTTAAGAACTGAGAACCGACTAACTACATCAGGTAGGGTAAATAGGGTGTTGTTGCTAGCTGAAGCATATTAATCAGTGCTGTCATTTTCCAATCATAGGATATTTTGGTGCAAGTGTGCAAGTAGGCTCATTTACATGCTGCTCTCTGATTAAGATGTGTACTCTGAAACCTTATTTTTGTATTCATTAAATATGTGATAAACGTAAGATCAGCATATTCGTAAATTCATCTTGGGTGATTCAGTTGAGTCATCTGGAAATTCCTGCTTTTTTTTTGCCGCCATGTTGTCCTCATTAACTGTCACCTGCTTGCTATTTTTAAAAAGCATATAGTGATTCATATCAGACACTAAGGGCAATCTTCAATCTATTTTATAATTACTGATATCTGGGTCATTCATGATGATTTCAGCTTCAAAATGAATCAGGAGCAACAAAAACAAGCAATGAAGAAATATGAAAGATTTTTGGAATTATTTATTGTTTTAGAAATGTAATGAAAATCTTTATTTTTGTTAGAAAACTTAATCACCACAGGCAGTTTACAGCACGTAAAGTGGGTAATGTGATATACGTAATTCCAGCCAACCAGATACAACATTATCTGATTGCCGAAAATTACATATATCACATTAGGGAAAAATTGCTATATTGCTATATATTATTCGTAGTGCCTTAGAACGGTTCCTGTTATTACTTTAATCTTGCTAATCTGGCTACTTTAATCTTGCATTACATCTTATATAGTGCAATGTGTGTGTGTGTGTTTTTTCTCCTCAGTGTTTCCTGTGTGCTCATAGCTCCAACTTACAGGCATCCTGAAAGTTTTTTTTTTTTTTTTTTACAGCACATTCTTTGTAGCTGTAATTTGCTTGAAAAATGTATCTAGGTGTTACTGCATGGTACTGCCAAGAATTTGACCTTATGACGTCGAAACCCTGTAGAAAAGGGATAATTTCTTTCTTTTTAATTATTGTTGCAAATATCTTCTAGCAAAATCCTTCGACATGCATTTGATTACGCTGATGAAGGAAAATGAGTTCATTTTGCAGTTGTATTTTGAACATTCTTAAAGTTTCAGAGAATTGCACTGTGGGTGAAGAGATTAAAATAAAGCTACTGATTTTGGTCAGATTATCAAAGATCAGTCTTTATCCATGACGCATGATGTGCTCATGCATGTTTCATGACACCGAAACTGAGTCAAAAAAAAAGACACACGCTTTTAGACGACTTTAACCTTGATTATGGTGCACTAAGAGGTTCATGTGTGAAAATGATTTTTTATGCTTCCAGAACCACCCTTTTACAATTTGAGTCCGAGAAAATTGTTGTACCTTCAGAGAAGAAAAAATGCATAGATGTGATAACCTGGTTATCAAGTCATCAGCTGACTTAATTTTATTTCCACATGGCTAGACCTGACCAACTGAAGCCACCCCATATCATAAAACTGCCTGCAGTGGCTCGTACAGTAGTCGCTATGCATGAATTGTATATTGCTTCATGCACATCCCTTCTTTCCCTGACGCACCCATCATTCTGGAATAGGGTCAATGTGGACTCATCGGACCACATGAACTCTTGACATTTTTTGGCCAGGCAGTGTATAATGGCAGCTTGTTTTTTTTTCATCTAGGCTATGCAGTTCTACTGGAGATCTTATGGAATTTACCCAAAAAGCAAAATAATGGTTTCTTCCATATGCAGAGAAATTTTCTTAAAAGGCCATATTACATCATCCATTTCTTCACTTACAAGACACTGAAAACTTAAATATATTCAACTCGTCAGGATGTGCAGGTCATTAAAGGCCATAAAAGTAATTCTTGCTATGTTCCTTAGAAGAAACACCTTTTTATTTAACATACCAATCATAATTATGACTGTTGTTTGTTTGTTAGTTTGTTTGTTTGTTTTGGAGCAAGAGTGATGAGCAGTTCTGCTAATTAATGCTGTTCCATCCCGTCCTGTAGGGGAGCTGTTTGCTCAAGCCCCAGTGGAACAGTATCCTGGTATTGCAGTCGAAACTGTAAGTGACTCAAGCCGCTACTTCGTTCTTAGGATTCAAGATGACAGCGGTGAGTTCGATAGCGTTTTATATTTTCAATCTGAATGAAATACCATCTCTCAAAATTAGACACCAGAGACCCCAACCCCCTCACTTTCTTTTTCAGGTCGTAGTGCCTTTATCGGCATTGGATTTGGCGATCGGGGAGATGCTTTTGATTTCAACGTAGCCTTGCAGGATCATTTCAAGTATGTCACTCGTGTTCATTTCATTCTTTTTTTTATTATAATCCATTGGGTACGGAAGAGTATTCCTGTAATGGCTTTCTTTAATAGTCTCTCTCTCTCCCTCAGGTGGGTAAAGCAGGATAATGAGTTGAGTAAACAGGCTCAAACTCCAGACTTAGGCCCTAAATTAGACTTGGGATTTAAAGAAGGTCAGACCATCACTCTTAACATTGGGGTAAAGGCACTTCATCTTCACAGTATCCCACACACATTACACATAAAGCTTATGCTGCTGTTTTCTGTAAAAGATGTCGAATATAGTGTATATTTAATAAGCCTGAAATTAACAGTCATGTGATTGTTAAGATCAAGCTCAAGTGCAGAAATTTTAAAAGGAGGCTTTCAGTACATTAAATAATTGTTTATTCATTTCTCTTATGCCTTTTATTTTTTTTCATTCAGCAAAGTAAAAAGAGAGAAAAGTCCCGTCCGCAAAGTTCAGGTGGTTTTGGACTACTCCCACCTCCTCCGAGTGGCAAAATTGCTCCGCCTCCTTCCGCCACTCCGACCAATAACAACACAGAACCACTAACGAGCAGTAGCAACATAGGTATGTTGTTCTCAGTTTTGAGAGGCTGTCAGACAGAGTAAAACTGGATCTGGTTATAACAACTCCACCGAATGTTCAAAGTTTGAGATAATAATAGTAATAATGATAATAATAACCAATCACTGATTGATACTTTTTTTCCTGATCCTGTGACATATTTTGACAGCTCATTGGTCTTGATGATGCTGTTTCCGTTTGTCTATAAGAAACTCAAAGCTTTCCAGAAGTGGCCGTATTATTGCATATTGCAATCATGTTATATTTTAGTTCCACACATCCAGACTTCATTCATCTAATTATGCGACTTCTATGGACAACTAATTGCAGCAAAACTAATTTAGAGGTTTCGCAGCAAAGAGACGTAAAAAGATGTAAAATCCTAGTTTAGTCCATTTCATTTCCAGGTTACTGTAACGGTTGGAGATGAATATTTACAGAAGGGATTATAAAGCATGCATTTGACTCTTGTTAAAATATTTCGTCCTCTCCTCAGGTTGTTTGCTGGACCTAGACAGCAATGATTCTAGCACTTTGGTCCAGCCAGCTCCCCCTAGCACAAATGCTGACCTGTGGGGAGATTTTACATCTGACAGGTAAAGTACGCCCACCCACCCCACCACCACCAAAAGGAGCTAGACATACTGGCACAATACATTTACTTAAAATGGTTGGCTGGAATACATGTTTCAAAACAGTTTTGGCGCTGCCTAGTGGCCAGAGAGTCCATCATCAAGTTGTTCATCATGTTTAGGAAGCTATACAAAGTATATTCACTGTGGAAAACAGCTGTATTTGCAAACTTGCAGTTCTAACAACATCAACAACCAATCATAGGAGTCAAGCTAAATAGAGAAATGAATTATACCAAAGGTTGTAAGAGGTGGTAATGGCATAGAGGTAGTCATACTCAAACAATGCAAATCACAAAGAGCAGTGCTGGAAGCCATGTGCCAAGTCAGTGTTACAAGGATAGTCTCAGGTTTATGTGGATTGTACGGAGTCAGAGATAGAGCATTATAAAGTGCATGATGTGGATTTGTAGTCCATACACAAACTGTTTACTCATTGCTGAATCGGATGCACTGTTGAAAGTAGCCTCTCCGTGCTAGCATTTACTTGACCACAGTAACAAGAACAGACTGACCATGGAATCCTTAATGGATTTCCCCACTTGACAAAGGAACACATAAAGGGTTCTTGCATAAGATTATACAGCTCTGGAAAAAAGAAAGAGATGACTGTTTAAGTTTTTTTTTTTTTTTTTTTTTTACAGATGCATGTATTGCTGAGATGAACAGTTTTGTTTCATTTTCTATGAACTGCTGACAATATTTCTCCTAAATTCAAAATATAATTGAACTATTGTTATTTAGAGTGTATTTTTAAAGGAAATGACATCATCACAACACATTAAAATAACCATTTTAATAAGATCATGCAGTATTTGCAGAACTTTAATAACTCAAATAAAACAAAATGCAAATCATTTGTAAAAAAAATGCTTTGGCTATATAACATTAAAAAAAATCAGTATTTGGTGGAAAAACCGTGATTTGCAGTTACAGGTTTCATGCGCTTTGGCTCTCCATGAGTTTTTCACGTTGCTGTTGGGTAACTTTATATCACTCTTTTTTGCAAAAAAGCAAACAGCTCAGCTTTACTTGATGGATTGTGAACATCCATCTTCCTTTTGATGACATTCCAGACGTTTTCTGGAATAAATTGCAGTGGTCTGTTATTTGTTTTCCAGAGCTGTATTTCTAGACCTTGTTTTAAATTTAGTTAGTATAATGTGGTGGAAATCTGTTTAATTGAAAATTGACAACTAATAAACATATTGCAGGGACTTTCTATGGTGTTTTTACAGGAGGGGAAATGCACATTTTCTTTGCCTTGGGTGTGAGGATGAATAAATATCACTCTTCCCTTCACGCTCTCTCTCTCTTTTTCTCAGCATGTCATCTCAGCCCTCCAAGCCAGAGTCAGCCTCCACAAACTGGGTCCAGTTCTGAGTATGTGATCCCACTGCTCACTTAATTTTCCCAGTTCATCTCTCACTCACAAACGCACAAACACACACAAACACACACAAACACACACAAACACACACAAACACACACACACACACACACACACACACACAC
>JAQMYJ010000033.1:11100599-11153099 GCA_030014305.1 Clarias laeviceps
GATAGATAGATAGATAGATAGATAGATAGATAGATAGATACATACTGTAGATAGATAGATAGATAGATAGATAGATAGATAGATAGATAGATAGATAGATACATACTGTAGATAGATAGATAGATAGATAGATAGATAGATAGATAGATAGATAGATAGATACATACTGTAGATAGATAGATAGATAGATAGATAGATACATAGATAGATACATACTGTAGATAGATAGATAGATAGATAGATAGATACATAGATACATAGATAGATACATACTGTAGATAGATAGACAGATAGATAGACAGATAGAGCGAGGGAGCGAGAACAAATTGTATTGTTACAGCAGCCAGTTCACATAATATACAACAAGTAAGCAGCAAACAAGAATTGCAATGAGGGAGGAGGGGAAAAAGTTTGCAAGAGGTATACAGGGTTGTGGGGGCCAGGAGACTTAGGGCATGATGCGGGGTACACCCTGGATGGGGTGCCAATCCATTGCAGGGCATACACATACTTACATTCAACACTACCGGCAATTTGGGGACTCCAGTTAGCCTAATCTGCATGTCTTTTGGGCTGTGGGAGAAAACCAGAGTACCCAGAGGAAACCCACCAAGCACGGGGAGAACATACAAACTCCATGCAGGTGGGAATCGAACTTGGAACCTAGAGGTGCAAAGCAAGATTGCTAACCAGCCACCGTGCCGCCTAGTTGGGTTTAAACACCTAAAATAAGAAACAGTCTTGCACCTCCAGGGTCTGGGTTCGATTCCCAGCCAGGCTCGATTCCTATCTCTGTCTGCATGGAGTTTGCATGTTCTCCCCGGGTTTCCTCCGGGTACTCCAGTTTCCTCCCACAGTCCAAAGATCTGCAGGTTAGGCTAATTGGCGTTTCCAAATTGCCCGTAGTGTGTAAATGGGTGTGTGAGTGTGTGTATGTGCCCTGCGATGGATTGGCACCCTGTCCCGGGTGTACCCTGCCTCGTGCCTTAAGCTTCCTGGGATAGGCTCCAGGTCCCCATGACCCTGAATACAGGATAAAACAGTATAGAAGATGAATGAGTGACTGAGTGAGTGAGCTCTTACAGTTCTTTTGCCTCAGCTACATCAGGCTAAACCAGAGATCTGTTTGAGACACTTTTCTTTTATTAGCTGTTTTTTTTTATTTTATTATTTGGACTTGCTCACAATACATATATCCATCTATCCATTCCCTATCCCATTTATTCTGTGTAGGGTCATAGGTGCCTGGAACCTATCCTAGGGAAGTCAGGGCACGAGGTAGGGTACATGCTACATGGAGTGCGAATCCATCACAGGGCACAAACATATATACACTCATACACCCAGTCATATATCTGGAAATGCCACTCACCTTACATTGCATGTCTTTAGCCTGTTGGAGGAAACTTGAAAACATACACACAATTCCACACACACACCAGAGACAGGATTCGAACCCCCAACCCTGGAGGTGTGAGGACACCACCATGATACCCTGCGCATGAACTCATTTACAAACTATTGGCATCATTTAAACCTCTTCAACTCTGACCAGGCAATTACTAAGGATGCTGTAAATACACTTAGCAGTGCTGTACATTCAGGTCAATGAATGAGGTCTTTGTTTGCTCTGTAAGCTTCACATCTGGCACTTGTTTGTGCCCGCATGAAAGTAAAACCTCCCGACTTTCCCAACTGTTTTGTTGCATCCCGTGGGATTCTGATGGCGTCCCAGTGCAGACCTCTAGTCTCAGCCAGATGCTGTGAGAACTTTTCTGGCAAAATAAATGATATTGGGACACCAAATGGGTCTCCTAAATAATATCTGGTTTGCAGTGGTTCTACTGGGTAGAAGGACGCTGCCGCATTATCCATGGCAATATTATAAGAGTCACACTCAATACACAGTATCGAGACACTGATCAGGCATAACATTAAAACTAAAAAAATCATTGTGTGGGTCTCCCTTGTGCTGTATCAGGACAGCTTTGGTCTCTCTGGGGGTGTGATTTTAGTGACGGATCCTTTAGGGTGAGGCCTCCATGGATTGGATTTGTTTGTCCCATGCATCCTGTGGATGCTTAGTTGGATTGAGATCTGGAAGATTTGGAGACCCCATCCACAACTTTGTACTCTTTTCCTACTAAACCCTACACATGGCAGGCTATGATGTACGGGGTCTTCTTTCTATCATCACCAGTGTTGACCTTTTTCACAGGTTTGTGCTGCATTGGACTTTCTGTGGGATCTGACTGGATTGCATAGGCTGGCCTTTGGTCCATGAGCCTTGGGCGCCAGCCTTGGGTGTCACCAGTTTACTGATATATAGTTGCTAAATAATGTTATTTGATTCACCTTGCAGTGGTGTTAGCCTTGTGGCAGACCAGTTTATATGGGTTTTTTGTCAGTAGATCTATACGTAAAACGTGCATTGATATTGAAGTACATGTGTTAATTGGATCTAAGATAATAAAAGCTTCAGCTTTAAGGTTTTTAAAAGTTCAACCCATAAATATCTTCCCAAAAAAGCAATAAGGATTATAGGAGGATGTATGTTTTTAAACCTTTCTAATGCATATTTCTTACTTTATTTCAAGAAATGTAGGACTGGAGCATTGTAGCTACATCTAATGCAACAAGCAAAGAATGGATTGCATTTACATATTTATTTGTTTCTTTAAATTTTTGCTTCACAATAAATGTATATTGGTTACAGCTGTTCTCTTTCACTCTCTCTCCCTCCTTTGCCTTTCTGGACCATATTTTGGTGTAAGGTCTCCAAGACATGAGTTCACACTAAAGAATGTGCTTTCCAACCCTTCCTGTAAACTCTCTCTCTCTCTCTCTCTCTCCCCAGTTTTAGATTTATGCAAAGTGAACAAACAAATTAATTGGTATTTATGCATGCATGCATTCCTCGTTTTGTGCGTTGATTTACTTGGATATCTACACATTTTCAGTGTTAAAAAGTAAATGCCAATCGATGATCTGTCAATGGAAATATAATCAGGCACTGGCAGATTTATAAACATGATCAGTTTATTTATAAATAGCATGCATAGTGCCGTAGTAATATAATGTAGTAATATAATGATATAATGTTATAATGAGGTGTGAGAATGCTGTAGGTTATGATGAAATTCAAAATAGGCTTAAATACTCACAATTCTCCTTTTGGTGCTTTGTCTAAATATATCGGTCTCTCCTTTTCTTCTTTCTCTTTATCCTTCTTGCTCCTTCTCTCCGCCTCTCTCTCTCTCTCTCTCTCTCTCTCTCTCTCTCTCTCTCCCTCTCTGGGCACTACAAATGTCCTGCTTGGTGGACGGCTTTAAAAGGATGACTAACCAGTTACAAAACATATTGACAGATACAGTGTTGCAAATGATTGGTTCTATCTATCTATCTATCTATCTATCTATCTATCTATCTATCTATCTATCTATCTATCTATCATTGTCTGTCTGTCTGTCTGTCTGTCTGTCAACTTGTCTATAAGTTTGTAAGCTTGTCTGTGTTTCAAGTCAACTGCCAGCATATCTGTCTGCGTCTGTCCATATTTTTCGGATTCTTCCCTTTCTTTTTTAATGTCTCTCCCTGGTTTATGCACCATCACACATAAACAATCTGTAGTTAGAAAAGACACATACTGAAACTCTGAAGTCTCTTTGTCAGTCTGAACTTTAAAGGGGAAAGTGGTTGTGCAACAAAACCTCCAGTTACACACTCTGAACACCAGGGATCAGCACAGGACATTGACGAAAATGTCTAATCTTGCTCTCTTTAACTTTTAGAAAATCTCAGCAAGTTCATTTCCTAATAAAGCAATCCTGACACCTTCAGTTGAGACCCAGGATTGTATTCTCTAAAGCAGGCTATTTTGATTATTTATTTAGGGTTCACAGCAGTGCCTCTCTTATCAATCTCAGGAAAAGTGATTTTAAGTGGACCGGTCCTATCTGTGCATTCTCACTACTGATTCAGTTTAGTACAGAAACCTGATCTGCACATCAAAACCCAGACTCGATTGACATGTTGCTTCTTCTAGTGTATTAAACCAGACACTAAACATGCATCACACAGGTGGCGCATTACTGTACAGGCAGCACTAGAGCAAGCAGTAGACACAAGAGCCAACACATTGACGGATAGATCCAGCAGTGCCCAGCACAAACCGGTAGGACAGTGTGACGTGAACATGCTGCCTTGTTCTGCAAAGATTTTTTTGTTGTTCTTCAAAGGTATTTCAGCAATGGTGGTGGGGTGTCAGGGATTTGATTAAGTGCACACAAGGGCTACATGCCAGGCTGTAAACACTGGGTCATCTCCAGTGTTGTTTATTGGTAACAGACATATTTATCTCCCACCACCTGTGGAGCTGCTTCCCGAGCCCCAGGAGAGCCCATAATTAACCTCTCTTTATTAGTCACCTTTTCCTGTTTCTGTTTTTGTGAATGTTGTATTCAATAAAATGGTATCATTTGTGGTATAAAACTTTGACATTATTCATTTGGATTTCAATTTTACCCAAAGCATCTGACAAATCCGGTAGAAACAGACAAATCCAAACTTAGAACTATTAATGCTGAATAAAATTCCATAACACCAACCAAAAACTAGTGTAAAAGCATTTTAGAAAGAACATCCAAAAACACACACAATGTCACAATTACTCAAACATACTGCAGGCTTTAACTGGAATATGATTGCTCTGAATATTACAGTTCAGCTGGCAATTATTCTTTTAACCATACCTGATGAAGAGAGTGACAGATGTTACTGTGTGTTAGAAACATAATTTTTTTTGCCTTCAACAAGCAAAGAAAACAACTAAGGATATTGATGGAATTGCTTGAACTAGGTAAAGAACTGTCCAGTGCATTATAGGAATTGTGGTGAACCATCAAAGAAATCATTAATGACCATCATCATCATCATCATCATCATCATCATCAGAGGTCACTTGAATGCTTAGTGAAGTTAAGATTATATAAAAAAAAACTACAGTAAAATGTATAGCTATATTTACAGTGAAATTAAAAGCATTTCTAGAAAACAACCATAATAAAGCTAAAAAAAAAAAGTTTTAGTTTGTTAAAAGCATAAAGATTGGCCTTTGCAGTAATGAAAAACGTCATGTTGACTAAATGTGAATTTAAATAATTATTAAGATATTGCATAAGATTGTCAGGACACTGCCATGGCTAGTGTATACTGGCATTGTATACTCACTCAGAGACACCAAGTCATTTATTTTTAGAACTGCGAAATAATAGTAAAAAAAAAAAATGTAAATGTTGAAAAAGATTCATTGTAGTTTACATTAGTCAACATAAAGTGCAAGAGTTTGCATTCAAGATTGCATTACATTACATCTCGTCTTGTTGTTATAGAGGCTTTATATCTGTTTTCTCCAGGGTTTTATACGGTTTGCTCCACCCCTTGTAATTTGTCTCAGTGTTTCTTTTTAATTTGAGAGAATTGTTGTCTTTAAAGACCAGTGGATGGGATATCGGCTTCTGTAACTATTTGCCAAGGATGTCCTCTATAAATAGATATGTAAAAATATAAAATTCATCTAAGACTTTTAAGGGTTTATTGTTTGTCCCTGTGAGGAAACAGTGTGTACTTCCCCTTTCAGAAAGAACTCCAAACAATAGAATCCTTTAAGCAAGCCAAATATCCTTCCCTGTAGAAAATACCCTGTAAAAACCTCTTGAAGGAAGCTTTACATAGTTACAGTTACTTGCAAAAAAAAAAAAAAAAATGTAGGTAGTTAAATCAATAATAATTAATCATGATGAGCAAGGAATTACCGTAGCGTGCACTTGTTACATAGCACTTTTATTCTTCTCCTGTACTTCATAGTTTCCTCACTTACCTACTGTGTCTTCTGGTTCAGAATTTACACTATAAGGCCAAAAGTTTGTGAACACCTGACTATAACATTTAAATGTGCTTTTTAAACATTTAATCCTCATCCCCCGCTTTACTGTTATAATAACCTCCATTATTCTGAGAAGGCTTTCCACCAGAGTTGAAAACGTGTGGGGATTTGCCCAGTCAACCACAAGAGTATTAGTGAGAACAGGCATTCCAGGCACTACACAGTTGGCATTCCAGTTTATCCCAAAGGTGTTCAGTGGGGTTAAGTTGAGAGCCCTGTTAAGGCCATGTGAGTTCTTCCAACCAGCCTTGGAAAATATGCATTTCTGGAGCTTGCATGTTCATACTGGAACAGTTCAGTTCAGTTTTATTTATATAGTGCATTTAACAGTGGTCATTGTGGCAAAACAGCTTTACAGAATCTACACTCAACTTCACACTCTGTAAATTGTAAGTAGACTGTTTAATGCTGTTGTAAGTTGTTGTCTTTTCCTATTTTGCTTTCACGACTATTTCTTTGAACAGATAATGTTAAGTGTTTACATAAACTAGGATAAGTGTTCACATACTTTTGGCCATATAAGATACGTGACTTTGAATCTGATTTCAGTTCCTCCCTCCAAATGTTGGCCATGGTTTTTTGGATCAATCCTAATAAATATACACTAAATTGCCAAAAGTATTCTCTCGCCCGCCTTCAAATGCATACGAATTTCAGTAACATCCAATTCTTAATCCAGAGGGTTTAATGTGATGTTGGCCCACCCTTTGTGCAGTCATGTTGGAACAGGAAGGGGCCATCTCCAAACTATTCCCACAAAGTTGGAAGCATGAAATTGTCCAGAATGCCTTGGTATGCTGACACATTAAGAGTTCCTTTCACTGGAAGTACAGTAAGAGGCCAAGTCCAACTCCTGAAAAAAAAGAGCTCCGCACCAGTTCCAACATGACTGCGCACCAGTGCACAAAGCAAGGTCCATAAAGGCATGGATGAGCGAGTTTGGTGTGGAAAAACTTGATTGGCCTGCACAGAGTCCTGACCTCAACCCGATAGAACACCTTTGGGATGAAGTGAGCCAGGCCTTCTCGTCCAACATCAGTGTCTGACCTTACAAATACACTTTTGGAATAATGGTAAAAAATTCCCATAAACATACTCCTAAACCTTGTGGAAAGTTATATCTACAAAGGGCGGGGCCAACATCATATTAAACCCTTGGATTAAGAATTGGATGTTACTCAAGTTCGTATGCATGTGAAAGCAGGCAAGCAAATACGTTTGGCAATATAGAGTACCTTTTTTGTCTCCGATCCTCAAAGCACAGAACTTTTGTTCACCAAGATTATTAATGATAGTCAATTATTTATTTGCATCCGTAATGTAAGTGTGGTGGGGTGCGGGTGGCGGGGGGTTTGAGTGCAGATTATAAACATCTTTAATAATGATAATCCAACAGCACAAAAGATAGAACTCGAATTATAGCATCTATGGTAATCACAAGTTTATTTGTAATCGAGGTCTGAACTCAAATATCAGCACAGGGCAGGATCTCAGTGTAACTGATGCAATGCTTTGGTAACACAGTAGGTAAAAATAGACAAACAGGTGAAAAAATTGAAAACATCAAGCGGGGACTTCCAGTTAGTCACTGGATTAATTAAAGATTTTCTCCCTCAGTTCTGGGAAACAAGAAAAACATACAGTATATGATACCCATAGATGCTGGTTGAACAGGTTCTAGAAAACATAAGACCACCATGTCTACAGCTAAGAACATTAACAATAATTCACTCTAACACAGCCAAAACAAACTCAAGGACTACACTGCTAATCCATTAAGCCCTAACAAAGTAAAAGAGATTGTAAGAAGCAGAAGAGTGGATTAGCCGTGTAGAAACCGTGAAACTAGTATAGCAACAGCCTTTACACATGCCAAGCAGCCATGGAAGCTAAGCTACCTGTCTAAGAGGGTCTGTCTCATGGAGATGCTATTAGAATCCATAACGTCTCTGGAGAGGCTTTATTTGAAACTTTCTGGAAAAGTAAGCTTTTTTTTTTTTTAAAGATAAGATGTTCAAATAAAAACCATCAACACTGTATAGGAATGTATATAGGAAGCAACGGGCATAAAATAAGGAATGTATATAATTTTCTTATTATAAATAAATCAATTGTTTGAATACAAATAAACATAATTTAAATATTAAATAAATTATAAAAATATTCATCTTAATGCATATTATATGCACTTCGATTTTGTTGGGCCATGTGTAGCTTATACACATATTAATATTATTTCTATGTTACTGAAATAAATTAAGTTAGTAAATTTAAAGAACCTGATTTAAGGAGGTTTACATAAACACCACTATTTACCATGATTATTTTTTCAACTTTCATATTTTATTTGAGTAGAAATTCTGCCTTTGATTTAAATGTCTTGGTACATTAATTCTGCAGATCTTTTTCAGTGTAGTAACAATATGGAAACTAAATAAGGAAAAGTGTTACCAGTTATCACCCAATTAGACAAAGCTTAAAAAACAGAAGCCAAGCTAAAAGCAACCTGTGCTAACTGGTTTACAGCATGTATTATCAGCTCAAAGTCAAATATAACCAATTTAATTTACATTTAGCCTGTGTTAATTGTCCTAAATTAGATGTTTAACTGGTGCCATCTTTAGATTGTTGGTTGACCTCTATAATTACCTACAGAGATCTGATTTCCAGTAATGATAATCTTTCTTGATCTTGCCTAAAGGGAGATTATCAGCTTTTCACTGTGGCGAGATGGCACATTGAGCTGCCAAAAGATTTATCACATAAAAGTCCAGTTCATAGTTTAAGGCCAGTGAGGGGTCAGTGATCAGGGTGTTGTCCAGTGACTATGCAGCTGTGCAGAGAGCAACCATTGGTCCTCTGAAATGCTTTCTAAAGATTTCTTAAGGATTACAAAATTGCAAATGTATTTGAAGAAGTAATACTTTGTAGTCGTATTGCAGTAGTAACAGAATGACTTCATTTAACTAATCAAACAATTAGCTAAATTTTACATTTTAAGTTTTGGACAGGGGTAGCTCAGGGTTCAAGAGTTGGAATACTGATCGGAAGGTCCCAGGTTCACAACCCCCAGCTGCCACTGTGGAGCCCTTGGGCAAGGTCCTTAACCCTCAAATGCTCCTTTGTGTAATGAGACGAATGTAAGTAACTCTTGATAAGAGCATCTGCCATAAATGTAAATGTATAATCAGATTTATATATATAATTTATCCAGTGTTAGGACGAGCATTAGGAGTGCACTCCCAGGGAAACCCCAGGGAACCGAATCCGGCCCAGGGGGTGAAAGTGTCACATGTAAACCACTAGTCCACAATGGAACCATTTATTAAAATAATCCTACTTCGTTATTATAAATTCTAATTTTATTCAAATTCAAATTTTATTTGTCACATACACAGTCATATACAGTACGATGTGCAGTGAAATGCTTTTATGACCGCTTGTGACCTTAAAAATATAAAAAATATAAAAATAATAATAATTATGGAATAAAATAAGAAATAGAAGATAGAGAACTTAGCTATAGAAAAACATAGCTATTGAAAATATAAAAAAATAAATATATATAAAAATATAAAATATAAAAACTTAGCTATATAATATAGTAAATACTGAAATATAGAAAAATATAGAAAACCTTAGCTGGTGTAAATATAAATGTACAGTACACATTATGTAATTGAAAAAAAAATGGATTTGTACACTGAAAAAGAAATATTAATTATATATTAATTATATAGTATAATTATTATACTTAAGTATTATTATGATATATTATTATTTTACTAGGGAAATCAAATATATGTATATTCACCTAATGACCTTCCCACCCAAAAACGCCTTTGAAATCATTGAAAATCATGTCTACATTATTATTTAGTGCTCATTACAATCATCTCAGGGGTGTCAGATTAGACTAGTATTCCAGTAGCTCACACATATTGGCTATAAGCAAGTCAAACTTTAGCTTTACATGAAATTTTGCTTCTGATTAATTTATTTGCAAACTCTGTAGCCTTGGTTATGCTTGTTACAAATGGAAATACATTTTTTGTTTTAGTTTTTTGGTGTAATTGCTACTAGCAGTTTTAGAAAAGTAATAAAAGTTGTTTTTCACATGATAATATGCTATTAAAGTCATTTCGAAAAATTTAAACTTTTGGCACATTGTCAATGCCTTAATTTACACACTTTATTCACTCCTTGACAAACAGTGATTAATACATTTTGGCTTTACTGATTTACTAAGTGGTACTAAAATGCTTCTTTGAACCCATCATGAAGTATTATTTAGGCATATCTGAAACTGATTCTGTTGCTCAATTTAATTTAATTTAAATATAATTATTAAGCTATTAAAATACTGAATCACGTGTGTTCTAAGTTTTAACCAAAGAGCGATCAGTCATGTGTTTTGCTGAGTTGTGCATGTTCAGTTTATCACATCTCTTTCACTAGGCTCCAGGCAGCCAGTCATTCTCTTGATACCTCTTAGTATCACCAGCCATATCTTTTCCTTCATTTATCTGTCACTCTACCCTTCTGTTGACTCTGGACACTATTTGTGCCACATGCTGTGTGCTGGCATGCAGCTGAGTGCGTCTTTTTTCTTTTTAATGTATGTACAGTCTGCTGGACATCCATCACGTCTGTGGGGCTGAGTCCAGAGTCTAAAGCTACGGCAATTGGAAAATTGTTGTCTTCTTCAAGGTTGGTCGCCCCAAGTATATTAGGCTCTGAAGGGGCCCAGAATCCATAGTGGCACCACTGTTACCAATATACTGTACACAATGTTTATGGACATACGACTTGGAGGTTGGTGATTCACCTAAAGAAGGGTGATTATGCACAACAATGTGCTGATTTTTTTATGAGAATTAAATTACCTTTGATTTGAATGTAGAAACAGCAGCCATTTATTAACACTATTAGTAAATAATGATCATTTAGAATTAAGAATTAAGCTCTTGAGAATTGAGTATTAAGAATTGAGTATTAAGAAATTAAATACATTCACTAGCACTTACCATTATGCTTTTACCTTTTTTAAATGTTTAATTGGAAGCTGGAGTTCTGGCATCTGTATTAATTTTCTCTCTCTCTCTCTCTCTCTCTCTCTCTCTCTCTCTGTTCTGTATGAAACAGTATGTAAATGATTAAAAGCTGTGTTTCTAAAAAGCACCATAACACAATAAATTTGAGCCTAAAATTGAACAAAATAATTTATTCCAAATCACCTACCTAATCTAAATCTAAATAATACATGAATTAAAAAGACATTAATTAAAAATAAAAAATAAAAAAGTTCCATCTTTATTTTTATGCTGAGGAAAGGTAATAGTCGGTTTACTTTGTAAGATGATGAGCTGTTTTTTTTTTTAAGACAGGAATTAAAAAAAGAGTCTGGTAAGGAACTGCTGATTATAGCTGCTTCAAGTGAGATGATTTTGCAATTTTGTAAAAAAAAAAAAAAAAGTCCATAATATGAAATATATAATAGCTTTATACTTATAATAATAATATTAATAATAATAATAATAATTATTATTATTATAATTATTATTATTATTATTATTATTATTATGTGCCCTTTAACAAATTGTAAAATGCAGTCATGAAACAAAACATTGGAGGGAATAAGAAAATAAAGTGGTTTTAAGAAAATAACCACTAATTTGTTCTGCACTCTACCATTAGATGAATGTACTGAACTGTGAATAAGCCATGTTCTGTGCAAGGACTGAAGTGAGGCGAATGAATACCGTATGTGCATGAAAGAATGAATAAAGGAGTGAGACGGAAAAGCAGGGGGTAGTGACACTGCGAGGGCACGCAGTTCAGGGCAGTACGAGGTGCTGATGTGTTAGACAGTGTTAGATGGGGCTGTTACTATTTCTAGAAGGGACACCACTGAGGCTCGCAATGCACCGCATGTTGAACTACAGCGTTGATGGAGAGACAGCGCTTAAAGAGTTTGCAGAGTAAAAAAAATGGAAAAGATCTATAATGTTTTAGAATGACTTTATGAAAAAAATAAGAATAGAACTGCACAATGCAGTCGCTGGCCTTGATGATGTGAGTTTACCTTGAACGTGTATCTTGATGGATTGAAACGAGGAAGTTGGGAAATTGGCTTTGGTGTCTCATGTCTGAAGCGAGCCGCTGAATCCCTGAGCAACATTAATCTGATACCTCGGCAGTGTATCTGTGTTTAGTGACATGTTGTCCTAAACAAATTTTGTCTCTCACGTCTTCACAGATTATTTTCTACATGGATTTGAATCTATTCTGGCACAGTTATGTCATGTTCGACAATAAGAAATAGCTTTTTATTAGAATATTTCACATATAAATGAAGTTGAACTCCATACATCAAACATTTATAACAAACTCACAGTAGTTATACATAAAATCAAAGAGGATGTTTGATACAAGCTTATATGAGAGGAAAATAGTGCACTTTGTTTAAAGGTATGATTAGATACATCTCTAATATATATATATATATATATATATATATATATAAAAAATAATACGAGCCATGTCAAAATTCTCAGCTATCTTAAAATTCCATGATTAAAATAGTTCCAGAAATTCTAGATCAGCTTCACGGAGCAGTGGTGTCTACAGCAGGAACTCTCTTGGAGTCAGTTTGCATGTTAAACAAGCTTGTAAATTCCTCACTATTAACACCAGTTCAGGCTGTCAGTTATTTTTCCTTCCGTTGTCATATTGTTATTGTTTATGAAAGTTGGTGTGTCCGCCAGCTGCTTTGCAATATCACAGTTTCAGGTGAACAAACGTGCAATTTCAGCATGCATGAGGTTACACATAAAAAATAATAATAATTTAAAAAAAACATTGTACAGTATAACATTAAAAAGTCAACATGTCATATAAAAATATTTATCAGTTCTGCTTTAAAATTCTAAAATGCATTGAAAAGTGTTGAGTGTATTAATATTTAGTTTTTATGGAAATGCTAATGTATTTGCTACAACCATCAAAGCAATTTGTAAAAAAAAAAAAAAAAAAAAAAAAAGGATATGTAAAAGTGTTACTGAGGACAATTTGTACAACTGTAGAACATGTTATTACATTTAGGACTGAATTAGTACATAGTTTCCATGGCAACTCTGTGGAGTGCATTACTGTAAACAATCTGTTCATAATGTATATTCAGAGATGCTTCTTATCAACAGGCAAGCCAGGCAACGGCTTGCGGCCCCAAGCCAGGACGGGCCCCCAAAGGCTACCAAACATATATTGTATATGAGATAATGTTAATAAATGCTGGTTGAAGTGCCCTCCTGCAATATTTTGCATAGAGTCCCAACAGCCTCTTAAATCGCCTTAAATCTGTTTTTAATCGTTGTTTTTTTTACTATTATAACTATATTACTATATTCATATGTCAGCATACCTCCCACATATACAGTACATAACACTGACTGTTTTTTTTTTTTTTTTTGGATAGCACTCTTCCTTTTCTCTATCTTTCTCTTTTCCTTTCCCGCTCGAGGTTTTCTTCCATTCCTCCTCCTCCTACTATCTTCCTGGCCTCCTCCTGTGCCTTCTGCTGTCTCCTTTTTTCTTCTTTCTCTGTTTCCATAAGCCAGGGTCCCCCGAGGTAGGAGAGGATCTCGTCGGGCTTGCCTCGGTGCGAGGGCAGTGGGTGCAGTAGTCCCCTTAGCAAAGTCAAAGCTAAAGTGCTTAAAGATTCAAACTGAGAAGGTACAACCACTACTGCCTCCTTCTCTTCCTCCTCTCCAATGTCCCGTCCTCTCTTCTTCCTGGCCATTTGCTTGTTCTTCCCCATGTCCCTCTCTTCCTTTTCTTTTACATTGTTGAACCAGTTACAGAATTGGTGGTATCCTGGGTCATCTGATGTGCTCTCCTCCCAGGGGAAACAACTGGTGAGCAGGCAGTATGTGAGGATCCCTAGGGCCCAGCTATCCAAACTGGGAACCACTGGCATCCAGATTTCTTCTGTCTCCTCTTTCTGCTCGGTTCCTGCACTGTC
This sequence comes from Clarias laeviceps, assembly GCA_030014305.1. Lineage (NCBI taxonomy): Eukaryota > Metazoa > Chordata > Actinopteri > Siluriformes > Clariidae > Clarias > Clarias laeviceps. The sequence goes on from JAQMYJ010000033.1 coordinate 11,114,567, forward strand.
CTTCTTTCGGTTCTTGGCCTGTTCAACCTCAGGTACGCAGAAAGGCGATTCGTACCAGACAGCACGCACTTGGGTGCCCTGAGGACGCACGAGACCAAAGTCACCTAGTTTGACCCAGCGACAGTTTGGGGCACACAGGAACACATTCTCCGGTTTAATGTCACGGTGGACAAAACCCAGGGAGTGCAAGTAAGACACAGCACCGCTTAACTGGGACATCACACTCTGAGCCTGCACTTCGCTCACCCCCACCTGGAGAGAGAAAATGAGAAAGGGAAGAATCAATGCATGTGGTTTTTCTTTCTTTCTACATTAGCTGAAGAAATCCAAAATATGCAATAATCTCCTTCGATCAGTTGATACTGAGATGTGTCTGCATCTTATGCTCTGTAAAGCCTTCATAATAGTTCTAATCTCTATACATTTTTCAATTCAATTCAATTCAATTCAATTTTATTTTATTTATATAACGTGTTCAACCAAGGTCGTTGTTTCAAAGCAGCTTCACAAAATGAAAAGAAAATTGCGGAAATGTGAACGAGTAAGAAAAATGTGTATAAATTATAATGATTAGATTAAAGGATTTTATCCAGACATACTGTGTGTTAGGCAGCTGGAAGTTCAATATAACATTGATGTCTAAGTTAACATGGTGTCCAGTTCAGCACCAGGATAAGTCAGTCAAGTGCAAAGGGCAAAGGGGGTCAGGATCACTAGGAGCTCAGGAGCGTGTGTAGCTCCAACCATCTGGGAACCTCTTTAGTCCAACTAGGGATTGTGGAGGCCAGTGGTGACCATTGTAAATGGTTCTAATTTAAGTTCTATAAATTGGTGATTTTTAAGGCTGGTAACTCTAAATGAACTTCTCCTCTGCAGTAGAGGTAAGTTTTGGTCTTGCTTTCCTGGGATGATCTTAATGAGAGCCAGTTTCATCCTGGTGCTTGATGGGTTTTGCAAATGCACTTGACAATACGGTTCTTGCAAGAACTATTCCAGGTATAGCTGACCTTCATGTCTTACAATAACAACTGACTTGCTACTTAATTGCATAATGGCATGGGCGTTATTTCATAGTTTTGAAAAAAAAAAAAATCCAGTATTGTTCTAGAATGTCAAGAGTCAAAAGTCATATACTTTATATGTACAGAAAGAGACAAAAAATCATGAAAATTCACTATAATGTAAGCCCTCTACGTAGTACTAGCGTGTCCTCAGATAGGAGTGGGCTGATGACAGGACCAGGTGGTTTGCCGTGCAGCAGGAGTTCATATACAGTTGATCCAGTACCTGATCCAGCCTCTTGCTTTCTATCACTGCCATAAATCCTAATGTAATTGCATAACTTGATGCGTCTAATTACTTATGATATATTAGATTCCCAGAGCTAGTAGGGAGACTAAATCATCTCCACATGTGTTATAATATCCTTTAGGAGAATCTGCAAATAAGCAAACCAAAACGTAACCTGAGTCTAAGCAGAATCAAAATTACACCCAACAAGCTGTCATGTTTTTTTTTTTTTTACTAGGAATAAATAGATTTAATTTAACTCACATCAGACACAATGACATCGTAGAGATCTCCATAGAGAGCAGCCTGCTGTGCGAAGATATAGTGAGAAGGCGTAGAGAAAAAGATTCCAAGGGCACGTGTGAGAGAGGGATGAGTGCAGAAGGAGAGGGAAAGGTTGTATTCACGCAGAAAAGTGTGGAGAGTCGTAGAGCAGCGAGGAAAGAACTTCAGCGCCATGGGTGTGCCTGGAGATCAAAGACATTAAAGGTTATACAGTATTATGCATCCTACAAGAAATACTTCTGGCCTATTGTATAGTATATTTTACATCAAAAGAAAGTTCAAGATTAAAGTGAAATCCTGCCGCATGATATTACAAGGCGAGATCGAGAATACATTTCACAATGATTTCAGAATCCTGAAATAAAAAGAGGCAGAACTAAAGGTGAAGGAAGAATAGACATACGAGAGTAGTGCTAGGATGTTCTGAACTGCCTGACTAAAGGATTTAAGTGTGGTGTGCTTTCTCTTCTGTCACCCACCTCTCTGTTTGTGCACAGCAAGCATGACTTTGCCATACGACCCCTCTCCGAGCTCCTTGATTACTCGAAAATGTTCGGAGGTCACCATCGACGACATACACTGAGCTGTGAGATAGCACAGCTCGTCCAGATCTCGTGCTGCATCCTGAGAACAAACCAGTATTTTTTGTCACTTTGTCAGAAGGTGTTGCTGTCATAACATCAACATGGGAAAAAAAAACAAAGGGTACGATCTGTACATATGTTCGTATGTGATTTCCCGTCTGTCTGCCTGTCAGTAAACTGTCTGTAAAAGTCTGTAACATAAATCAGGCGGAGAACATGGGACATGGAACACACAATAGCGGTAGCCTGTAACGCTTCCAACTGCTCAAAATAGTCACCACAGGATTTCTGCTAATCTTCATGTAACATAAAACTCATTGTCTTCACCCGACTATATTTATCACTGACCTTTTCTAAGTAGAAGTATTTAGGTTATATAAATATGTGTTGATATAAGGATTTTATCCCATGCCAGTTTATCGCTTACAATATGCATTAATTCTATACAGTACAGCTGCATCCCTCCGCAAAGAGCCCACACATGCAGCATACACTTTAATTAAACGGATTGAGCTGGTATTCGGACATTAGCGCGTTTGAACGCGTGTTATGGGAGACTGTAATGTGTACTGCAGCCGCGTAGTGTGTTCAGCGTTGCTAGGTTGTGTGAAGTGGGCGATGCAAGCTGTTCGTCCCTTGCTGATAAGGTCTCTAGAAGTAGCCTTTGATGCCCTGCCAAACGTACATGCACATCTCGCAACTCACCGGATTTTCCATGCAAGCTGGATCTCGGAGATCTAAAATAAGGTTGACCCGGTCAAACTTCACAATCTGTCACGACTGAACAATATATGAGGGCTGTACGGAAAGTAATGCAAAAGTGGGTAGAACTTGTTGCACATGTTGGTAGAGGAACTTTTCCTCTGTAGAACGGTACTATTCATCAGCCTCCACCACAAACGATGCATTTGCAGCATTGTTGCACCCAACTTTTGAATCCTTTTCGAAAAATCCCCTTGATGGTTTCCCATTGTGCTACAGAATGTTTATAAGGAAGACCTCTGACAAAAGCAATCTGCACAGATGGATGAAAAAGTTTTGAAGACAAACCACACAGTGGGAGAGAATCAAAGAGGATTTGAGAGTTGGGTTCAACGATGGTGCAAATGCATCGCTTGTGATGACTTTATACCAATTTGAACGTGAGTGTATAAAAATGTTATACCCGCATTTGCATTACGTTTTGCACAACCCTTGTAGTTCATTTCTGAGTCGATTTGTAAGATCAACTTTTTTTTTACTATCACTGAGCTATTTTTACATCATTAACTCACTTCTCGTATATTTGATATGGCTGTGTTTTTACAATTATATTTATATTCATGTGCAGTTTTAAGTTTTATTGGATGGTCAGACGATTGGTATATATTTAGCAAGGCATGCTAGTGCCTTTTTCGGTACCTTCACAGCTCTTACCCAGACTTGTTGATGCAGAATTCAGGAACTACAAAAAAAACACAGCTTTAAGTGGGAATTTAGGACCACGCATGTAGTATATAGTATTTTTAAATCTCGTTTAAGGTACAATTGTGAACTTTAAAATAAATTATGCACTGTAAAATCTGCCTCTACCAACCACATCTGAAATGATACATCTTGGTATATATCTGGATGCTGATATTAAACCACACAGTAATAAATTCATAAAAACATATAAGCTAAGCCATGTAGCACAGTTGAGACTACCTCTAGTTACACGATACATGCCAAGGAAATTCACATTGATATAGTAAGTGAGATCATATTAGACAGACATCTCTAACAGCTTAATAACCGGCCTATTCCAAATTGAGACTTAATAATATCTCAATGCTAGCCTTCTCTATATTCTACCTTCAAAAGGATGGTGAAGGTGCCTTTTATGTTTATGCACCAGTGATGTTGAAGATATTACCATTAAACGTTTTGCCTACCTTTATATAAATGTACGTTGAGCAAAAAATATGAATGAGGTTATATATTAATAAAGTGTATTATTATTATTATTATTATTATTATTATTATTATTATTATTATTAATATTGTTGTTGTTGTTGTTGTTGTTATTATTATTATTATTATTATTATTATACATATCAGACATTCATAAATAAATGAAAGAAATAAAAGACATCACTGCAGTACCAAGCAAAAGTACCTTTAGTACCTTTACTGTACTGGACTAAACAAAAACATGTATTTAATGCATTGTATGTATTGATATGTAAATGGTCAATACAAGACTAGACTAAATGTCTATAGACAAGAGTATATCCACTGGTGATCCTCTGCAAGGTCTGTGCCTTAGTCACTTTTGCTCATTTATCCTTATCCTGTTCAGTCCTGGACCCTATCCCAGGGGACTTGGGGCACGAAACAGGGTACGCCCTGGACAGGGAGCCAAACCATTGCAGGGAACTGGAAACGCACCAAGCACATGGAGAACATGCAAACTCCAGAGGTGGGAATTGAACACTGGAGGTGCGTTGCCACAGTGCTAATCACTACGTTCTCGTACTTTCGCCACCTGTAGTCACTTTTAGTTCCAGAAGATTTTACTGTCTGTTTTAACTCAGTGAGTGAAATGCATACTCATCAGGGTTTAAGGCAGGTGGATGATGGATTATTCTTATTATCCTTCATTCGATTTTATTCCTCGTGGTGGATTGCTTTACCAGTATGAAAAATTTAGAAAGTTTACATTTCTGATATAAAGATGATCAAATACAAACACCATTGCACTGAATCTAACCTGCCAGAACCAAGAGCAAAATGAACAAAACACATTCGTTCAAATCATCACTGTCTTTTATATTTTGTCTCATCCACTTTTGTTTCAGTGCACCTGTTATGAGATGACATGCAACTGACCCTGCCGGCATTTTGTCCCTGTAATGTGATACAGAGCAAGTCTCGCCCATATTGATGTTGTAATGTCTTTCTAACACATTTTGCCATGTTTAGGTATGGCAAGAATCACTGTGAGCTACTTAATAATATATCATTTGCCATCCTCTCACATAGTCTACTGCACATGCTAGGGTTTTATTGTGCAGCTTTATATACGAGGAGGTAAAAGGTCTTACAAGCTTGTTAGCAGATCGTTAGCAAGTTTTGAACAAATAAAAGGTTATTAGTGCTACTATTACTACTACTACTAATAATAATAATGTTAATTATAAATTACATTTGAATAAATATGGACAATGATATCTGGTACATTTAATGCACTTTTTCTAATCCTATTGTCCTTGTCTGCCTAAAATAAATATACAACAAATATAAATAATGGATAAAAATCAATACGAGATAGACACTTAAATACAAAGGACTCACTATTACAAATGCTGCAAAAGAGAATTCTACTTACAGACATGGCTGATTAGCCAAATTAGGTCAAATCTTTGCTTGTCTTCACTCTGTCCTGTCCATTTGTATGGAATATCACCTTCTTCTACTATCTAAATATGAGTACAATAAAGCTCAGTGAGTATACAGCTATCAGCTACGTGTTGGAATCGCTACAACTGTCTGAGTGTCTACTCTTACCAGTCTATTGCACCATGCATCCAGTGGTGTGTGAGTGTTTTTATAGGCCTTTCATTGGTGTGCTGTCTAGTTCGTTGATCTGGCGGTCTCATTACGCCCTACCCATCCCTTAACTTCTCTCTCTCTCTCTCTCTCTCTCTCTTAATTCTCTTGGCTGCTTCTTTCACCACAGCTATGACATGTCCCTGTATGTCTCTCACACACTCCCTCTCTTACTCTCCTAATCCACTCTCAAGTTTTTTTCATGTCGCCCTCTCCCTCTCTCCTGTCTCTGTCACCTTCAAAGTCTTAGTCAGTGGATTCCTTACAGTGGTTTGGCTTCCAGTTCTAATCAGCAGCATTCCTGATTAAGCATGACTGAAATTGAGAAGAAAATGTTTCCCCATGAAAATTTAATTAGATTTGGGCTGCTCTCCAGGGTGTGAGTGTAAATGTCATTTTCAAATTCAATAAGCAGATGTGTATACTTGAACATTTACTTTAACTTAAATACACTGTGCAAGGACTTTTTTTGTGTTTCTTAACTACTGCAAAAACACAGTATTGAAAAATTAATCCATTTCTATGTTGGAATTCTTATTTACTCACTCATCGTCAGTACCGCTTTATCCTGTATACAGGGGCGCGGGGAGGCCTGGAGCCTATCCCAGGAGATTTAGGGCATGAGGAAGGGTATACCTTACCCTGTGCCAATCCATCACAGGGCACACACACATACACACACTCACATGTGCATTCACACACTATTGGTAATTTGGGAATAAGTCTAATCTGCATGTCTTTGGACTGAGGGATGAAACTGGAGGACCCAAAGGGAACACAGCAAGCATGGGAAGAACATGCAACTCCATGCACACAGACTGGAGGTGGGAATCAAACCCTGACTCTGGAGGTGCACGGTGGCAGTGCTAGTCACTAAGCCACCATGCTGGCAAATTTGGAATTGATTTGTTTAATTAATTTATTTATTTAGCTTTCAATGATAATAACATATAGGAAATGTAAAATATTGCAAGGAAGGAAAGCAGTGCAAAATGATATAATCCATTTTTGGTGTGCTTTAAAAACTGAGACAAATGTTAAGCAATAACACATTTTTAATTTTAATTCATTCGCGTGTTTTATAAAGATAAACTCCAGAAAATAATATTAAAAAAAGATAAAATATATTTTTAAAATTAATTCAATAAAAAGTCAATTCCTGCATTTCCAGCCTGTCTCTATTCCACTGGCTTCTTATTTACCCCCTGCTTTGTAAAAATGTAAGGCATACTAATGTTTTCTTTGGCATTAATCTAACCACTGCAACCTAAGGCTATCAGCCCTATCCGCTCAGCTGAACACAGACATTCTGCCAGCGGTTTGAGTGACAAAATGAACAGCTGAAACTTTCACAGAAAGTCTCATTACATCCATCTCCTGGACTGGAGCCAAAGCCTCCTCTTGTGTCTGCCAGCTTTCATTCTGGCTCTTGTAGCCCCTTTGCCTTCACCTTCTCAAATGGATTTCCCATGGTACAAACTTGGCCAACTGTAAGTAACACAAGGCAAACAGTCCCTGTTATCACGACTGTGGCCATGCAACTACATCCAGCTGGTATATTGCTCATTGTGCGGCCATGGCAGCATCAGTGTGTTTGCTGATCATAAAGGATCATTAGCAATTGTTACATGTTACTGACATATATAAGAACTATGCCCAGTGGTGCTAAATAAAAGCATATCATTGTTTTGGAATACAGTAGGTATTGATATTGGAATCATACAGTATATAATATATCTAAACATTTATTTACTTACAGGTTTTCTTGTAAAACTTAAGTGACTAATATGTTTAACTTTTACTTGTTTTACCCATATCTCATTATATTCAAATTAGTACTGGCTTTGAAAAAGAAATCATCAGCTATTATTTTTTCAGTTATGCTTAAACTACTGTACAGTTAATTGCATACTTCTAAAAATAAAATCGGATGGAACTGTATGTACAATATGTGTAAATTCATGTCTACAGGAGCTGAACTATAATAATGAACTTAAGTACTGGTAAAAAAAAAACACCATTGGAAGGTGCATATCTATCTACACAGCACATGTTGAATAAAATCTAACAGTCTAACAGTGTGTGCATTGCAAATATACTTGCTCCAACTGGTACAGGTAGACGGTGCTTTCATGTCCTTTGTTGATATGAAATCCTGGCAAAGGTTCATCTTTATGACACCAGCTGCAATCTACAATGGTTAGACATATAATACTCCAAAATGGTTGACAGATGAACACTCAAACACAGATAACAAAACACAAATCAACAAAATCTCTTAAACATTCACATTAGACACAAGGAGTTTGGTGACAGTTTTGGGTAACAGGAGCATCCTTCCAATTTTTTCTTGCCATGACTATAGATGGTCAGGATCTTTGGACTTGTTCTTGCTATCGCATTAGTTTTTATTTGTGTAGTTTGGGATCCTGGTCCTGATGTATACCTCTAGTCTCACTTAGATGCTCTGTGAACCTTTCATGGCAAGCTTTTTACAAACAAACAAATAGATAATAATATACTACTACTAATAATACAATATAATGCAATATATTTAAATTTGGTTATATGCCTCATGCATACAGTGGCAAAAAAAGTATGTGAACCTTTTGGAATTTCTTGGTTTTCTGCATCTATTTGTCATAAAGTGTGATTGGATCCATATTTAAGTCAACAGTATTGAAAAATGAATTGGCCTAAAATAATAACACAAAAATATCAGTTCTTTCTTTTATTGAGAACAACCAAAAAACCTCATAGTGCTAGTGGAAAAAGTATGTGAATCCCAGAGTTGTTGTTGGTCTTTCAGCTGCTCCCGGCAAGGTGTCGCCACAGTGGACTATCCGAACCGCGCACAAACTTGGCACAGGTTTTACGCTGGATGCCCTTGCTGATGCAACCTTCCCATTTTATCCAGGCTTGGGACTGGCACTGCATCCAGTGGCTGGGGTTTGGGCACTTGCTGGGAATCAAACCCGGGCCTTTCGTGTGGCAGGCATAAAAACCTGCCACTGAGCAACCAATGCCCATGTGAATCCTTGAGTTAAAGACCTAAAAAAATTGAGATTTTAGCATACCTGAAGTCTTATTAAGAAATTGAGGTTGGAGGTTTGGACTAGAGCTACTTTGACTGATTTAAAACCACAAACTTTTTATGAGCCATGCCTCACCAAAAAGAGTTTTCAGAGGATCTATGATCAAGAATTGTTGATTTACATAAAGCTGAAAAAGGTTACAAATTGATTTCAAGGACTTTGGGTCTATAGTTAGGCAAATGGAGACTCTTTGTGACTGTGGATACTCTACCAAAAAGTGGGCGCCCAGTCAAAATGACTTGAAGAGCACAACAAAGACTCATCAATGAGGTAAAGAAACAACCCGCCAAAGATTTAAATGCATCATTGGAACTGGTTAACATCTCTATTCATGAGTCTTCATTGAACAAGTAGGGTGTCCATGGCAATACACCATAAAGGAAGCTGCTGCTTACTAAAAAGAACATTGCTGCACACCAGAAACTAAGATTAAACTATTTGGAAAGAACATGTAGCACCACATAGGGTGTAAAAAGGGCACTGCATATCATCATGAAAACATCATCCCAACAGTGAAGTATGGTGGAGGAATCATGATTTCTCCTGGCCAGCTAGCACTCGGGAAGATGAATTCCCAAGTGTGTCAAAAAAATCTTCAGGATAATGTGGGAATGACTGTATGTCGGCTGAAACTCTGTAGTAGTTGGTTGATTAGGACAATGACTCAAAGTTGTTGGGGAACAGGACAATGACTCAAAACACCAAAGCAAGTCCACAAGAGAATGGCTTCAGAAAAACAAAATCTGCCCTTTGGAGAGGCCAAATCAGAGCCCAGGCCTCAACCCAATAGAGATGCTATGGAATGACTTGAAGAGAGTCACATACATGAAATGTACAAAGAATATGACAGAGGCAAAGCAGTTCCGTCTGGAAGAATGCGCTAAAGATCCTCCTGAATGATGTGTACTGTATGTCTTATTCACAGCTACAGGAAGCGCCTGGATGAGGTTATGCATCTGCTTAGGTATTAATTCCAAGGGTTCCCTTACTTTTTCCACTACAATGAATGAATGTGTTCAATAAAGACATGAAAGATCAGATTTTTTTGTGCTATTATTTTACAAATTAATGCTGAAAACCATGAAATTATAACCATGAGGTTCACATACTTTTTCTTGCCACTGTATGTTCTTAGGCTATGTAAATATCAACAATATTGGAATACTGTAATATAATGTTATAACTGCTCATAACATGTACGTAAGTTTAAAATATACTGTTTACCTCTTTCATGAAGAGGCCTTTAACATGAAGCAGGCCATTGCCTCTAAGTGGACGATGTGTGTTATAGCAGCAGATGACACTTTAGCATATGGTGCATGGGCACCGGCGAATAACAGAAGGTGTTTATGTAAAATATTCATAGCTCAGACACCTTGCATAATAATAAGATAAAGTTACAGCTCTTAGGATTGTTGGAAGTTAACAACCGTGAATGAAACAGATTGTATCAGTTCATGTCATGATTACTTATGAGGGGTTATTTTTAGATGGCTTTAACCTTTCACTACTGACAAGTCGATATAGAACACAGATTCTCAGCTTTAGTCTTTGAGGACACTGTATCCAAAATCGGCATTATAATTTGTTTAAATATTGAATAAATTATATGCATGGTCCAAAGAACTGGGATTAGTATATCAAATACTAGTATCCAGTATATCTGACATTTTACTTACAAATAATTTAAAGACAAAATGTAGGGGTGTCTCATGAAGCTTAACTCTGCGCCAGGGTTACCCTGACAGCAGTTTTTTTATTTTTATTTCTTTGATTATGGTCTGATAAATGTCTTTACCTGATGAGTTGGATAAGTGTTTTGACTTAAAAAGATCAGAGCAATGTCCAAGACATGGAAGTCATAATATGACTTTGACCATATTTGCCTATTAGATAAATGTAAGGTATGCTTTTTTCCTTCATGTTTCCCTCATGCATTGGAATTTAACTTGATGTTCTATGGAAAGAACCCCGATTCCAGATTTCGTTCATTCATCTTACATAAGAAGCCTTTATTTATCACAGATACATTACACCACAGTGAAATAATTTTTTGCCAAGGTCAGCCATGATACAGCGCCAACAGTGGCAGCTTTCTGATCGGTAACCAACACCCTTGACCCCTGAGCCACCACAATAACCACTGTCTGGTCAAGGAACACTGAGCGTGAGGTAAATGGGATGCAAGTCCTTCATAGGGCACTCATGCTGCCTTCCAATTAGCTAGTAGTTCCATGTGAAGTGGACTGTAAAGGGTGTTCAGCCATGTTAAGTGAGATTCCAAATGGTATGGAGTGAAACTGCTCAGTTCAAAGGGAACTGCGAATAGTGTAGGGAACAAGTGAATGGAAAGTGTAGGGAACAATGGTTCATCATTTCGCCAGGGGTGGACAAACACCATTCATTATTATCAGGTAGGACATACTTTTATTATTACTTAATAATAATCTGAAAGTAATCTATGTATATTTTAAGCAATAATTGGATATAGGAGAAAGTGATGTCAGCTTTCCAAGTTCACTTAACCGACATTTTTCCTGCACAACTAGCAGGAAGGACCACGTATAAGTAGTACACCACGGAATGAAACATTGCCTCATTTACATCTTGGGGCTTTAGGGTAGAAAATTCATTTACCAGCATATTTTTAGGAGGTGGGAGTAAACCAGAGAAACCTGACGGACAGATATCAGATTGGGACAGATCATATTTTAACATGAAGTAGAGGTTATCAGTATGCTAAGGCACTTATTATTAGGGCCCAAGTACTATGACATCATAATGTGCAAAACACTCTCTTGCTCTTCTAAAGTTTTTTTCCAGCATCTGGGGCCTTTTGGAGGTCTTAACACGCTCCAGCACGCTCTTAACACAAAAACCAGCACACAGTTTGGATTCTGCTGCCTTTAGGACGCCTGAGTGACTGGGAGCATGGCACAGGGCCTTCATAGGAGATTTTGTTGCATAGCTAATACCCCTATCTCACGTATGCGGTTTGACTTGCAGTGAGATGCGGTGTTAGGAAACGTAATCACAGCGGCGAAACTCGCGGTGAATCATGATGAACCGTACTTATGGCCACCGCGCGAAACTGCGTAGGTGAAACAGGGGTATTACACACGCACGCATGTATACAGTACATGTAAAAACGCGTACACATTAAGATCTCATTGAGCTGAACACTAAGCATGTCATTGGTGCTACTCAAGAGAAAGTCAGTTATTTGCAAACTGTATTTAATGGAACTGTATATACTTCTCCTAGGGGATTTATATGACCGCCACCAAACTGAGCCAATATGATCTCATATCTCAAGACATTGAGGATGCTAAATATTTACGATTTTTGATATCTCAAACGGTTCAGCCATAGTGAGGCCTAGACTAACGGTGAAGAGTGGCTAACAACTTCCTGAGTGACATCAAATTGAGTAACATCATATTGTGCTGTTTTTTTTTTCAGCATCCGTATTTTTATTTTGTAGGTCTTAACACGCTCAAAAAGCACAAAGGTTGTGTGGTGTCCCTGGGTGGCTATAGCACAGGCGCTTGCTTCCAATTATTGTTGCTGTGCAACTATATTTTACTTGTTCTTTCATACCTTCATATTCATTGCCCATATCAACCAACAGGAGATGTGTGTGTGTGTGTGTGTGTGTAAAAGACGTGTTTGTACTATGGACAGCAATCTTGCAAGCATGGAGCTAATTACTTTAAAAATCGAATAAATAAAAATAAACAACATCAATTCAGATATTTCCCCTCATGAAATCTGTATAATCATTAGGGGCTGCTACATGCATTCATATGCCAGGGGGTGCGGCTGGCTCTACTACTGTGCTTCACAGACAGGAAGCGGAAGTGCCGCCATCTCCTTGTATCAAGCAACACCAGGGTCAACGTTTGCATGGTAACGTTACAGTACCTTTAAATTATGAATCTTGGAAAGAACTGGAAAGAAAGTTATTATCAAGTGACACTATCACAACAACAAAAAACAATTCCGCCCTACCAAACAGCACCTTTTTAGAACGGACGTAACCGTTTGCCCTAATATTTAGTAAAATAGCATGCGGTTTTTAGTAAAAGACCAGGGCCGAATCCCAAATATATATATCCTGGAGTTGTAGTGCACTACGTGGAAGGCTTTACAGGATTCCTAGGGCGCGTTGTGTAGTGGAGGAGCGAGCTATTTGGGATTCCGCCCTTGCCTCTGATTGCGAGAAGAAGCACGGCTAACTTAACGCTAACGCTAACACTAGCGAGCGAGCGACAGCTCTTCCCTTCCACACCGCATCTCTCCGGTCGGTGTCAAACATAAATGGCTCGTTTTAAAGTCGTCTTGTGACGGAGTATCTTATATCGACGCGTCGATGTCTTTGACCTGACAGATCCAGAGTTGAACGGTAAGTGAGTAGGGTGTGCTAAAAGCTAACGGTGCGTTAGCCGCGATAAGACTTTACCTTCAGTTTGATGGCAATGGAGAGGAATGCGTGACCGAATGAAAGGTGACGGAGAACTTTTTTTAAACAACTTTTTGCCATTTTTTCAGTTTACACCCGGTCTTACGTCAAAGATTATTTTGTTTCGTCTTTACTTTAATGTTTTTGTTATTTTATTTATTAAAATAATACTGTTTACTGTTAGTTGAGAGCTGGCTGCGAGGCTAAAGTCAGGGGAGGAGGGTGTGTGTTGTGCGGCTGTCAAAAAGACACCAGACTAAATGTCATTTCACAACCTAACTGTGAATACGTTATTCATTATTTCGTTTTAAATCAGTGCCTTAATGAAGTCGTTATTATATAAACCATTTTGTTGTTGAGCTCAGTTTGGTTGACAGGTTGTGTGTTGTCTGGCTAGCTAACGTTGGGTTGTTAGCATGTGAGGCGTGTGTTCCTCATAACCTAATGACAAAATATCATTTTATATTTGTATATGTGTAGAAATATAAATGTGAACTTGTTTAACACGCGTTAAGTTTTCAGTAGAAACATTTGATTAGTTAAACGCTTACTATACTGTTGTTATTGTTATTAATAATCATAATAAAAAAAGCAGTGCTTTTGTCACTGCTAATCAGCTGTTGCTCCTTGAGGCCACTTTTTAGCTCGCTAACTTGGTGTCCTGTCTGACGTGATGTGTCTAATTTCCTTCAAAGTTTGACTTTAGTTTCAGTTTAGATTAGATGCAGGAACGATGCAGAACTCTCCACTGAGTACTTTCCCATCAGAGCACTTAGTCTCCACAATCTACTGAAGCCTCTGGGACTTTGCTCTGATCTTTGCCAGCTTGGCTTTGTTATCTGGTTTCAGTATTATGCAATGATTATTTATCCAGTGTGTCATATGCCACTCCTCCTCCTCCTCATCATCAGTCTTCTAGTCTTATAGGGTATTTTTGTGTTTTCTATAAACCTCATTGAAGCCCATGGGTATGTCATTGTTTGTCACTCTAAACAAACAGGTCAGACACTTATTGGTTATAAAGCATGTCTTAACAAACAGTCTGTACAATTATGGGGCAAAATGCTATAAATATATATATATATATATATATATATATATATAGACGGGGATGAATAGTGTCTATATATATTTTTAAAACAATGTGGCGCTAACTCTGACACTGTGACCTTGAATCTGAATTGAGCTGGTCACTGGATTTCCTGTTGCTCTGTACGACTGAGTTATGCTCCTTATCTCTTACTTTCTATCATCTTTTGATTGACAAACTCGTCCGCGCTTATTTGTGAACCCATCTGTGAACTTGTATAATTATTTGTTATACGTCATATTGGAACAAAAACTTTCTCCGTATTTACTCAGGCGTTTGGCGACGCCTACAAACCTTTATAAAAGGCAAAGCTCTCGCAAAGGCAAAATTTCTCATAACGCAGCTCAGGCGATGCAGCGTGTCCGCTGTCATGGGTACACACTCCAATTGTACGCATACAATTTAAAAGCATTAGCCCTGTTCTGACAGGGTGGAGTTTACATGGCATTTTTCTGTTTTACTAGTGAGTTGATTTCCATTTGGATCAGCCATGTCAGTGTTTTTTGTCGGCTTTTTTCTCACTCTGACAATTAATATTTTGGCAATTTCAGCCAAATTGGATTTTTTTTTTTTCCTGATCTCAGTGCTGATAATTTTATTTCAATCTGCATACATGTTTGTGATTTAAAATTTTTTTTTATTCCATCCAGATAATAAAAAAAAAAATCTACTTGCTATATGTTGTGGGATGGGAATCACCATGGAGCACCCGATATGATGATACCTAGGTGCCGATTCGATGTGTACTGTACTGTGATTAAAAAATTAATAATAATTTCTTATTCAATATTATTTTTTTAAATAGATTTTGATGAGATTCTAAACAAACTTTCACTCACAAATAATTCACTCATACTGCACAGGTTGCCACTGTGTGAATACAATAGTTTAGAGTCAGTGTGCTGAAGCATGAATTCCCATGCAAAAGAATTGTAATATGTCACTGCATCCATTTTTTTTCTAACCAAATCTCTAGTATTTCGTCTTGTAGTGTGTGTATCATTGACTCTTCCCCAGATAATAAACATAGCTTTATTATAGTTTTTGTTTTGACATTGGTACTTAAATGTCTCTTCAATTGCTTGGACAGCATGTTGGGAATACCATGACTGTGTGAACACAGACATCGAGATCTGTAGAAAAAGCATCACACTAGAAACCTACTCCTGCAATTGTCATGTTCTTTGTTATTCAGTGGTTAGTGTGGGAGTGAAGTAAATTTTTTTACAAATGCCTCCATAAGAAACCTGTACAAAGGGCGGAATTTCAGTCCTCTTTGAAAGTACTGGAATTGCAAGTTTTTTTTTTTTTTTGCTATACATTTGGGCTTGAAATCAAAATATTATTGAGACGATGGATCAGCACTTCAGCTTTTGTTTCATGATTTTTTAAATATTTAGATGTGTTAAACAACTGAAAACATGGCACTTTTTGTTCAAACTCACCCTTTTTTTTTTTTCAATGATCAAAAATATTGGGACATGCTACTGATACTTATTCCTTGTTGGCCAGGTGTGTCCTGTTAGACTGAGTGTTTAAACTGTGAAAAGTTTAAAATTCGTGCTCCTGGTTTGAATGCTGGGATTTTCTTGTAGACACTGGATTTGTTGTTAATAAGTATAAAACTACATGAAAGGCAGAACTCCGGCTAGGAGAGACAGGCAAGCCATTTTAAATGTGAGAAAAGTGAGAAAATTGACCATAGCCTTTGCACAAACATCATGCTTTGGAATGTTCTTAGCAATGTGAAACCACTGGTGTACTGATGAACTAAGCATCGAACAGGTTGGCCAAGGAAAACATTTGATGATGGAAACATTGTGAGAGCTGAGAAGAAAAACCCAAAACAACAGTCTGTGACATCAACAACAACCTCCACAAAGCAGGTGTGAAGTCATTACAGTCCACCATTTAAGGAAGACTTTAAGAGCAGTATATAGCAGATGTACTACGAGACAGACAGGGTGAACACCACTCAGCAGCATTAATAATCAGAAGATCAGATTGAAATTCGTAAAGAAATACAGAGACAAGCCATGAAATTTCTGAAACCAAGATTAACCTAAAAACATTAAAACAGCTTGTTGGTCAGGCATGATGGTAGTATTGTCATGTCTTTGGGCTTGCATGTCTCCTACCTAAACAATCTCACTAATCTTTATTGAGGGTGAACCCAGATGAGAATGCATTTCACCTCCTGAAGAGGAGACTGAAGTGAGAAACCCCTCAAAACAAACAAGAAGTGAAAGAAGCTGCAGGAGAAGTTTAGAAACAGTTTGGTGATCTCAGTGGGTTGAAATTTGATGCAGTTATTGCAAGCAAGGGATATGCAACCAAATAGTAAGTGTTTTAATTACTTTAAGACTTTCTGTTCCAGGAGTTTTACTCAGGCCAAATTTAAGTGTTTTGCCATCAGAGGAGCCATGCTAAGTTGTTTAACACATCTAGATGTAAATCTCAGGAAAGGAAAATTGAGATTCTGATCTATTGTCATTTTCATATTCATATTTTGATCTCAAACTTAAATGATGTAAATGAATAAAGCAAAAACGATATATTCAGCTTTTCTGTTCCAGTACTTTTGGAACTGTATTATCTTGTGTTTTCATTGTATTTCTGTGAATGGAAAAAGCATGATGTCACTGTCATCTCATGCATATGCGCTGTGTTATGAATGCACAAAGACTTTATCAGATTTATCATGACTGACTTAGAAGTTGTAGTTAGTTTGATGGCTGTAATGCGTATGCAGTTTATTTTTTAAATTAACACCCTTGTTCTGAAGCTGTAGAATGAGATGCATGCTGCGCTGCTTCTGAATTTAATGCCTCGACTCTACAAACCACACAGCAAGATTTTGGAAAAGATCCAAGTAAAAGATTTAGAAATAGTTGCACTTCATTGTGTCACATGAATCCACATGTTTGCTATTTTTCATACAGTTTCCTGGAGTTAATATTTTTTCCTATTTCTTATGAAGTTCTCACAGGTTTAGGGCTCCTCCAAAGTTCAAGGTCTGTCAAGTGTGCGTGTACAAAAAAAACTTCTACTATTTGTCCTTTTTTATTTCATATTTTTTTTATTTAATTTACTTTTATTTTGTTTGTATTGACCAGGGCTTAAACAACCTAATTAGATTTCCTCCCTCGTTGTGACATCATTTAAGGTGATTCCCTCCCCCAGCTTGTTGCACAGTTTGAGGTGAAAAAAAAATTCCTTATCTAAGATGTATTTCAGCTGGAGTATTAACACACACACACACACACACACACACACACACACACACACTTGACCTGTGTGAACTTTATAAGAAATAATAAAATATGGGCCCTTTATATCCAGTAAACTGTTCTCGCTCATAAAACACCACATCATATAAAATGGGCCGCAATTATTACAGCAAAACGAATGAATGTATTTATAGGAACAATTGCAGAAGATCATTATAACAGGAAAAAAACATTGTATGAAATCTTCTGATTTGATTAACGTATAATCTGCGGTGATTTACTGTTGATTTACTGATGATTTACTGTGTTAATCACAGCTTTATAGGCGCATATTACAATGTTTCTTTCAAATCGCTTATTCAGTTCAATTACATGTCCAAATTTAAACAACATGGGAATATTAAACATGATGGGACCTTTTTTAAATATCACTTAGCAGTGGTTATGGTCATATACCTACTGTATAGTTTAGATACCTAAACACATTACTAAAATATCTATTAATTTTTTGATGTTTAACAAATTGTTCCTATTAATTTCCATCTGACAAATTTTTTTACTTAAATTGTTAAATTTAGTTATAGATGCACAAAAATGGCTGAACAGGAAATATGATTGTATGCTTCTTTGTGATTGGTCGGAAGTTTTTTTTTATAGCGGCCACTCTGACGGTTGTTCCACTAATGACCGGTTCATATGGATACGGAGGGTCTACTCGATTATTGTCTTGTCGTAACATACACGGGGCCAATGGTACACATACAGGCGGTCCCCCAGTGTCTGTCCTTTGTGACGGTTAGAGATAAAGCTGTAAAGTCTCCACAGAGGGCAAAAAAGAGATAACGATAAGAAACAACTGTTTAAAGCGGTTATAATGGGAGGTACTCATTAGTTTTACTGATGTTCCACAACATTAAGACTTTAAAAGGATAAACAGACTAGATGTCTGTCTTTAATTCCGCAAAAATTGTAATCGTTGCCAAATTTCTGTGTTGTAAGAGAAATAAAATGCTGCGATGAAGGGTAGTCAATTATTTCCTTCACAAGTACGCTCGGGTTTTGGTTTGCTTTTTATTTCGTATTGAACTTCATTTATTTTTCTTTTATTTGATGCAGTTATTGAGGCAGTTTAGGAAGAAGTTAGTTTTAATTGCTTTTCTTTATCGTTTTTTTTAAAGAAAGAAAGCAGCTTTTATGTTGCACATTTAGACGCACATTGTGTCCATTGAGCTCATTTTTTTTGTCCCTGCTTGTGTCTGGAAAAATATCAGTGTAACAGTTAGTTTGATTTGTTAAGAAAGAAAACATGCTTGTAGTAAAGTCTAATTAATGAACTTTTAGATAAGATCATCAGTATCAGTGTGATAAATTAATTTACGCAAGACAAACAGTACGACAGCAAAGAATTATCTGCACATTTTCTGTGTTTGAAGCTCTTCATTTGACAGCCAATATTTTAAAAGTCTTCTTTTGACAGTGACTGTGACTGACTGTCCCCACCATTCACTGCTTTCTTGCTCCCACAGTTATTGCTCTGTCAGTTGTTCCAGTTCTTGTAACTACCATCAGATAAGTAAAGTAAACTTTGTTCAGGAACATTTTTTCATTTTAATAAAGACAAGTAAGGAAGCAATTTGTCTCACTTACAACATCTAGACTAGAACAAGACAGAAGCCTGAGTGTAGATAAGAACAGGAACATAGGAAAAGGAATTCATGTTCAGTAATAGTTTAATTTCACCTCAGGCTGAGTTCATTTGAAATATGTTTCATTAGTTATTTTTAATGATAATATATGGTGATTATTGCAAATTATTATTATTGTAATTAAAGTCGTACAATAATTTGTCATTTAACTTGTACGTTTACTTGTCAGATTTAGTACAATAAACATCGCAACATCTTATATTAAGTAGTGATTTAATCGGGTGTCCGTCTCTAATGTAGATTTTTCTCTAGTATTTTTCTGAAGTGGATGTAAGACAATGCAGAGTTGTGTGTTTTAATGAGGTTTATCAGTTAGATTTATGTAAAGCAGAATGGTGTGTTACACGTCCTGTACTGCAGTGCTGTCTCACACATGCCGAGTTTTGATTGAAATCTTCCTCCACATAAATGCCATGCACAGGGAGAGTAGTAAGATAAAAAGTTGCGTGAATGTTCCCCCGATAATCTGACTGACAGAATGAAGCAGAGTGAACTTCTGAGGACTGAACAAGCTTTAAATGATTTGCATGTAGCTCAGTGAGGCACTGAGAGGCTCTGCAATATTCAACAGGCAGACAGTTTTTTTTCCTGCATACTCAGACAGTGGCTTCTCTTTCCCTAACCCTCCTTTTCTTTGCTTCTCTACAGATTTTAATTCTCCCCAGACCATCTGGGTCCTGATGTGGCCACGCGGAGGTTTAGTGCAGCGGATAAGCTGAAGAGCTCTGGCATCCGGACCCGACATCACACGTACACACAAACACACAAAGACAGAGAGACAGACGTCTATAGGTAAAAAGTTCATCAGTGTAGGTTTACATCACATTCTCTTTAACACACTTGGCAGATTGTTGTATCTAAAGCTGCTTATTGTTATTCCTTCAAGTGTTGGTTTTAGTGCAAATTGAAATAGGTGTCTTTTTAGTTTAGTTTTTTTATTTTGAGATGAAGTCGTTTTGTATAATGAGAGTTTGACCAGATGAGCTATTCAAAAAGCAGTTAAATATATTAATTACGTAAAAAAGTGGGCATATATGACAAACATTTCAAAAATCCAGTAACTCAAAATAATGAGAGCCAGGCAATTCCACTCATTGGCTGATCAACCAGTTCATCTCTATTATAAACATAATTTATTTTCAAATTTGATTTTAGTCAGTATGGCGATAAGTGAATTGCGCCTTTTTTTTTTTTTTTGACATTTTCGACACTAAGTTTAAGCCACAGAAGGGCATCTCTGAAAGTGCTGACCAGTTAGTGGTAGTTAGTGATAATTATGCCTCGATACAGCACACTGCAAACAGTCAGCACTTTCAGAGATGCCCTTCTGTGGCTTAAACTTGGTGTCGAAAATGTCAAAAAAAAAAATCCAATTTGAAAATAAATTATGTTTATAATAGAGATTAATTGGTTATCTCTATTATATCTATCATAGAACAATCTATGATGCATTGTCAAGAGGAAGCTGAGAAACACCCAGCACAACAATACAGGCATGTCACATGCCATGTCTCGTTGCATTGATAGGGTGATTCATGCTAAAGGAGCCCTGAGCAAATATTGATAAATGCACATCATTTTCAGAATTTGTGTCTTGAAAATCCTTTTTAGATTGATCTTAGAAAGTCGAATATTTTGATATTCTGTTTTTTTTTTTTTTCATCAAAAAATTTCAATCAACAAAAAAGGCGTGAAATATTATACTTTACATGTAACTTGAATCTATACTGTAATGAATCTGTACTATACACACAATTGAATTTTGATACATTTTCAATATAGCAAAAATAAGCATTGCCTAAATATTTGCATTGGGTTTAGTAATTGTAATTTGGTAATTGAAATCTATATAAAAGTCCTGTACTCGAACCATAATAATATCAGTAAATTTTTTTCAACCCTAATCAGATTCTTCACAGGATGTAGCTAAACAAATATTGTGCATTTCAATGTAATACAGTTCAATGTTCGCTAACTGTGCTGTGCCTGTAGTCCTAGACATGCTTTTCAACCTCATTTTGTTATTCACTTCTTATATATTGTTTTGAATAGTATGGAAAAATGTTAATCTTGTGGTTTATTATAAACCAAATTAATTCTCACTGAAACCAATACTGAAGTGTTTTACATTTTTTGTGTTCAGCTGAAAACACACGAAGTGTTTTTTTCCTGTTTAAACCCGGCTAGATAAAGGGGAAGCTGCTTTTTCAGAGAAGGAAGTGAGGGTTTGATAAATTTAAATGTTTAGACACATTATGACCAGTAAACGTTTTAAATCTTTTAAACATGTAGTTTGATGTTTAGACTTGTATTGAAAGCCTGAGATTGAAGAACACATCACACCAGTAAATGTAGTGACTCAAGGTCACCTCTGTAAAATGTTGTGCTTTTAAACTGGATATAATAGATATATTACTGCAGCCAAATGTATAATTAATAGAAAAAAAAAAGTTATTAAAAAATGTCTTAACACAAACAACATAAATGTTATTGCCTTTTAAAAGTGAAACAACAATTCAGAAGCACAGTCATTTTAGAGGCTTGTCTTGTCTTTTACACTTTGGTTTCTATCTGCAGATTTCCCCGGAACCTGATAGCCATCCTGTTGCCATGTCGACCTCATCGCTAAGGCGACAAGTGAAGAATATTGTTCACAATTACTCTGAAGCAGAGATTAAGGTGAGAGGTTGCTTTCATTTATGCCTACGCTTTTCCCTCTATAGAAATCCGCTGTCCGTATTGTACTATTCTGCTTGTGTAATCAGTTCGCGCAGTTGTAATACTTCTGAATTAAACCTCAAACCATCCAATACCTTCCAGAGAAAAGAGACCTTGTTCTTAAAGATGTGAGTTTGATTGAGTGCATACTAAACAATCAACTTTTTTAATTTTTATTTTTATACTTCTCCAGGTCAGGGAAGCAACTTCCAATGACCCCTGGGGTCCGTCCAGTTCTCTGATGTCAGAGATTGCAGATCTGACGTATAACGTAGTGGCCTTCTCAGAAATCATGAGCATGGTTTGGAAGAGACTCAATGACCACGGAAAGAACTGGAGGCATGTGTACAAGGTCAGCACATCACCCTAAACTTCTGAATGTAAAAATAAGAGACAGTTTCTTTTTTATTAACAGTAACTTAACTCCTATAGTGTACCTGACTTCCATATTTTTTCAGGCTATGACTCTTATGGAGTATCTGATAAAGACGGGTTCAGAAAGAGTGGCTCAGCAATGCAGGGAAAACATCTACGCTGTCCAGACACTCAAAGACTTTCAGTACATAGACAGAGATGGAAAGGACCAGGTAACTAACACACACACACACACACACACACACACACACACACACACAGAGCAAACAATCGATTTCATCTCAACTGTAGGAATTCACAACTGAGGCGCCAAATGTGCAGAACATAAATCATTATCACTTAAAGTCTAGAAACTTTTGTTAAGCACTGCTGTCAGAAGTAGGGGAACTGTGGTTAATGTTATAATCAAGACATCTATCATTCAAGAGGTTTTCAGTAAATTAGTTTGGAAAGCGATTAAAAGCCATCTGAGTTCCCAACCAAGCCAACTGTCAGCTCACTTCTGTTGTCATGTTATGCAAAGCATCAGAGATGGCTGCTTTAGGGCAGTTGGTTTCCCGCGTAAAGTCAGCGTTGTGTGCATTTATGCGTATGTCAGTAGATCCATGGCACCACCTTTAATCACACCACCGCCTCTTCACGGTATGGCGTATGTGAGGTGAGGGATGTGGGGGGAGGGGGGAATTATACATTTCAGAATTCCACAGTGTAATTCATTCTCATGGCTGTTAAAATCAACGTTGACAAACCCATGACAAAGAATGTATAAACAGTATAAGAATGATTTAGATTTGTGGTTTGTGGTAGCACAGCTGGTGAAAACTAAGGACCGGAATTTCCGGAATAGCACCTGATAAATTATGAAACATGTAGCACACTTATGTAAGCTCATTTTCTATAAAGGGTGCCAATACTTGTGGGCCAGAATGCAGTGGTATAATATATTATCTTATGCTGTTATTATCTCTTTCCACTTGTATTAATGATACCTGAGGTAATTTAGATTTTTTTGTAACCTTCAGAATTAAGGGTACATCACAAGAGGTAAAGCATTGCTGAGTCATTTCCAGTTCAACGCTTCACCACTCATTTAGCCTTTAGGAGAATGGAACATGGTGGGTGTCTGTAAGATCAACCTTCATTCATCCAAATCACTACAGAAATGAATGAAGGAACATAAAATCATTATTTTGCAGCAGAAGACTATACCAGATTGTGATTGTGGGTGTGTTGATAATTTGGAAACAAATATTTTAAAGCACATTAGCACTATTTATTACAACTACAGATCCACCGATCGATCAGCTAGTGACTGGTTTTCTGCTTTATCGGCTATGACTTGAAATTGGCCAGTCAACCTCGGATTTCACCGTTTCTATGCCATGCTTGCGCCTCCAAGTGGTGCAACAGAACCATGTTTGCCCTGTCATCCAGAGTTATCCTGTGGGGCTAAGCTGTGCTTAGGAGTGATGGCATGAACCTTCACATCAATTATAGTGCCATTAATCAATCCGTGCTTTATTCCCACCTCCTGATGGTGCATGTGCAGCCGTTTAACAGGCATGTGATAGTCTTCACCGTCCCTTTTGAATTTTTCTCAGCTGAATATAATTTGTACAAAATAAAGCTCTGAACGTCAACCTGGAGAAAATGTAAACATTATATAATAGTACTTTAACATTTTATTATATATATATAATTTTTTGTTCTTTTGTTAAATGTTTATGGTATGGTGTCAGTTATAGTTCATAGAAGAAAAAAAAACGAAAATCAGAATCAGCAACAATCAGTATCAGCCAAGAAAAGATTCCAATCGGGGTGTTACTGATTACAACCTATAACACTATTTACAAACCATTTGTTCTTATATTTTTGCACTGCTTTTATTTATTTATTATTATTATTTTTTTTTTTGCAAGCCTACTTTCATCAAGGGTGCCATAAATTATGGAGTGGAATGCCGTGGCTTAATCTATGATCTTATGCAATTATCTCTTTCAAATTGTATTAATGGTACCTGAGGTAATACACAGTATTTAATTTTAAAAGTGAAACTCTCATATATTAAAGATTCATTACATGTCATGCGAAATAGTTTCAACTTTTTTTTTTCCCCTACATTTTAAAGATTATGGTCTACAGCTCATAAAAATCAAAAACCAGAATCTCAAAATATTAGAAAATCTTATTTCGAGTTTGAGTAATTACTATTCATACAGTATAGCATAGAATTCTTGGACCAAAGTGCTTTTTTTTAGATGAAAGTAAATGTTCACTGTGTTTTTTATTTTATTTTATTATTTTATTTTTTTAAGCAGATTTTAGTACACTTTCGGTTTCAGTTTGTTGCCAAGCTTTATGGAGATGCTGATTTCCTTTTCCAGCTGCACTTGGCACCTGCCCCCAGTGCCACAACTACCACTAACTGGTTTGGTGTGACCATGATATTATTGTGCTCGATTGGGAGACAACTTGCCTCATCTGAACCCCATAGAGAATCTATGGGAAGTGTCAAGTGGAAGATAAGAATTACACAACTCAACTATACAAACAGATTGGCGGCTATTAAAACAACCTAGTCAATCAGGCCTCAGCAGTGCCACAGGATGATCATCTATACCGTGCTGCATTGATGCCGTGATTTGCGATAAAGGAGCCCCGACCAAGTACAGTGGAACCTTGGATTGCGAGCATAATTAATTTGTTGTATATCAAAGCACTCGTATATTAAAATGAATTTCCCCCATAAGAAGTAATGCTCAGATGATTCGTTCCACAACCCAAAAATATTCATATAAAAAGAACTGGTACAAAATATAAAGGAAAAATAAAAAAAATAACCTGCACTTTACCTTTGAAAATCATGCTATAGTGATTGAGACCTGAGATAGGTGAGGGGGAAGGGGGCTGCTGTGTAGGACTCCCGCATGCGCGCACACAAACGCTCAGGCTGATCTACTTTTGATTATCATAAGCTGTAAGCCATGAACGGATCTGTAATATGAGAGTTTAATTGTTTTCATTAAATTATGGAGGGGAAAAAGTTATTTTATGATATTCAGGGTTTTTGAACTGTAGATTTATTTATTTTTTGGTAACCTTCGGAATGAAGTTTACGTCACAAAAGGCAAAGCATCAAGTCATTTTAAAGACAACATTTCACCAGTCGTTTAGTCTTTAGGAGAATGGAACATGGTGGGTGTCTGTAATGTCAATATTAATGAAACTTGGACAAACAGTATGTTTGAGTTTCAGGTCTTCAATAGGATCAATGCTTCAGATATTCTTTGTGCAGCCTGGCTTTTAAAACTTAAACTGCAGAATCACCCGTTCAAGGTCTGTCAACACAAGAGAATAAAACTCTCTTCTCCTACTCATTCCAATGCATGTGCGCATACACACTCCACTTTTATAGATACCTGCACATCCATGCAGTGTGTGTGTGTGTGTGTGTGTGTGTGTTGGAGTTGTGAACTGCTCCCCCCCCACCCCACCCACGCAACCCAATTGTAAACAAAGAGGAAGCAGTTTTATTCGAGGAAGGAAGTGTAGACTGTTTATTGCACCTCACGCAATATGAGCGTTATTTTATGACCACGTAATAAATTCTGCTGAACTCTCTAGTATGTTTAATTTTAAACGTCTGTAGTTTCAGAGCTTCATAGTGCCCTAGTTAGCGAACTGCGAGTCAGATTCCATCTGATTCAGAACGAAATATGTAATAATGGACTTGAATGAATCACTTATAGTGTATTTCTGTGTCTGCGTTTCTTTGATCAGGGTGTAAATGTAAGAGAGAAAGCCAAGCAGCTGGTGACTCTTTTGAAAGATGAGGAAAGGCTACGAGAAGAGAGGATCCACGCACTTAAGACCAAAGAGAAGATGGCACAGACCTCAAGTGGTGAGTCAGCTAATGACATTAAGAGCTGCTTCGCTTGCTAAAAGGGAACAAAGGTCATGATAGCGCAGCGTGCAGGGGAGCACCACGCTTGGCCACATTAAGAAATTAATGCTTTTTTTTTTTTCAAACCATAATGCCTAGCTGTTTAACCCCCAGCGTCTTCGGCTCCCTCGGCTCCTACTTTAGGACTGCAGTCGGGTACGGATTCGGACCAGGCATGGCCACAGAGCTCAGGGGAGGAGGACCTCCAATTGCAGCTGGCGTTGGCCATGAGCAAGGAAGAGGCAGAGCAGGTAAAATTACACACCCAGTCAGCTCTCACGTCCTCTGGCAACAGGTAAAACTGGAAGTCAAAAACATTTATAAACATATATTTCTGAAAGAATTAATAGTATTTAATTAATAGTATTAACAGTTGCTGGATATAGATGGATTTATGAATAATGCAGATTGGAGGAATAAAATTTTTGTAAAAATAAAGAATGCTTTAGATTTTAGTTGCACTTTACAGAAAGAAATCTGAACTGAATTTGAATAAATACGATATGCAAAAAAAAGTCTAAATATTTAATAAAAATGGAAACTTTAAATAGTTTGTCTAGTCTTTTACCACAACAGCATATTTCAAATTGTTTGTTTCTTCTGTAGTAAGGGTGCCTTATGAGTAATCAGGTAAGGCTCAATCATAAGAGGACGAATGAATGTAGAGTAAGTTGTATGTTAAAACTGTTTTTTTGTTGTTGTTTTTTTTAAAGGTGGCTTCACTTGAGCGCTTACACACTGGTTCAAAAGTTAGTACTTTTTTGAAATTAATAAATACTTTTTAATTATGTGTTTTTGCGTAAAAAACATAAGCAATCATCTGTTTGCCTAACACTGAGACCCGCTATGATCGAATAATTTTTATGATGTTTTCAAACAAAAACACATAATTAAAAGAGGGGGTTCTAACTTTTGAACATGTCTGTATACATGTCAGATTTTCTTTTTCCAATGTCATTTTAAATGACATTTTATGGCCTTTTTTGTTGACATCTTTAGTCTTGTTCTACTGTTATCTATATCCAACACTAACTAACTAGTTTCAAATCCCCTCCCCATCCACTTTCACTTCTGCACTTGGTTTCTTACTCTCACTTCCTACTTTCACTCACTCTGTAGTAGCTTAGAGATCATAGCTACTAAGCTAAGGCCCTTCAACTTGTTTAAGCCCCCACTTACTCACTCACTCACTCACTCACTCCTGTCCTTGCCCCGCCCCTCACCCCTCTCCACCAGACTAGTGCTGACCCTCTGGAGGATGCAGAACTCCGCTACGCGCTCACTCTCAGCAAGGAGGCTCACCAAGAGGTCAGGGATCATGGGATGTACAGATCCCGGGGGTGAAAGCTGCTCCTGTATCGCTTTCTTGTGCACATTCCAAAATTCAATCACAAATCAGTGATCCATTTGCAATCGAGCCTCGATAAACTTCAGCCTAATTTCACTGAACAATCAGTTGACAAGAAAAAATGAATATAAGGCACAATTCTCTGGTTAATTATGGTTTTGCAGTTGATGAACATGAGTTTGTTGTTTTAAATCGTATGTAATTGTAACTAATTTGTGTTAGAAATGAAAGCATGCCGTTAAACCGTTCCACTGCTGTAATTATTTCTTAATTTGATATAAAAGTTGCCCTTAAATCCCACGAGCCATGTTTCTTATTAGCCACCCCGTGCTGTTTACTGCACTGATGTAATGATGGTTTTGATTGGCAGGAGGAACGTCTGCGCAGGGGGGATGATCTAAGACTGCAGATGGCCATCGAGGAGAGCAAGAGGGAGAAAGCCAAACCTGAGGAGGTGTGTACACGAGTGTGTAAAGAGTGCGCCTGTATGAATGGAAGTATAGTTCATCACACTGGTTATTGCTGTATTTCTGGTGATATGTAATCATAATAATGATTAAGTCAACACATAATTATGTTAGAAAACATTATTATAATAACCCAAATCATAGCTCATGCTGACAGGCTGCAAAATCTGTCTGTAATGAAATAAGGGGGAATTTTGTCCTGCTATGATTTATCAGTCGACAACACCCATTCAGCTGATGACACAATCAAATGTGGAAGCAATTAAGCCATAAAAAGAACTGACAATAAAGAGTAAAACACACCCACCACAGTGTTCAGCTCAGTCATTTTGAGCCCTGTAAATAATCTACTCTTATTCACATTTTTTTTTACTCCTCTTCATTTATAGTGACTCTATGTAAGAAATGAAAGTTTAAGTGTGCTATACAGGGTGTGTGTATACAGTTGAAGTGTGTATACACCGATCAGCCTTAACGTTAACACATTATCATTGATTACAAGTTATATACCAGTAAAATGGTGACAGGATCATGGGCACTCAAAGACTCACGAGTGCCAGCAGGAAGCAAAAGCCAGTGCATTTGGCCCAATCCCACAGAAAATCCACTGCAGGACAGATCACAGAAAAAGTTAATGCCAGTTATGATAGTTCACCAGAACACCCAGTGCACGACAGCTCGCTACACACAGGACCCAGCAGGCAAAGAGACCAAGACTGCCGACCCGGCCTCCAGCATACCCAGATCCCAATCTGATCACCCCCAGAGCTGCCCAGGTGACACAAGAGGAACCTACACAATATTGGACATAACGGTTTTCGTTGTAATGTTAGGGCTGATCGGTGTACATACTGTAAATATGTGTGTGTATACTTGCACAATATGTATCTCCATTTTATACAAGTCTTGTGATGTTCTTCCTGTCTCCCTTCTCAGTCCGCCCTGATGGAGCTGAGCACTGTAGACCCGTGGGGAGCTCCAGGAGCTCCAGGCTCTACCGGCCCATCCCCTCCTCCGTCTGTGACCCCTGCCCCTTCAACAGGACCGTGGGGCCACAGTGACCCCTGGGGTGCAGCATCTCCTGCGTCTCCACCTAGTACTGACCCATGGGGGGGCGGGCCACCTTCAGTAGCCCCTCCTCCAGACCCATGGGGGGAAACTTCCACAGTGAATTCTGACCCCTGGGCATCTACAGGTGAGTAAAGACCATGTAATGATGTTTCTTTACAGGATAGAGCGACACAGTTTGGACCATTACTCCCTGGGTAACATGCAAGGCAAGTCGCATATATGTCTTGGTGTCTACCTGGAGTGTTTGCACAGGAACATTCGGGCTAGAGTAGTATTCTATGGTTTCCTTTTTTTTTTTTTGGCAGTAATTTTAAACAGTTTTAAGGAATATTTGTAATGTTCCTGTCAAATCTTTAAAACTGTTACAATTATAAAAACAAAATTAAGGGTCAATGTAGATATTTCAAAAAATGTATATACATTATTGTAAATTATTAAACATGGGTCAGGAGAGGTGTACAAAAAAAAGAAAAAAAAACAAGAACCTTAGATGTAACGCCTTAAAGACCATTATTATCAAGCAGAGAACATGGTTCACCACAGTGACATTAACAAGTTTCAAACACACATGGAAGGACAAGAAAAAAATTATCTGGGATACAGGAATATAAGGCATGTAGTGGTCACTCTGTCTATGGGACAACCATCTGTTGTATTCTTTACATGAATTGCAGCACTTTATAATGTCTATAGTGGAATTAGAATCATCAGACCAACAGAAAGACCTTTATGGCTTTTCATGTTACAAGAATTTTATGCTTAACTGTTATAACTATTCAGCGTGGCCCAGAAGTCTGGATCCATAGGCAAAAATATGCACAAGTATAGATTTGAACAAATAATAAAGTTGATTGCATCTGACTTTGACGCATTTGTGTTTACACAAAATACAAGAATGTTCAACCTTTCTTAATGTATCAGACCTGATGTTGCAGAGATGATTTCCTCTTTTAGGGCCAGTCTCGATAGACTACTGACGTTGGATGACCTCTGAGAAAAATTACCAGTGGTGTTGGTTCTGGATCTGTTTGCTCTTCTGTTGTTGATTTAAAAAGCTATCTTGGGTCTAAAATGAAAAGAAAAGGAAAATTTCATTTAAGGGGAAAAAAAAATGTCTGCGTTTCACCCTGTATGGTAAATCTTACTGCTCTTGTAGGAGGAATCTCTCATGGCAAACGTGCATAACATTTTGATTTTATTTAAAACTGTATCCACTCCCTGGGTGGGAAGGAACGGCACACACTCTCTCCCCTGTCAATCACAATGTCACTCGGCAATCATGGGTGTCTGTGAGTTCTTGTATATGGAAGGGTGTGTATGCATGCATACTATTTACAGAGTCATATCTTTCAGTATTATTTGAGTGTTGTCTACCATTTCACCCTTTTCTGTTTACCCTACATTTACCATTCCTGTATTATTACAAAACCATCATTCTGACTTTGATACCAATACCTGGTTTACACCCTGATACCAAAATGATAATAATAGGAAACACACACACACACACACACACACACACACACACACACACAGAGAGAAACTGCCATTAAATATGCAAAATTAAGTTCACTAAATTTACAAATTTCTTCTTTTTTTGCATAAATAATGGCAATAAGACAAATATTGAAATCGTCTAAGGATTATTGTCATTAGGTCTAAGGACTCATGTCATTAATGTCATAGTAGATATAGTTTTGACCCAATGTGAGAAAAAAAAAAATCCTCCCTTTGAATGGGAGTTTGGGAAGAGGGGGAGATTTTTTTTTATACATTCTACCCACGAGGTCTATAGTAGGTTAAAGTTTAAACAAGCAGAAATATTGATCTCAGCGTAACTCTTTTGCTGTCCACTGTACCGTGCGTCATATCACTTTTACTGACAGGAAAAAAATTTAACTGCAGTGCAAAAATAATCCTTCATAACACAGATTCATTCCTTACTTCTAGAATAAAATAAACACTATCCAGAGTGTATCAAAGTTTCAACTCCTTGCGTGACTTTAGTCTGCATGCATGCGGTTCTCCACCTCTGACCCTTTCATCTGTCCTCCCCAGCCGTGACCCCTCCTAGTACAGACCCCTGGGCTTCATCAGTGCCTGCTGCCCCAACCTCACTCTCAGGGTCATCCGATCCTTGGGCTGGGGAAGGGGTTGCCCCCGCAAGTGATGCTCTGACCTCTGACCCCTGGAGTGGTTCCACTAAACACACAAATGGCACAGGTACACATGACAACACACAACGTCATCCATGTAAGTGAGGACCTATGAATAGCTGAGCTAGGCCTTTCTTTCAGGACTTGACAAATGTAAACTGTTCCTAGAAATTACAATTGCGTGCTTTGTTTGAAATAAATGCACAACCTCATGATGTGTTCTAACCCAGATGGCGTAAGCACGGTTTGTATCTTGTGCATGGTTGCCGTTTCAGAGGACAGACTTGTCCACATTAGAGTCAGATAAAAGTTAACTGTAGGAGTAATTATAAATGTAGAGCCTCATGATATGCAGATCCGATCTGACCTAACAGTGTTGCTTGTAATGTGAACATAGCCTTATAACCAATCCCTCTTGTTAATCCGTTGTTTATACTCATTGCCGTCTTGTCTGTCCAGGATTTCCAGTTTTTCACAAATGTAATACAGAGGAAAGCTGACAAATTATTATTTTTTTCAATAAACTAGTTTTTATGAATTGATCATTTAGTTTTCTTTATGAAGCCAAATTGTCAGCACTTTGTTTCTTGTCCTTGTGTTTTTGTTGGTTTCAAGCTAAATTACCCAAATTCTTCGACAACAAAATACAATAAAACCTCAACTGGCATTCATCACTTTGAGGAAGCAGGTACAGTGTTTTGCCATGGGTTATAAAATTGACTGACTTCAGAAAAATCGGTAAAAATCCTGGCACTTTTATAATAATAATAATAAAAAATAATCTATCATATTGTGTGTTCATGCTTTCTGCCCCTTTAAACGCCACTTCCCATCCCTCTTTCAGTAGGTCATGATTATGCCATGTGACCTGCCCGGCATGTGGGAGGCAGCATTAATTAATTATTAAACTTCCTCTCTCCCTGTTTATCACTCGAGCCCATCCTCTCCTATGTTTTCCTGCAGGAGATCCAGAAAGGAGAGGCTCTGCAGTAACAGGCAGTGATGTTGGTGGAGGAAGCACAGGCTCTCCAGTACCCTTTGACCTCTCGTCACTTGGCTCGTCCCTGCCGGTCCGGAAAACGCCAGAGTCGTTCCTGGGCCCCAACGCAGCACTGGTGGATCTGGACTCCCTCGTATCATCAAAACCCAAACCCAGACAGACCCCTCCCACTATGACTTCATCTCACAACCCTTTTCTTCAGTCACAGAGTAGGCACTCCAAATGGCAACACTTTAGCTTCAGTCACAAAAACTACTGATACTGTATATTTGTAAATTATAAAACAAAGGACTATGAATAGATTTCTGGTACAAGCTTACTTTCTATTTTAAGAAAGAAAGAAAAAAAAAAAAAGGATAATGATGTGGCATAGAGTGTGTTTAGACCATAGTGACGTGAAAAATTATTTGCCCCCTTCCTGTTGTGTTTTTTTTTTTTTTTTTTTAAATGTTTAAATACTTTTTCACATAGGGCCATGTAGGTTTGGATACATGAAATCATCATTTAAAAACAGCATTTTGTATTTACTCGGGTTATCTTTGTGTGATATTAAAATTTGTTTGATGGGCTTAATTAAGTGTGACAAATATGCAAAAAAATTAAATTGACTTCGGAAAATTTGGTAATTACCTTTTCATAGCACTCTATATCATAATTTAAAATTCTGTAACAAATAACTTGTGTAACAAAGTATGTTTGTTATTCACTCACCTCCTCTTGACTTCTTCTAGGCCCCTCACCTGCACCAGGTGTGGCAGTCACTCCCGGGAGCACCATTTCCAGCCGGGGTGTTTCACCAACGCCAGCAGCTTCTTCGAACCCGTTTGGTGTGACTCCAATGGCCTCCATTTCCCCTCAGCCTTCTTCACTTGGTCTAAGCCAGTTACGTACCAGTCCTGTCCCTCCTAACCCTATCCTGAGCCAAATGCCTACAATGGGAATGGTTCAGCCAGGGATGAGCATGCCAGTAATGGGGGTCCCTATGGCGGCCCCCAGCATGAGCATGGGAATGGTACAGTCCAGTCCGATGGGAATGCCTTTCAGTGGAGTTTCTCCCATGGGCCCTGCAGGAAACTCAATGATGATGGGCTCCGGGGGAATCGCTCAGCCAGCGCTGGTTTTGGGGCCCCCAACAGGAGTAGGCGGCGTTATGGGTGCCGGAGGATCTGTGACAGGGGGCGGGGCTACGGGTACAAGCACCAATCCGTTTCTTCTCTGAGAAATTTCACAACCTCCCCACCCCCCACATCCCTTTTCACTTGAAAAACTGCCCCATCGACACGGCGTGCAAGACGAGAAAAATTGCATACGTCATTATATTTAAAGCATTTCAGATTTCACTTTATTCCATTTCATTTTGCTTTATAAGAAATAAGAGATAACGGGAGCGGTTAAGGTCTGTTTTATTTTAATTATTTGTTCTTGTTTGTTTCTGGGGGCGTTGACATGCGCATGTATGATTTGAGAAGGATCATTCAGTCAGTGTGATTGTGTAAGTTATTTTATTGCACAGAAATCAAAAAACATGACTGAGGAAAGAAGAAAAGAGAGAAATTAGCCACTAATAAACTGATATAATTAAATCACCCACACATCCCTACTCTTTAGAGAGGACGTAGTAGTGAAACTTGGAGTGTGCATGAAGGAGCGCTTAAACTCACTGCTTGGACTAAGATGAGATCGTCTTTGCATTTAAGCCACATCTCTGATTAAACTGGGTGTAATACTTTTAATTTAATTCAAAGTGTAATTTTTTTTCCTAATTTATTGTTTTTTCTTTTTTTTTTTCTCCTGGGATCAAGCAACCGAGGAAAATAACTTTGACATACAGCCATTGAATGCGATGCCTGGTTTAACATATTCACCCAGTGACATTTCAGTATAGACTGATGAAGTGCTACTGCTAAACATCTGGGTTGAGACAGAAAGGATGAGTGTGTGTGGGTGTGTGCGTGATGCGTGTGTGTCTGTCCCTGTACCCTAACGCTGTGTTTATTACATTAAACCTCATCTGTGGGCGATTTGTGTCTGCATTACAGTGACACTTTTCAGTGATTGTCCATGAAGGCATCTGTATTTAGTGTTGATGTTCTTTTATTCATTTTTGTTTCACTTTTTTTTTTTTTTGGGTTTGTTTTTGTGACTTGAAGCATTAGTCAGAACTGTCACACGGGACACAAGATTTTATTCTCATATTGCACCACCCACCCACTGGTTCCCGTACGTGTTTCCGAAATAAAACAGGTGGGTGGACTTTAAACGCTTCTAAAATTGTGACCTGGATGAAATCTTTTGCGGGAATTTAAATGCTAAAATTTGGGGGACTGAATAACAATCCATGCTGTTATTCTTAATTTCCTTTTGATGAATTATTTTATATATGAAGATATCTCTTATACTGGGAAAGATGAAAGATTATGGTATTGACTGTGAATAATCACATAAAAAAATGGAGGATGGAAAAAAATAAATGTTAAAAAAAAAAGATAAAAAAAAAAAAAGCTTGTTTTGGGTTTTTCATTACAGCAAAGTCAGAACCAGACATGTCTTTGACGTTTTATATGATTTTCATCTGCATTTTTATTTTGATGCAAGGCATAGAATATTGTGGTGCCTGATTCATTTAGATGAAATTCAGAAAGGTAATATTTGCAAAGGAAGTGTTAGTCATTGAAGACAATTGAAAACATTGAACTGTTTCCACACACAATGTTCAGTCAAAATACACTGACGGAGCCCCAGTCACCCAGTAGAGTTAACAGATTTACATTTAGTGCGCCAAGCAAAAAAAAAAAAAAAAAAACATGCTTTCAAGTGCAATAAAAAGGTATAACTAGTCAAAATAGTGAATTATCCTGGAAAGCTTACATCTCTAGATGGTGAATAGTAACTAAGGACATTTTATTTGCATTATTTTCCTATATAAACAATAATCTGACCCCAGACATGTATATATGATTTCTATTTGTATCAATACATTCTTGATTTACTCTCAATGCATTTTACAAAATGTTTACCAACAGGGGCATTCGAGTCAAACCAGGACTTGTGGTGATATTTCTCATGATTGAAGGCGTAAAAAAAAAAAAAACTTGACTTTTACAGAAGACTTCAATGCTATGGTGATGAGGCTCCTAGCTGCAGTAAAACATTTGAATGGTGCAAACGTTTTCAAGGCGGCCATATGTCCGTGAACAATGATCCCTGCCAGGGTGGCTCAGCGCCCACTGCATTCGACCCCATGAACATCATCAGATAACTTGCGGAAGAGGCTCATCTGTCTGTGGGAACTGTATACACGATCATTCACGAACACCACTTGCACATTACAGGAACTCAGCTGTAAGTTACTGCCACATCCCCCGTACAGTCCTGACCTCGCTCCAAGCCATTTCCACATATTTGGGCTGTTAAGGGAGTTCCTGCGAGGCCGGTGTGTCAGACAGTCTGATAATGACTCAGAAAGTTTGGTATCCAAGCATTAGTGAAACTCTGGGATAAGTGCATTAGTGTAGCAGGGGAATAAAGGTAGTTTTTAACTCTCATAAATGTGTTTTGTTATTCTGCATAACAAAAAGTCCTGGTTTGTCTTGAACGCTGTGTTTTTAAGTAATTATCAGTGGAATTGTTTTCTGATAGTAACAACTGTTCGCCCCCGTTTAAGGTAGCTGAATGATTTCAAGGTTAACAGGTTGAATATAACCAGAAGCAGTTTATTACCATAAACCAAGATATTGGTGGGGCAGCAAAATATTATTAAACTTATAATTGACTTCTGTTGTAGAATAACACCACCATAGGCAGCTGAGACCTGACATACAGTCTAGCAGCAGGAAGACGGGTTTCTTACTTTTTTCTTTTTTTTTTTTTTTCTCCAAGCCTTAGATTTGCTTGGGTAACCAGGCCACTGTGATACAGACAGTACCCGTGCCACAATAACCCACTTTCCCTCTTCCCATTGTTGCCATGTATTCATAAAATAGAAATGCTTATGTACATCATGGAGGCTGTGCCTTTACTTATCTTTGTCTTTGCAGGTATTTATTATGTTTAATTACAAAAAAAGATTTTGGCAGTTTCAGAGTGTTTTAAACTACCCTAATTTGCTGCACAAATCATCTCCTTTATTAATCGGCCTGTTTGCTGCGCCACCCCTGAGCATAGAGCGGCGTCATTCCAGCCCCACTGTCTGTCTATTAGCACTTGATAGTAGCAGTGTGTGCAACAGTAAAAGGACAGCGAGCATGATCTAGTGAGCATCTCACTGGAATGTCAGTCATATCTGTCAAACAGCAAGGATTTTTCTATCGTAGGTCATTCGAGAGGTAATTAGTCGTACAACGGAGTTTAAAGCGCATGATGTTTCGATTGATTTGTTAAAAATGGTTAATATACAGTATGGACGAGTTGCCGCTACGTGTAACAAACATATACATTAAGATTTCAAACAAACGCTTTCATCTCGATAAATAAATTTTGCACTATTTCAAATTGTTCCAAAGATTCATGAAGTATTCACACAATCAGTGAATCCCAGTCAAAGTCATCTTGAATCTCTTCACTGTTGCTGTGGAGATGCTTCATCGGGGGTCGAGTTCGAGGTGTCAGAGGTTGTGCTTGAATAGCTGCAGATGACAGAACAGTGAAATGTTAAGACTCGGATTTTGTCTTGATAATCCAAAACTGTAACTGTCTAATGGATGTTTAGTGCAGAAAGTCTTCACCTTAATGAATGTTACTTAAATAGGTCTAAAATAAACTGTAATAACTCCAGAATTATAAGCATCCATTACAATAAGTGAGAATACATATCTAAACGTATAGCACTTATTATTAGAAAGAATGAAAGCTGTGATTGAGTTATTTTTGAGAATGATCATATCAGGACTGTAGACTAAGTTTTATTAAGCACTGCAATTTTCAGTCACCCACTAAACTCTTCCTGTAATGTCTAATAGGTAAAGGTTGGGGACAGTCATGGAGGGATTCTGCTCAAGAGTATAAAATCATCTGTTAACACCTTCACTGAAGATTCTATTAGGAACAACTGCACACCTACTGATTCATGCATTATTTCACATCAATCATCAGCATGAAGAAAAAAGGTCATCTCTGTGACTAACTGTTGATTATTGTGGCTAGTTCTGTAAATTAAAACTGCCTTATACATGAGACAGGAGAATGTCGACACTGGTTTGAACTGACAGGAAGATCAAAGAAGTTAATAAGTCAAATAGTCACTCATTACAAACTCGGTGAAAAGAAAAGCATCTCAACTTTATATAGTAAGTCAAATCTATGGTGAGCAGAAGCACATCACAACAAATAAACTGAACTTTGAGGTGGTTCAACAACATCAGCAAAAGACCAAGTCAGGTTCCAATGCCGTCAGCAAAGACTAGGAATCTGACTGGGGACATCACCTGGTCTTGGTCCAGTCTTTAGCTGTCAAGTTCTAACGATCCTGTGTTTGCTGACAATAAGCAGGTGTACATGTGTTCTTACAAATCTCAAGCTCTATAGACTTACCATTGGAAGGGAGAGGTTGGCTAGCATTTGGCTGTGTTTCAAGGTTCCTCTGTGAATTCTGGCTAGGGCTCTGAAGAGTCATTGTTTTCCGGTGGCTCTGAACAGCTGGACCACCGCTACAGTGCGGGAGCTGGGGAGGTAAGCTAAGCGGAGAGGGGTGCATTACATGCGACAGAGTCGGATGAGCTGCTGCCTGCATGTGGGTAAGAGGTGAAGCTAACGAGCTCAGAGAGGACGTGTTGCCCGACTGTGAGCCAACGATACCCCTGTGAGTGAAGAAGCGGTTGAGTGAATCACAGAGCGAGGTGAAGAGATTTGGATCCAGCGCCCAATCACAGAGTTCTGCCTGACGCATGCTCTCTACCAGGTCTGAAACAGAAAAAAGGAACATGTCTAACAGTGTACAAACACCATGCATTTCTTTATTTTAATATTGTCGTATAAAGCTACTGGCAAAATTACCAGGGTGATTGGTGAGGTCTATATTAGACCAGTCCAAACTGTTAGCAATTCTGAAGCTCTCTCTTAAAGACTCAGCATTACTGAACAAGTCTGCAGGAACAACTGAGAAAACATGAGAGGATATGAACATCTTTAACGGAGAAACTGTTAGG
>JAQMYJ010000033.1:11156574-11198043 GCA_030014305.1 Clarias laeviceps
ACAGACAGACAGACAGACAGATAGATAGATAGACAGACAGACAGATAGACAGATAGATAGATAGATAGATAGACAGACAGACAGATAGATAGATAGATAGATAGATAGATAGATAGATAGATAGGTAGGTAGGTTTGCGGAGCTTTGGCTTGTACGCTGACAGATCTACCCAGGAATCTGTGTCTTACAGATAACCAAGTTGGTTTAGCTGAAAGTTATTTTAAGCCTGGTTGAACCTAGTCTGGTTACAAAGCACACCACTTTTGACTCTGTGCCAGATGTCAAAATGTTACTTCTTTTTCACCTCCTTCACCTTGTGACTGGCATCCTTACGTTAGATGTGCACCTATTTCTTTATCCAAATCAATTTATTCCTTTTCAAGAGGATACTAGGATTAGAGGACAGAGAGGGAAAAATCATCATAGCTTAAAGAAAACTGAGTAATGCTGGGGTCCGTTCCAGAAAGCAGGATTTCTCGGCTGTCATTACATCATGTGCAGAAATCCAGATTTTTCTTTTCCACATATTAAGCTCAGCTGTATTTGGAGTTGAGGTAAGCTTGGATGCACTAGTTAGATCTCAGACATAATATTACGCTCTGCTCACATAATGCAAGAGTTATACAGTACATGTGAGGGCAAAGTTTAACTAAATTGTAATGAGTCTCAACTACACATGATTCTGACCTTGGACTTTTTTCTTCTTCCAGTACCATGGTCTGACAATTTGAATAAATCACAATGTCATGCTGAGTTTTATGTTTCAGGCTGTAATGCCACTTGAGGTCAGTATTAAATATAGTATATAAATATTAAATATGACATTATGAATTAATTGAGGACACTGCTGAGGTTAGAATCTTTGCTTACAATAAGATTTTTTAATTTTTTTAATTTTATATAAGTTACAAGTTAAATTAACAATTAAGCTGCATGTGTAGTACATGAACATTAATT
The DNA here is from genome assembly GCA_030014305.1 of Clarias laeviceps. NCBI lineage: Eukaryota > Metazoa > Chordata > Actinopteri > Siluriformes > Clariidae > Clarias > Clarias laeviceps. Next base: position 11,157,532 of record JAQMYJ010000033.1, read on the forward strand.
AACAAAAACTATATAAATGTATTAAATAATACAATTAAAAACAGAAAAATATTGCATGAGAAATGCATGCAACCTGTTAGCCTGACATTTTGTAAATTAGATTTTACAAAATATATAAAGTGCACTCAAACAAATATTTTTAACTTGTGTAGCGTTTACACATAGATGTGTATTTTGCTATAATAAATTAAGTTTGAAATGTTTTGATACTTAATTCTATTTAATGAGTTTAACATAAACATACCAATTCATATGTTAGTTATTTTTGTTCAACCTGCATATTTTACTTGATTGGAATTTCTTCCCTTAATTTAAATATAAACCTGAACAACACCTGTATAGACAGGTCTAATCAAACTTTCTAATAAAATTGTTGAACTCAAAATTAAAACACCTAATAGACTATTATAATCATCTCCAGTTGCTTTTTAAGGATGTATAAAAGTTAACAGGTCTCCTACTATATTGCTTAAAAAGACAGTTTTGAATTTTCAGAGGCTTGCATTTTAAAAGGACGACATTCGGTCAAGTCGAACTTGAACTTTTGATTGTGCAGAATAACAGAATACAGCTGTTAGAGTAAAACCTACCTTCATTTTTTCTATATAATCACCTGCTACACTAATGCACTTATCCCTGCGTTTCACTAGCACTTGGATACCATCAAGGTAGAAAGTTTTCTCAGTATGCCAGAGCCATGAGTGACTGCCCGCTTCATGTCTGAAATGCTGGCCTCCTAGGCAACCCTTTAAATGTGAAAATGGCTTGGAGTGAGGTCAGGACTGTACAGAAAGAGTTCCTGTAATATGCAAGTGCTGTTTGCAACCTTGGTTACAAGTTATCCCTCAAAGATCAAGCATTCCACTTACTGAATGTTTATGGGAATATGAGTGTAGTGGGTTCTTAGCCACCACTGCAGGTCATTCACAGACATACAACCTTCTTTAAAACGTTTACGCTATTCAGATGTTTTACTGCCGCTAAGAGTCTGATCACCACACTGTGCTTGTTGTACCTTCATTCATGAAAAATTTCTGGTCCTGGTTTGATTTGAACACATGAGCCAGTCTATCCAGGATTAGTCTAGCTAATTATGATCAGGTTTGGATGTGAATGATCTGATTTTCTCTTAATATCTCACTCATATATATTACAATCCCTGGTCCTGCATTCATCCTTCTTACATCTTTTTGACTTCTATCATGTCATAATTCACAGTTCAGAGACAGCAAACGCAGGTGATTTGTACCTTGCATGGAGGTGGAGACAGAGTAGATTTTATGTCTGGTGGAAGAGCAAGAGGCTCGGTTTGACTCAGATGTGGTGTGTCCACGGCGGATGGAGTTTTTTCAGGGTCGTCCTGAAGAAGCAGTAAATGCATTGCATAAGGAATCATGTGCAGGAATCATGTGCACTATATGCACGAAAGTATTTGGCCAAATCTGCTAATTATTAAATTCAATAATAGAAAACAGGTATTTCAATCAGGCCTCTTATCTCCAGTGAAGGGCAATCTTGATGCTTCAGCATATCAAGACATCGTATAGGACAATGCTATAATTCCCACTTTGTGGCAACAGTTTGAGGAAGGCTCTTTTCTATTCTTAACCCTATCAAGCACCTTTGGGATGATCTGCAACAGAGATGGCGAACCAGGCCTTCTCGTCCAACATCAGTGCCTGACCTCATAAATGCTCTGTAGAGCATTTACAGATGCGACTGGAATGGACTGAGGCGTATTCCATTCTCTTCCTCATTCCCACTTTCTCTCAGTCGATACTGGTCAAACTGGAGTCCAGATCTGACATCATGCTCAAGGAAGTTGATGCACGATTTCCCACAGAAACATTCCAAAATCCTGTATATGAATTTGGATTCAATGTCATTGCAGGTTTGGCCAAATACGTTTTGTCCATATATTGCATGTTTGTTTCTCACTGTAACAAAATACTAATCGAATAAAGTTTAAGGATTCTACCATCTCCTCATCGCTTGAAGGACAAGGTCTTTTAGAACCTCTAGCCTGATTTTGGTCAGGTGGTCCATCCATGGTCCAATAAGAACCCTGAACAAAGAGACAAGGAAACATTCATCTAAATGACTAATGGAATAGCATAGAAGATTAAAGTTCTGAAGAATTTAAAGAATTAATAGATAAAGGCATGCAAACAAACATGTTCCTTTTTGGGAGATGGGAGCACTTTCCAATTTTGGTGGTCTGAAGTAAAAAGACCTTCCACTTTTTTAAATTATTGGATATAGCCAATAAATCCCCCAGTCCGTGGCTATTAAAGGTTAACTAAGTCACAAAAAGAATGAACTAAATTACCTTCCCTGGGTCGCTCTGTGGTCTTGGAACTTTCCGAAAGCATTTGTTAAGGGAGAGATTATGTCGGATTGAATTCTGCAAGAAAAAAAATAAAAACTTTAAACAAATATCTGCTAAACAGCAGATTTTAAGAAGCAGTAGGTGATTATTTGAAGTGTGTAAACTCTCTGAACTACCTTCCAGCCTCTTCCTGCTCTACTGTAGAATGGGAATGTATCGCTGATCCAGGTGTAGATGTCATTCAGACTCAGCTTTTTCTCCGGAGCAGAGCTGATTGCCATTGCGATGAGGGTGGCATAGCTATGTGGTGGCTTCCCTTTGGAGTTGGTCGGAGGGGAGGCACATGGAATGGATGGTGGCATATCTCGTTCTCTTCCTCGTTCCCGCTTTTTCTCGCCTCGCTCTTTCCCTGAGCGGAGGCTGCTCATTCCCAGCTGTGGGAGCCAGTCGATACTGGTCAAACTGGAGTCCAGGTCTGACGTCATGGTCAAGGAAGTTGCTGCAGTGCAGGGAGAACGAGGCATTACGTACAGTTCTGATTTGATGCATTTAATGCAACAGTAACAGGAATTCTGAATCACAGCAAATGCAATCATATTTGCAAAGTATGAAGAGCTGAACTGTCTTCCTGGCTAGGTTCTTAGCTCGAAAAAGGGTGAAGAGAACTTTAAGAGAATAAGGGTTCTCAGAAGAAGTCAGTCAGCTAGCTCAGACAGTCCATATAGATAGTTGGATAGATTTACATTCTCTCCTCTTAGACAGAGAGAAAAAGTGAGAGAATCAAAGAAGCAAAGCAAGAAAAACAAAGAAAGTTTAGAAAAACTAAAAGAAGAAAGAGTGAAGAAGAACACTTACCTCTCGTCTGTCAGCAGGCCCCAGTCAGACTCTGTCAATTTTTAATGCCGTCATCTGTTACACAGGACTGAAGCTCACAGGGTGTTTCTCCTTTTCGTTCTCTCTTCCTCTTTCGGTTTATCAGTCTTTCATTTCCCATCCAAACAGCCCTGCAAGTGTTTTTTAACGTTTACTCTGTCTCTCTGTAATGTTTGTTTAAACCAAAAGGAGGGGGAAAGTAAAGAAAAAAACTCTTCGGAAAAGTTCTTCCTTTTTCTCTCTCCCTCTTTCCCCTCCCTTTCTCTGAAAAACGTCACACACTCCACCTTCAGTATTCCTCCGTTCCTTTTGCCACTCCTCTATTTGGGTGCCCTCTGTCTCCTCCTACCCCACATGGCCACACCCACTCTGTCTGCTGTTGAGGAAATACTTCTCAGGGACTGAGTCATACAGCAACAATGCCCACGGTCCTGTACTTAAGCGTTGTACAAGAAGATCTCTTAAAGCAAACACTTTCAACGATCGGATTTCTGTACCACATTAAGTTTATTTATGCACGAATAACAATGCACAAATCATATACAGAACATTCTCTAATGAAGGACAAGAAGAAGAAAATAATCAGTATATTACACTTGTAAGCCAATCACGTTAAATGAAATTATGAAGGTGATTCGATGTGCAGAGACAGCGCGCCATCTTCAATCAGACTGCTGTTCATGGGTCATTGTGCTTCTCCTACAAGGAGCTGAAGAAGTTAAGGAGACCTGTATCTGGAGAAGGATGTGCTAGAAGCTTCTGGATCTGTGAATAGAGAAAAGAAAGCAAAAAGAGCAGACACATTAATAACCACATAAGACTTTCATATCTATATACTTCCTTATTAACTAACGAGCACAAGCACAGTGGTCCTGCAGTGTCCCATTTCCCAGAAAGGGTTTCTAATTCCTAACTCTATAAAGAGTATGTTTTAAATCAGTCAAAAAAACACACTTAAGGGATAGAAAACCTTGTATTAATATTTTAATACTAAATGTATTGCTATATGTTATATTTTGATATACTGTATATGATAATATTATAATAATAATAATAATATTAATATTAATATTATAGTAATATAAAAAACCTCATACTATTTTTCTTTTCCTTATGTGTGTAAACATTTTTAGCTGACTCTGAGTCTTAATAATAATGAATATTAATAAAAATAGGACCATTAAAACAACATACAGTATAAGCTAAAAAGGTAAACAAAAAACAGCAAAACTTAAATCATAACATTGAAGTAAAAAACAACAACAGCAAATCTTTAAAAAAAAAAAAAACAGCAAAAGTAAAAACACAACAGTAAAAGTAAAAAAAAAAAGGTAAAACACAACAGTAAAAGTAAAAAACCCCACAAAATTAAAAACAGTACAGCAATAGTAAATACACAACAGAAACACCATATTTAACATCACGTTAACATTAACTCATAATGGAAATGTTGTTCCTAGATCACTTGCTTGTTGCTGATTGGCTACAGCGTGCCTCAATCTGAGAGAGATCATGCAAAATGGAGATTTGGTGGATGGTTAAAGTGGGTGCCTTTATATGGACCCAACTACTGAACTAATAAACAAAATAAAATTGCATCATGTAATCACTCAATCAGAACATTCTGGCACGATTGGCATGAGAATGTGGTGTGTAAACCTTTGATTAAAAAAAAAAAAAAAAAAAAAAAAAAACTTTCGCTCGGTTGGTCATGGGGTCAAAACAGTGGACTATCCGATCCGTCGCAACTTGGCACAGATTTTATGTTGGATGACCTTCATGACACAATTCTCCCATTTTTCTAACCTGGAACTGGCACTGCATGCAGTGGTTGGGTAGTATGGGGTGTGGCAACTACCGACAGTGGCCTTGTACCAGGATCTGTTTAAATCTTTGGGAATCTGTTTAAAAGGTAAACATCAACCATATAAACGTTTGGTCTGATCAGTTCACAACACAGAGGGCAGGATTTGTCAGAAAAGGTGGAAAGCTCATCCTAACCTTCACATCAGGCAGAACCACTTTGCGCATGTCAAAAAAATTATATTCTGATTAAATGCTTTTAGCATGTAAACACACGTCCATGTAAACAATTAAGTTGAAATTTCTAATCATAATGATTTCAGTCAGATTGGAGACATTTAGTGGCGGCAAGGTGGTGTAGTGGTTAGCACTGTCGCCTTGCACCTCCAGGTTTCGGATTACAGTAGATTCCTGGACAGGTTCGATTCCCATCTGTGTGTGCATGGAGTTTGCATGTTCTCCCCGTGCTTGGTGGGTTTCCTCTGGGTGCTCCGGTTTCCTCCCACAGTCCAAAGACATGCAGATTAGACTAATTTGTGTTCCCAAATTGTGGGAAACCCACCAATGTGTGTGTGTGCCCTGCTACTGAGTGGACCATCCGATAGTGAATTGCAATGGATTGTCCCTGTCTTGTGGCCTAAATCTACTGGGATAGGCTCCAGGCCCCCACGCGACCCTGAATACAGGATAAAGCGGTATAGATGATGAGTGAGTGAGTGACTGGAGACATTTAGTCCATGTAAATGTAGATAGTGACATGAAATGACCAAACGAATCATGGACTTTCATATGATTTTATTTTAAATATGCGGTCAACTTTCCATTTCAATTACATGAGCCCAAAGTAAAAAAGTGCTGTTGTTTATTTGGTTTATTAACGTGTTTTAATTTACAGGCCACTGTATACCATACTTTTAAAACAGATTTATTTCATTTTCTTTTGTCATGAGATGGTACCTCCTTAAAGTTGGGATGCTTGGCATCCTGCACCAGTTGCAGCATGACGGCCTCTGTGGTGGTGAGAAATGCTCCACTCTGCTTTAGACGTGACAGAGCAAACAGTCGGTCTGTCTGACTGAGGAACAGGCGTGACACACATTTTCAGCTCATCCATATTTAATGCAAGAGCAATGAAAGCTGCATTGAAGCCATAATAATGGTGAACTGCGATACCTCCGGGATGAGACGGCGTCTGCGACGATATGTACCTCCATACCTCTATCCAGAAGATCGTATGTTGTACACTGCAATTAGAGAGAGATAAAGGACTCGTACTATGCTGTACATTTGTACTGTAAGCTTATCTCAATTATGGTTATATATATATATAAAAAAAACAGTAAGTTTACAGCAATGCATGCTTGGGCCTCAATGCCACATAGGATGGCTTTTTTCGGGTTCCCTAGGCTTTTCAGCTCACTCTCCATGCTCTCTGTTAGCATGGAGAAGCTGGTTTTAGTGTGAGGCTTCAGGTCATCTGCACCCAATTCAGACACGGTTGGACCCAATCCTTTAGGGTACTGCTCAGTCAAGATTGGGGGAATACCCAGGATCCGACTAGCCTGCAACGGAGGAAATTATAAAAACAGGTCAAATACTGTACATCTGACTAGAGATCAGTGTGAGTAGACTATTGACAGGGGTATTGTATGGCGTTTGTCTGGCCCAATTTCTGTCAATTGTCTTCTTTCCCCCCAGTATTAAAAATAAGATTAAGCAAATACCAATAGCGTGGACTTAATCACTTAGTTTTCCCACAAAAGTACTTACTACCTTTACTATTCCTTCTTGTTTTTGCTATTTGTTCTTTGTACAGATTTTTACAGTTAGACTTCTGGGAAACAGTTGATTTTTAGGTCAGCATGATGTTTCTTGAATGTAAGATGCTTTGCTACAAAAAAGAGTCAATCTGCCAGATCTTCGGAAAATCTACTGTACCATTTTATGTAGCATTTACAGTACAAAAGTTCGGTAAACCAGGTGAACATGTAAATGTTGCCTAAGAAATGTAGTCGGAGAAATGTCATGAATGACCGCAATCTGAGAAAATGGCGGTAAGATGAGAAATTGCACTGTAATATATTTACAGCGGAAATCACAGCTATGTTTAACAGTGAAAGTAAGAGCATTTCCACAAACACAGTGAAACAACTTACAGATACATAAAAAAACCTCTTAGTTAATGATTAGTGATGTGCACATCCGGGTAAGAAGAGAAGTGCGTAAAGCGATGCACCCTTCATGAGGTGGATCATTGGAGGCAGTGTTATGATCTGGGGTTGCTTCAGTTGATCACGTCTATGTGACAATAAATTGGATTTAACCGATGACCTGAATGTACTGAACAGCCAGGTTATATGTAGGGCTTTTCATCCCTGACGACATGGCCATATTCTCAGGACTCAGAATTGTAAAAGAGCTGTTCTGGGAGCATGAGGAATAATTTTTACACATGAACTAGTGTTCGTATGGGATTTCCAAAAGGTACCCAATAGATTGACTGACTCCAAGCACACATTTCATGGTTCCCTGCAATAGGCTAATGTCTTATACATTGTTATTATGGTACTATACAGTACATTGTTATTACTGCCCAGGTCAGGGTCGACATGGCGCCACCATGACCATGATGCATAGTATTTTACCAATAATCAGGATTGAGTACTCAACAGCAGACATCTAGTCTAGCATGATACCTACCTACATTTACAAATAAACAAATGTTGGTGGACATCTGAACGTTACACCAATATGTTCTTGTTGAGTTATCTCATTCTGCATCTAGTCCTCCTTTCCTGTTATATACTGTATCTATAATATCTTATTGGAGTCTTGCTGTGGCTTTTTCTGCTCATTCAGCCACCAGAGTATTACTGAGGCCAGGCTCTGATGTTGGGTGAGGAGGCCTGGGGTGCAGCCAGTTCTCCTGTTCATCCCAAAGGTGTTAATTGGGTTGAGATCAGGACTCTGTGCAGGTCACCGAGTTCTTCTACACCAACCTTGTCAAATAATGGCTTCCATTCACTGTCATGCTGTGGTGCACATTTATGGACATTTAAGCCTCCTAATTACTAGGAAGGGAATTGCAATGAAATAGAAAATTGTACCACGTGCTTCATGATAAAAGTCAAAATATTCAGAAACAAAGAGCTCATGCAGTCCATATAGATTAATTCATAGACTTGCTGCTATCGTTTACAGTAACCGATATACAATTATCCACATAAAAGCACACAAAAGAACGTTATTACAAGCTAATAAATGAAATTTTATAGTGAGCCTCAATGGTATGGAACATTCTTTAGTGCTATAAAGGAGAGGAAATGAACACAAAAAAATTTACAAAAGAAACAACTTAACAACTATATATGTACACACACAGTATACAATAAATGTGTCTTTTGTCAGTGTTTCAGACATGAAGCAGGCAGTCCGATCATGGATCCGGCGTAATGAGAAAACCCTTTAGTCTGAACATATGCAAGCACTAGTGAAACACTCAGATAAGTGCATTAGTGTAGCAGGGGATTATATAAAGAGATAAAGGTAGATTTACTCTTAGTTTATAAGTGTTTTCTGTTATTCTGCTTTGTCAAAAGTCCCAGTTTGACATGTACACCCCTTGTAATTTAATTTTACATTACATACGTTCAGCTATTAAGCACATATGTTGATAAAATCATTTGAAATATCATTCAACATTTTAGTGAACCTTCAATGTTTTTTTTAACACAATCTATGGTTTACTGAATAGTTGTGATATTGATGCACCACACAGTCTACAAGATAAAAGTCATACATAAATGTGCACGACAGACTGAATGACAAATTACCTGTAGAAGTCTCGCTGCATTACCCACGATATTGGAGAACTGGAAAATCGATGGTCTGAACTTCTCTTGCATGTCACACAGCAAGAGCACTGAGCTTTTGGTTGACAATCTTCCTATTTGAGCCACTGAAACAGATTGTTTTATAAAAATGGATTTTCTTCAGAATGACAGAAACATGTTGATATAATTTTTTAAGCAAAATGTTAGTGGAATTGAGGTTATCACATGTTAGATCATTTCAATTTGGGAAGCCACTCACGGTACAATTTAAATGATATGACATGACAAAGATGTACATTTGGGACTATTTTACTGGTATTGAAAGCACATGTTTACCATTTGATCTGAAGCACCTCCCACTCAATACAATCACGTCATAATAATGGTGTTTTTATGAATAATGTAAAAATTATAGCAAAATTGTTTAAAACTGTCTACGCCGATATTTCAGAAGAAGTGTGTTATATATCTAAAATAATTTTGGACGAAAGTTTGGACACCTGCATTCTACTGCAGAAAGCAGAGACAGGAATCACTAGAGACCACCCGATACCTACACAAACAAATTTAAACAAAATAATAATTTTGAAATAATCGATTCTGGAGTCAGTGTGGTGAAACATTAACTGCCACAAAAGAGAATTGTGATATGTAACTGAACAGATTTTTTCGATATAATGTTTCTTTGTATTTGGATTAGCCTTTCGTCAATCATTTTACAGGCACACCCCAACACACCTTAATAATACTTAATAACTGATCATGAGGAAAAGGTGCACATTTATGGACTTGTACTTTTGCTTTTAAACTGTTGACTGTCCAGCTGAGCTTGAAAGTGATGTCATGACTAGTCCTTGCTAGTGCATGCTAACTCTAATTGAACCAAAATTAAATATGGGGGTGGAGCTTTGTGTATATTTTTAGAAACAGAGATGGGCTCAATTAGTTATGACGATTAAAATCTTATTCAACTCCACCTACTTAAACCACCAATTTAAGACTCCCCCACTGCCCAGTGTTTTGCCCCTTAGAACCAAATTTTCCTTATAATGTATAATAATAATAATAATAATAATAATATATTCATAACAGTTCATTCCTGAAAACATTGGCCCAGATTTCCCGAAATGTTGATTATTATTGGGTGTATAGTAATTTTTTACATTATGTCACAAGTAAGGCAGCATGCTGGTGTAATGGTTAGCACTGAGGCCTCGCACTTCCAGGGTTGAGCGTTCGATTCCTGCCTCGGGTCTGTGTGTTTGTGCATTTTGCATGTTCTCGCCGTGCTTGGTGGGTTTCCTCTGGGTACTCTGGTTTCCACCCCCAGTCCAAAAAAATGCAGATTAGGTTGAGTGGCATCTCCAAATTGCCCAGTGTGTGTGCCCTATGGTGTACCCTGCCTTGTGCCCAAAGTCTCCTGAGATAGGCTCCAGGCCTCCTGTGACCCTGTACAGGATAAGCCATATAGAGGATGAATGTCAAGAGTTTTAACAATGCTCTCTGGTGTTTTCTGTTCTGGCATCCAGGTGGTGGAATGAACTTCCTCTAGATCTCCATGCAGCCGAGTCACTGGCAATCTCTAATCGATGACTAAAGACCTATCAGTTTCTTAGATATTTGGGTTCATTTCGACCAACAGTGATTGACTGATGGTACTTAGTTAGTAACCTAGTAACCAGTGTAAGGATCTATCCAATGACGGAAAGCACTTTTGTAAGTCGCTCTGAATAAGAGTGTCTGTCAAATGCCTAAATGTAAATGTTTTCTTGATAAGGCATATTTTTTCACACTGAAATTAATATCTGGTATTAATATCTAAGACTAGTCCTTCAGTTTTATAAAGTATGCCAATGTACACATATTTAATGAACATAAATGCATGCAAATGCAGAAAAAAATGCTGTCTGATCTTGTGGTAATGCACACTTTCTACAGTTTTCGCGTCTGTGTCTTTTTTTTTCCTTTCCATAAAACTCTACCCTGACCTTGTACACAGATCAGCAAGTAGATGAAACCTGGAAGCAGCACTTACTATTAAAATCCACAGTGAACTTCAAAGCTTTGTATAAAACTCGATTAAGGACAGATCACCTCCACTACTGCCCTGGAGTTTTATGGAAGTCCAGAAGCTTGGATCAGTTTCTTGGAACAAATAAATCCTAATATGACTGTACAGACGTGCGGTACCGCCCACTGTTAAGGACGCAAGCGGCTCAGGTCACGCCTGCGCTCTTATCCAATAAAAATGCGAGGATTATAATTGACACCTGGAGCGTACAATGAGACGGCCATAAAATCTAACCTAGTTCCGTGCTAACTAAACATGTCCTCGGTGTGTGAAAAAAAAAGAGAAATAAATAAATACAAACAAGGAATCTCAAATAGCCCGTGGACATGAATGAGCACATTAAAATACAAGCATGTTATGAAAAGTTTTTGGAGAAATGTTAAATAATATCAAACATATACGCGAGACCAACAAACAAATATGGTAACGAAAAAACAACTGGTGGATGGATGTATTTTGGTATTAATTGTAATGTTTATTGTTATCGGATGTATTAGATATATGTTGTCTATATAAATATCGCCCCTTTCCTTTGAGGTTAAAGTGAACTTGACCCGGAAGTGGTTGTGTGTGGTCACTGACCTTAGCAAGCGTATTCTGTGGGCTTCTCGTATGTTCGAGCTTTTTTTTGTGTTTGTATACAATAAGTAACAGACTTTTATGAGTGTATTACGGACTGTGAGTGGACATGTAGACATTAAAGATTTCTTAAAATACCCCAAACAAACTGCTGACATGCGTGTGAGCTCGAAGGATTTCGGGAATTATTATTATTATTATTATTACATATGATTCCGATATCCGTCTCCGATGAGTGCTGGAGCGCGTTTATAAACTCATAAACTATTTCGTTTCGTTTTGGAGTGTGTTTTCATCACAGCCGTGTAGCTAGCTTATGCTAGCGCTTCAGTCTCGTTTTGGGCTTGCAGAAGGAAAAATGTCCGATTTTGACGAATTCGAGAGACAGCTATCGGAAAACAAGCAAGGTAAGGGGGTGGAAACTTTCCCTGCGTCAAAATCAGATGATAATAATATTCATTATTAAAGCAAATAAGTAAGTACTTACTGGTGTCAGGAGAAGCTGCAGCTGGGTGCCCAGGTGACTCTGGTGATCTACACCATCAGCCATACCATTATGACCACCTTCCTGAGAAGGTCGCCCACTTTGGTGGGTTTTTCTGACACCCTTCTGTCACAACCAGCATTTACTTTTTCATCAGTTTAAACTACATAGTCACTTAATACTCACGCTTGCATATTTTTACTGCTTCCAACACATCAACTTAAGGAAAAAAGATTTCATTGTAATGAAATATTGAAACTGTAGTTACTGTGACACGGTCCAAATTTGTTGCCTGATAGATTGTCCATCTGCACTTTGGCATTCAGTTGAAAATAAATGAGTACGGCTCGAATCACACAGACATCATAATATTTACACATGTGCTGCTGCATACATCATGTTAGCCTGTATGTTGTGCCACGATTTATACAGTTTGTATAAAGTTTGGCCTTTGTCAAAGTCACTCAAATCTTTGCGCTTGACCACACATCAACTTCAGGAAAAAGGGGTTCACTTCCCCTTTGCTGCCTAACATATCCCATCCACTTACATTTAGGCATTTGGCAGATGCTCTTATCCAGAGCCGACTTACATTTTTATCTCATTACACATCTGAGCAGTTGAGGGTTAAGGGCCTTGCTCAAGGGCCCAACAGTGGCAACTTGGTGGTTGTGGGGTCTGAACCTGGGATCTTCCGAACCATAGCCCAATGCCTTAACCACTGAGCTACCCCTGGCCCCCACTTCCGTCCACCACTGTAATGAGATATTGAAAATGTAGCTACTATGACAAAAGCCAAATTGTAATGGCTAGACCTTTGTAGTCCGATCTAATAGGAGAGCCACTGTAGCATAAATTGGGGGAAAAGGTTAATGCTGGTTTCTATAGAAAGATGCCAGAACACACAGGTCATTACTGTTGTGGTGGCAAAGAGGGTGAGGTAGTCGCGGGGTGGGGGATGGGTGACCTGTTCAATATTAGGTAGATGGACATAATGCCATGGCTGATCTGTAACTCGTCACATGGTGAAAACATCTGATGTTTCTGTGACTTAATAATTTTTTTTTTTTTTTTTTCATTTTGTAATCCAACACTAATTGACTCACTCTATTTGCATACATGGACTTGGACATTACATCGCTTTACTGTCTGGTAGAGAGGTTTTCTTCAAAGCAAAAACACTGAGCCAAGTACAGACGTAAGCAGCAATATTAACAACATGCCAATCTTATGCTTTCTTCATTTATTCTTGCTTGGGCTTATTGGAAATCTGCAAGGAAACCAAGGTGCAAAATAGTGAATCTTTGGGTACACTGCTTTTGCCTTAACAGCTGACAGAGATAAAGAGAACAGGCACCACCGAAGGAGCAGCTCTAGGAGTCGGAGCCGGGACAGGAAGAGAAGGAGCAGGGAGACAGAGAGACGAGGAAGCCGAGACCATCATGGGGACAGCAAGGACCGCAGACACAGGCGGAGGTATGAGGTTACACTGTGGATTGTTGGTTTTAATTTTGGACCACAGGTTATAATTTATAAGCCAAGAACTTCATCAAAAAATATTTTGAGCAACTCTCTGCTCCGTAGACTTGTACAGTACTATGCAAAGATCTTAGGTACTAGATTATATTTAATACAGGTTTAGTTATGTGTCTGCATTATTCTGTACAGGTAGGCTCCAGGCCCCCTGCCACCTGTATACAGGATAAAGCAGTATAGATGATGAGTGAGATGTTTATCATGTCTATATTATTATGTACAAAACCATTCACAATTTTTAAATGTACATTAAAAATAAATAAATAAATAACATTACAGAAGAATATTTGCATCCCTTTAAAGAAAGCAACCAGAAGAATTCATATTCTCCAGGATACTCAGTAAATTCTAATAGCTGTTTTACTTGCAATACTGTGCAAAAGCCTTGGACTTGAACATGCATAAAAATGGCAAAGCAAAGAGGAATTTTACAACAAAATTTAATAAAAGTGTAATAAAATTAACACAGTCAATATTTGGTGTGAACACTTTGCTTGAAAATAATCATCCTTTCTATTTTCATGGAAAAGTTAGGAGCCTGCATACAGGCCTGCAAATATTCTTCTGTAATGATATTTATTTATTATTATTTTAAGTTATATTTGGAAAAAGTGAATTATTTTGTACATAATGCAGACATGATAAACACGTATAACAAAATTTGTACTACAGATAGTGTAGTTACATTTATTTACATTTGCACAGTACTATATATACAATATATATGACATTAAAGACTTTCTTATATACTGTCATTTTGCTCTGTTTTTAAAATATTTTCAAGTCTAATTTGCTGTTTTTCTTCCTATTGAGCGCATGCTTTTCTAAAGACCCGTGTGCTCCTTACAGTCGGTCTCCGCCTCGTGAGAAACGAAAGACCAAGGTGAAAAAGTACTGGGACATTCCTCCTCCTGGGTTCGAACACATCACACCCATGCAGTATAAAGCCATGCAAGGTGGGGTATGCTCCAGTAATAAAGTCACATGTTTTAAAAAATTCTGTGTTATATTCTTGAAAAATATATGTGTACATCAGTACTCTCATACTGTTAAGTAAAAGTACCGGCTCATATGTTCAGAATAATATGAACACATAATAAATGTAAAACTAATCAGTTTTGTTGTTTGCATGATTGCCTGTGAATTTTTTGCCCAGCTGCTGGCCAGATTCCTTCCACTGCCCTGCTTCCTACAATGACCCCTGAGGGTCTGGCTGTGACTCCGACTCCTGTGCCCGTCGTGGGCAGCCAGATGACACGTCAGGCTCGGCGACTCTATGTCGGCAATATCCCTTTTGGAATCACAGAGGCAAGTAACATCCACTTTGATGGCAACAACCTGAACTGTTTTCATGATGAAGCGGTTTAATAGATCTGCAGTTCACTTGAATCCCTTTGACTCTTTTACAGGAATCCATGATGGATTTCTTTAATGCCCAGATGCGCTTGGGTGGCCTGACTCAGGCTTCAGGAAACCCTGTTCTGGCTGTGCAGATCAACCAGGACAAAAACTTTGCCTTCCTAGAGGTAGTAATTCATCTCACTAAAACACACTATAATTACAGCACAAAAACACACACACACACACACACACACACACACACACACACACACACACACACACACAAGGGTGAGTAAAAAATTATCCGCTCTTTGGCTGTAGAATTTATTTTAATTAACTTTTGCAAAGGATAAATGCACTATTTTTCAACATAATATTCTTGCTTTTCAATACACTTTGTGAATGTATCGCTGTCTTCACTTCTTTATCAGAAGTGAATATTTCTCAGTCCTCATAGGGCTGCTTTCAGGCGACCAAACAGGTGACAGTCTGATGGAGTGAGATCAGGACTATAGTGAGGATGCTTTAATCACTCACTGTAACAAACACTGCTGATTGTTCAACCTTTTCCTCATAATGTTCCAATACCAGCCCTTGAGAATTCCAGGAAACTGTAAGCATAAATTTTGAAGCTGATGGTTGACTTTTGAACTTTTCCTTGGTCGGCGATTGAGGATGTTTCTATTCCATATTCTGCAGTTTACTCTCAGGCTCATAGTGATGAATCCATGTCTCGTCACCATTAATGATTCTCTTTATGAAATTTCACCTTCTTTAGAGTATCGGTGCAAATTTTGTTTGTAGATATCCAAACACTTCTGTTTATGCTCTTCCTTGTGTTCACCTTCAGACCACAAAAAAACAAAATCACTGCACGCTACTCGTCTTTCGTGCGAATTACAAGTGGGCTTCACACCTGTACAGCAGTGACTTGGAAGACCCTCACCCTTGAGCGGAAAATGCCGTAAAGACTGATAAGTGCAGCCAAAAGAAGTTTTAATATAACCAAAGTGCAGATCATTTTTGACTCGCTCTCCTGTTTATATATGTATATATACATGCTCTAATGTTTGGCTTGTTCTGTTTAAGTTCCGCTCAGTGGATGAGACTACACAGGCTATGGCGTTTGATGGGATCATCTTCCAAGGACAGAGTCTGAAGATCCGGCGACCGCACGACTATCAGCCACTGCCGGGCATGAGCGAGAACCCAAGTGTTTATGTACCAGGTAGCGTTTATCTTATCCACGCAGCTGATCAGGGAAGTACATGGGTGTTCAAGCACCTTGTTGATGGTTTCACAAGCCAATATTCAAATCTAAAATTTGGCTATGCATTGCGTAATAAATTTCCATGAAGATATGAAAAGGAAAGCTGCATCTGGTGATATTGTGATAGTGAGCTGAACTGGTGTGATGTGTATTGTGATTGGAAAACGTCTAGGATTTAAATCAGGTACCTCATGTTTACATATGAGGCGTAATTAATACATCGACTGCCACTTTTATATTAATCTTCACCCTCCCTGAGAGATTGGTGGGACTTGCCCCTCCCCTTCCTCTTTTTCAACCACAATATCCCTGGATGTATCTAAGTATTAAAATTAGGTACCATAGTCTAATACAATCCTCTCTTTGTCTCCATGCTAGGTGTCGTTTCCACTGTGGTGCCCGACTCGGCTCATAAGCTCTTCGTCGGTGGGCTTCCTAATTACCTCAACGACGATCAGGTTTGTGTGTTACCACAGCAATGCCTTGGCAACAACAATGGCACTGTTGCTAAATATATGGACACATCTCTCTGTACTCTGAGCTTTTATTTAATTAAGATCTATTGTAATTAAAATTATTTTTAGCTCCTGCAGTGTTTTGTAAGAGGTTGTTTTTAATGGGTAGAGACGATTACTTGTGATGACTTGTTACATTTACTCTTGCGTAATGTCTTAGGTGAAGGAGTTGTTGACTTCGTTTGGCCCTCTGAAAGCTTTTAATCTGGTGAAGGACAGCGCCACGGGTCTCTCGAAAGGCTACGCCTTCTGCGAATACGTTGACGTCAACATCAGCGATCAGGTGATTATAAAGCAGGCTGTGCGTAGATGGAGAAATCATGCATACCTCGTTACATACCTCTGCTGAGTTACATTCAGGCATCAAATGTTGAAATGACCTCGATATTAAGAAAAGAACCAGATTAATGAATAGTCTGGTATTTATGATTGACCTCGTACATAGGCTGAGTTACTGGGAGAAATTCACTAGTGCTTTAGCTTCTCGCGGCTCAGTGAGTCATCAATGCTGCTGCATAAGTTGACGTTTATGTTTCTTTAAAGCTCACCTGCTGCTAGTATTCACCCTATGTGGTGCATTAATGTCAGGCGCTCTGCGGGGCAAGCTAAACACAAGTGGGCTAAACGCCGTAAATAATTAAGATTTAAAGCCATATTCATGTTACCATGTTTGTATCGCCTTAACCTAGCCTGCTGCATTAGTGGCGACACCATAATGAATATTGCTACTATCACTGCAAGTGAAGCCATGGCTAATGCTTTAGCATAAAAGTAACTTGGATTGCATTGTCAGGCTGCAAAAACTTTCCGGCTTTAATAAAATGCATTATGTTTTACAAGTGAGTAAAACATTAATACATTTTGGGCATTGGTGAAAAGGACACTAGAATATTGCTGTCACTATTTAGTGTGTACTATTGCAATTTATTTATTTTTACCCTTTCAGATTCCCAGACAAAAATAACTTCATAGAAACATATGTGGATTGGGTGAGAAAATGCAATGAAATTTGCAGCTGAAATTTTATTAATTTCTTGCAAGCTTTCAGGATAAAGAAATTGTTTTTTACTCACTCAGTAAAAGCTATGTAGCCTAAAGAAGTTCAGATAAGAACCACAATAATTTCCCCCCCCAAGAGCAGCTGAAGGAGTCCACAGGAACTCCTTTTATAGACCAAACAAGTGGAAATCACTTGGAGTGAGATCAGGACAGTACATGGGATGTGGCAGTAACTCCTTGTCAGCTTCCTGAAATGTGCAAGTGGTGCAGTGGGTAGTATGAGGTCATGCATTCTCCTGCAAAAACAGAACGCCTTCAGTGATCAAACCAGGCCATTTTTTCCCCTTTAAAGTAACATGAAAGGATTTCCTGGGAGGCCACAGTTCAGCATTGACGATGACGGGAAGCAGGCAGTCTGATTGCAGCTCTTGCATACTGAAAGAACTACTGCTTAGTTAGTTTTTTTAGGATTTTTCCTGTTTTTAATAGCCATTTCCCACACATTATTAGGGCACTCCTACTGTATATCAAGGCTACAACTACCAATCAAGGGAGGTTTCGAAGACTATCACGTGTTTCTTCTAAACTATATGACGACAGCCAAGCGCATTTTTTCAGACTGCTCGCTTATACACCATTGGGAGCGGCGTAAGACACTCAGAGGATAGTACTATCCATTCCTTCTGCTTGCATGAGCTCACAGACGCCCGTGATTAGCTATAGAGCCACAATTCATGTGAGAGCGTTAAAGTGCATCCCAATACTCCCGTCTGAGAGAGTTCGGTCAATCAGCTCTCTCCAGGCCCCAGGCTGTGGGAGGCTACCGCATCACCTGGGATTCGAACTTGCGCTGTCCGGATAATAGGACGAGGTCGATACTGCTGTGCCACTCGTGGGCGCGACTGAGAACACTTTCTTTAAACTTTCATTATTGTAGCAGGGGATTATATAGAGAACTTATGGTATATTTTTCCCAGAGGAAACCCACCAAGTACATGGAGAACATGCAAACGCTACACACACACGCACGCACACACACACACACACACACAGACCCGAAGACAGGGTTCGAACCCTTGACCATGGAGGTGTGAGGCATCAGTGCCACCCAATAATTACACCACCGTGCTGCCACTCTCATAACTACGTTCCGTTACTCTGCACAGCCAAAAGTCTATGTTTGACTTGAACGGCCCTTGTAGAATTGGACAGTAGACAGTGTAGAGACAGAAGAGCAGGAAGCATGACCAGGTGATTGATTTACCTTTAATGTCATCTAGAAATGGTGTACACGTCATGGGATGTAAAGTGAGATGAGGAATAGAGAGTGCCATGTGCCTCCCTGTGTAATCTCTCCACTCTTCTCCCATGCAGGCTATCGGTGGGCTCAATGGCATGCAGCTAGGGGACAAGAAACTCCTGGTCCAGAGAGCCAGTGTCGGATCCAAGAACACTGCACTGGTGAGCATATCTGTGTGTGGATGTGTGTGTGTGCGAGAGTGAGGGTTTGGGTGCAGAAATGCTCATCTACCTTATTCTGGCAAGTACTGCTTCTGTTCTTTTTCATGTCAGTCTTTAGTATAACCTGTCCAATCTGCCTGTATACAGTAGGACCAAATAGTGATACAACATACAGGCGACCATGATTTATACAGTTGTATACAGTAGCACACGTGTAAATATTATGGTGTCTGTGTGGTTTGAGTCGTTCTAATCCATTTTCAACTGAAAGACAAAGTGCAGGGACAACGTAGATGACTAGAGCATGTCGGCATTGCAAAAAATAAATAAAACACATGTAAACCCATGGCTGGAAATTTATTTAAGGTCCATGGTCAACTCCAGAATTATTGGCACCTTTTGAGATAAAGTGCAGAATGATCGCACACAAGAAACACAACGGTTTAACATGTCGCTTCAAACAATTGGAGACGTTATTTATCCTTATGATTATAAGAATGCATCCTTTTCTATAAAATTTTCCTCATCGCTCTTACTCTCAAGGAACAAGCTGACTTCATTTGTCCATTTCCCATTTCAGCATAACGTGACATATATGTGTGAAGTCTGTCATCTACCACACTACACAAAACATTTAAACAAGTTAAAACTGTTCAAAGATTTTTTTTCCTAATTTAATCATGGAGAAAATCCCACCCATCAGGCAGTTCTCCTTTTTCACACAACACCTGGAGGACGAGGGCTTGTTAGACGTTATAGGAAGAGAGTCCGTGATCTCAGCAGGGGAGGCTTCACCATTTTTTTTTTCTTACATGTATGCAAAACATCTTAAAACTTTAAGCCTTATATCTTTAAGCTCCAAAAAATAGTTAATGCAGCATATTCATTCATTCATTCATTCATTCATTCCTCGTTTTCTGTCTTGTTTGCTTCTCACCTCTTATTTTGTTTCTTGCTGCTGAAGACTGGAATCAGTCAGATCCCGGTGACACTGCAGGTGCCTGGCCTGATGAACAGCTCCATGAACCAGATGGGTGGCATTCCCACTGAGGTGCTATGTCTAATGAACATGGTGTCCCCTGAGGAGCTTCTGGATGATGAGGAATATGAGGAGATCGTCGAGGACGTCAGGGAGGAGTGCGGCAAATATGGCCAAGTGAAGAGTATTGAGATCCCACGACCAGTCGATGGCCTTGAGGTGCCCGGGACAGGCAAGGTCAATAACATAAACACTCCTGAAATGTAGTTTCTCTTATGAATTAAGACTTTTGGGGCATCATGCAATTGCAAATTTCTCTCTGTTTGTGTTTTGCAGATCTTCGTGGAGTTCATGTCTGTTTTTGACTCTCAGAAAGCCATGCAAGGTTTAACAGGCAGGAAATTTGCCAACAGAGTGGTAGTGACCAAATACTGCGACCCTGACGCCTATCACCGCCGAGACTTTTGGTAGGGGTGGAGGAAGGAAAAAGTCAGAGACTTGATGGAGTGTATGATATTTTCTGTTCTCTGTCCTGTGTGTGTGTGTGTGTGTGTGTGTGTGTGTGTGTTGAAATTTTTTTTTTTAAGCTGTGAGAAGAAGTGAAATATTTTTAGAGTAACTAGTACCCTGATTATTTCTTATGGGAAAATTTGTATAATAAATAAATAAATATTAGGCATAGCATGAAGTTTAACATCTTTCTTTTGGTTTTCTCTTATGTTTAATAGCAACTCACAAACTTAGCAGGTGCATACTACTGTATCAGAGAGTGTAAATACACAGGTGTACCTGTGTACGGAGAACAAAAATAATGTGCACCCTTGCCACTGGAGGCACTGGGGAGCAATTGCTCCTTGACACATGGTGCATATCAATCGTGCCTAATGTGAAAACACCCTTAATCAGTTCAGGTGTGGTTCTGTGAACTTTCTTGCCTGTGCAGCAGACTCTTAAAGCTCTTCAAACAATAAACCGAACTCCTGCCACACGCCGACATGTTTTCTTTTATTTTTCATGTGTGTGTGAAGGTAGAGATTTGTGCTTCATTTTGTAAAACCTCATGTTCACCTTCGTTCCACTCCGGATGTCATGACGAAGGATGGTTTGAAAGAGTGAAATGTACAGGATTTAAGGAGGGTTTTAGTGCCGTTACATTGTTTTATAATAATTATTATTATTTGTATTATTTAAAATCAACCTAAGTTGAAAAAAAAAAAGCAAGAAGTCCTTTGGAGTCCTGCAAAGAACAATTATATGCGTTTGGATTTTAATGGTGGAATAAATCGACTGTGAAGCATAAATAGCATGGTTAATGTGAGAGACCACACACAGTAACTTGCTTTCTGTGTATATAGAAGAATCTTGATACTGAAACGGTCAACTGTGTATGTTTATCCTAGGTTTATTACCCTGGATGAAACATCTCCTCTGTTTTTTTTTTTTTCCTTCGTACGACAATTTTGTTTAAGACATTTTCTCCTGTTCGGATTTTTTTTGTTTGTTTTTTGTCTTGGATCTAGTGAGTTATTTCATACATTAAACACAGATGAGGACCAATTAAGTCATTTGGTATAATAAAGTGTAATCATTCAACTGTAGTGCAAATCAGTGCTACTGCTCACTGCAGCATGTGGTAGAGCTCTTCATTTCAGACAGTGTGACAGCAATGGATCAGTTATTATTTGGACTATTTTAAGAAATGGAGGGCACCAGGTTGTGACTCAAGTCAGTCTTCGTGGCTGGAAGCTTTTGGGGTATCCCTGCTGGCTTCTCTTTGTCTTTATTTGCGTTTTTTATCGGTTGGGTCTTTTTATTTTTCATGTGATTTCTCAGATTTGTAAATAAAAGAATCTTAGGAAAAAAATATATGTGGATGTAACTGTCAGTTATTTAAAATCGGTAGTTCATATCTGCAACCTGGGGTACCACTGCCAATGGTAACTCCAAATTGCCATTTCTCTCTCTACAGCTTCCAACTAATTTAAAAGGGAGCTATTATACAAAATTCACTCTAGTCATTTTAAGACATTCAGATGGTTCCCCAGTGTGCGTTTACAAACAATAGTAATGTTAGGGGAAAAATATTTCCTGCTGTTTGTCCTTTTTAAAAAAAATAATAAAATTATTGGTAATGGCTTAAACAAGCACTGCTGTTCTCTGGTGGGGTGTGGCTCTGCAGTAGCCCATTTACTTTAATACTGCACATTTGGAGGAGGAGGAGAATAAAGGTGTAAAGTATGAGGTATAAAAAATGCTTCATCTGAGAATTATCTCAGCTGGAGCATTAATAGACATGCTTTGAGGACATCTGAGCCCTGTGTTAACTTGTTAAAGAAATAGTGAAATATTGGACCTTTAAATCCTATTTAAAAATTCTTGAATTCTTTCATCACTCTCACTGTGTAACCGTTACTTAACCATGGCTAATTTCTTTCTAACAATACATATTATTGATTTTGCAAAACAGGTTAATATTTAAAATATATGTTTAATCTGTACATGCTGCTGTTGTCAATTAATACCTGAGTAATATAAATCTGTAGAGCAGTCTTAATAAACAAATTGTCATGTACAATTATCCAGTCAACCAATCTCATGGTAGAAGTGCAATGCATAATATCATGCAGATATGGGTCAAAAGACCTTGACTTGAAAGAAGAAACATGTTTTGTTACAGTAGTGTGATTTTCTCATACATCAGTCTTTAGAGTTTAGGGAGAATATTGTGGAAAACAAAAAGCACCATGTGAGCAACAGTTCTGCAGGTCAAAAAATGGCCAAACTGAGAAAAAGCGTATGTTATTTTAAATAACCACACTGAGCAACTGCAGTGAGCAGAGAAGCATTTTGGAAAGCACAACACATTGAACTTTTAGTCAAAGGGTCTGTAACAGCAGTTACGACTATAATGAGAATAGAACAGGAATCTAAGCATGCACTGGGTTTACCAAACCTGGGCAGGTTGAAGATTGGAAAAACAAAGGCTGGTCTGCTGAATTTCTCCTGCATCATACAGGTGGTAGAAGCAGAATTTGTTATCAGTACCAGGAATCCACAGACCCAACTTGCTTTGAGTTCACATGTTTTCTTGCTGTGTTTTAAGGCCCTTAATACCAATAGATCATCATTTAAAGCCTGTCTAAATGTTGTTCCTGACAATGTGCATCCCTTTATGGCCAACTATATTTTATTATAACATTATACAATTATACAACATTATACCAGTAGAGCATCTTTGGGTTGTGGTAGAATAGAAAATGCATAGCATGACTACAGATAAATTGCAATTATGTGGTGTAAGCATGTCAACATAAATACAGTAAACATCTCAACTCAAAGTTTCTAACATATTGTAGTATCAGTGCTGCAAATAATTGCAGCTATTCACAGACTAAAGATGGGTTCTGTCCAGTATTAGTATTAGTGGCACTTCTAATAAAGTGGCCAGTGAGTATATAAGAGCTATAAAGGTAAAAAAATAAAAAAATAAAGGTTTACAGTTAGAGAAAACTGTATGATACTGTAGGAATCTGTTATGTATGAAAACCAAACTTTTATTTTCTTTCTTCGGTATGTGGAGGAATATAGTACTTGGCATGGATTCATTTCTAAATGAACATTAAAAACATCACAATTGATGATTATGAGAAGATTCTTGAGAAGATTTTAATGAAATAGGACTGACCTGGCTATACACTGCCTGGCCAAAAAAAAAAAACAACCCACACACTCTCTGATTTCATTCAATCACCTTTAGCTTTGATTACATCACACAATGTGGTGGCCAGTTTGTGTGAAAATGATCCCTCATGCTCCCAGAACCACTCTTTCGCAATTTGAGTCCTGGAATGTGCCTGTACCATCAGGGGGAAAAAAACATTGATGTGATAACCTGGTCATTCAGTACATTCGGGTAATCAGCTGATTTCATTTTTTTTTTTGCCACATAACTGAGCCTAGACCTGACCAACTGAAGCAACCCACACTGCCTCCGGAGGCCTTTTTTTAAATAAAAAAAACGGTAATGTGTTACATTTACACTTGCATTACACTGCATTAGTTAACCTTGTGTAATGTTAAAAGAAAATGTACTTGAGTTTCCAAAAAGCACAAAGGTGAAAACTTTCTGAATTTGTTCATGCTCATATTGTAGGTTTATTTTTTATTTACTGATACTATAAAAATCGTTCAATGAAAAATGTCAATTGTCTAGATTCTTTTTTTAAATGTTTAAATAAATGCATTGATTAATATACTGTAATTATAACTTAATTGTTGATGTGTTATTATTGTGAGTTCATGGATTGATGATTTTAACTAATGTGTTAAATAATTTAGAAGCTTAACGTAAAATGTTTCTAAAATGTAAATATATTTGATTATTATCTTTTAAGTAGGGCTGCATGATTCGCTAAAAATTTTTTTGACATTTTTACTGATTTGCGATTTAAACTGTTATTATGTAACGTTATTAATATGTAACTATTACAGTACATATACCAATTTTTATTTAAATGTATTTATCCAGGCTAACAGCAAATAAATTGGTCTGGGACATTTGATATTTATGGTGGTTGCCCGTATGTATTTATCAACTCAAAATTCCTTAGAAAAAATGAACAAATCATTGACAAATTCTACATAAATTTCCAACTAGGCATATATTATCAACAATAAAATGTAGTCACACAGGTCCAAATATGTGATTATGATTGATTGTGCAATAGATTGAATTAATAGATTGAATTAATTGTTAATTGAATTAACAATTAATTGTAAATTGTACATTTTCCTGAATCAGCCTTCCATTTCTCGATTCAAGCTTCTCTGTCTCTGCACAAACAGTTCTCTCTCTCTGCAACTGTAACTCCCGCGCTCTTAATGTCATTAACAGGTGGGTGTCAAAAATAGAATCTTCACACGCACTTGTATAAACATGTGTGCACCGACTGACACTCTGAAATTCATAGATTTATCTTATGCACCACACATAATGCATTCATTTCTTGGTCTGTTCTCGATAAGATTAAAGTTGAGCTTTAAACGCATATGCACAGATTACAACGTAGAAGCATGAAAGCAAGCTCAGATTCAGATCATTACTCCACACTCTACCTCCACCCCTAGATGCCTGTCTGCCTGTTGCCCTGTCTCCCCCCCCCCCTCCTCCCCTCTCTCTCCCACCATAGGCTCTTTCTCTCCCCTACCTCCCACTTTCTGTGGAGCTTCATGTACGTGATCCTCAGAGCTGCACCCTGCCAGGCTACAGGTCAGAGTTTTCATTACACTTCCCAGTTGCTAATGTCTACTTTTAACTCGCTAATAAGAAAATATTAATTTAATACTGTGTATAATATGTAGGTATTTAGAACTGGTAGTTTTAGAACCAGCTCCAGCTTCCAAGGAGCAAAGGAACTGGTTTACTGAGCACATAAACTGTCTGCTTATTAATATGAATATATTCTGTATAGAAAACTTGGGGTGTTTCAATGGGTCTATTAAAGTAAAAATGACACATGCTTCCTTTGCAGTTGAATTTTCGTGCCATGATAATAGGAAACGCAATTTCCTATTATAAATTATGTAATTGTTTGACTATCATCATGTTGAATGTGTGCATGTTGGGGGAGGGGGGCAGACCACCAAATGTCCCACCAAGGAATAAGAATAGCTGACAATTTTGATATTTGGCAGCTCCACCTTTTTAAAAACTAGGTTTAGGTGTAAGCATAACAATAATTTACTATGTTAATGAGGTGAAAGGAACATTCTCATGAAGTTAGCAAGAGAAATGCATGTGTTTTTGCTGGTGTGCATGCACAGGAGTGCGCACACACAGGGACATATGATATTTACTAGGATGATAATTGAGCCCTTCCAATAAGACTGCATGTTTAACCGTTAAAACAGATCTTCTGCATGGCCATCTTAAGTCAACAACTCAAGTTTTATTTAAGGTCTTCCAGTTTGATCAGTCCCTCGTCTTTACCTAACACATATCTGAAAGTATCATGTTGGTGTTAACGACCGTTGCCAGTCTCTAGCTGTAAGTGTCATGTTTTTGCAGAAGTGGGTAATGGTTAGACACATGGGTTCTGCATATGATGAGATTCCTTGTGGGTTAATTTTAGCCTGAGTTCGAGTAAGTGTTTCAGTGTTTGTCTTTGGCTTGTCTTGTCAGTCTTCGTTTGCTGCAATGGCTTCATATATTGTCACGTCCTAAGTATTTGGACATTGACACAATTTTTGTACTTTTGCATCAGTCCATCATTTTGGATCTAAAATGAAGCAATTAAGATGTGATTGAAGTGAAGGCTCTTTAATTTAAGGCATTTCATAAATATCTTGCATTTATAGCCATTTGTTTACATAGTCCCTTCATTTTCACTAGTTAAAGTAATTGGGCAAACAAAAATAATTCTGAGTATTAAAGTATTAAAGTTAATTACTAATTGATTGCAACAAAAAAAAGCAGTCAATGATGTCCTGAAGTCTGGAACCCATAGACATCACCAAATGCTAAGTGTCTTGACTTGAGGGGCATCTTTGTCCATTATCCATGAAATCTACTGAGAAAAATATAAAGACAATGTGTCACTTTGCAAACACTTATGGGTCTGACTGTACATTATTAACTATTTTACTTGGTTTAGAAAAAAGCACGGTCGCCTTGTACTGTACCTCCAGGGTCTAGGGTCGATTCCCGCCTCTGCTCTGTGTTCATGGAGTTTACATGTCCTCCCTGTGCTTGGTGGGTTTTCTTCCACAGTCCTTTCCTCTCACAGTCATTCCACATGCAGATTAGGCTCACTGGCCTTCCCAAATTGCCCATAGTGCAAATGATTGTGTGCCCTGCGATAAAAAGCACCCCTCCAGGGTGTACCCCACCTCATGCCCTAGGTCTCCTGGGATAGGCTCCAGACCCCCTGTGATGAATCCGCTTGTTATTGTCCGTCAGCAGGTCACGGGCAAATTGAGCTACGGCTAAGCTTAAGCTAGTCAGCACTGGTGTTTGGTAAGACATTAAAAACACACCGCAACATACATTTCCATATACTGTATGTTTCCCTTTATAATCCCCTGCTACACTTCCCTGGATTTATCCCAGCATTTCACTAGTGCTTGGATACCATCAATGTAGGAAGTTTCCTCAGTACGTCTGACCAATGATCGGACTGCCTGACGTGAAGTCTGAAACGCTGGCCACCCAGGGACTGCTCTATAGCCCAAACATGTGGAAATGGCTTGTATGGAGGTCAGGACTGTACAAGAGATGTGGCAATAACTCCCGGCCTTGGTTTAAAAATAAGTGAAATAAAAAAATAAGTGAACGTAATAAAGCTATTATTGGCTAATAAGGTTCTTTCCAAGTATCAGGCAGCGTCTCATTGCTGCATGTTTTGCTGAGAGGAGTGTTACACAGTAGTTACGGTGAACCCATAAATTTTGGAAGCTATGTCAGTCTTTTTTAATCTACTGTAGTTATGTCTTGCACTGTAAGGACATGATGAAGCTATGGAGTGCTATGAAGTGGTGTCATATGTTATGGGTTTTCTCACTAACATACTCAATTTGTGGGGGCAGGTGATGAGGTGATTTTAATATAACTTTATGCTGCTGGTGATAACACAGTGTTTTTGCTATAACATGG
Organism: Clarias laeviceps; assembly: GCA_030014305.1. NCBI lineage: Eukaryota > Metazoa > Chordata > Actinopteri > Siluriformes > Clariidae > Clarias > Clarias laeviceps. Next base: position 11,185,256 of record JAQMYJ010000033.1, read on the forward strand.
AGTTATAGTGGATATAAAAAGGTCCACAAACCCATTAGAACTGGAGCTTTTAGTGGAGCAAAACAAGATACCACAACAAATCATGTCAGATCTTTTTCCATGTGACATAGCATCCAAAAACGCAATAAGCTAGCTGCACAAGCTGCACAACCCTTAACTAATACTTTGATAAAGCACCTTTTGCTTGTAATACAGCAGACAGTCTACCAATGTAGCACATGATTATCTGGAATTGTATAGAGATCTCTGGTGGCCAGCCTTCTGCAAATCATTCCATTGGTTTTAAATGGGATTTCGATCTTTGCTCCACTAGGCCACTGTAAAACATTGGTTTTCTCATTTTTGCAGCCTTTCCTTAGTTCTGGTTGTTATCATGCTGTGTAATAAAGTGCTGTAGATTCTGTATTAAAATAGATTGGTGTTTGAGTGAGGTAGCACGGTGTCAGTGGAATATCATGAAAGCACTGTGGATTGGATATTTACACAGTCCAAAGAAATGCAGAGCCATTTCCCATTTGAGTGTGTGAGCTGTTATGACTTGTTGTGCCCTGTTATGACTTGGGACTCGCTTTCCTCCCTTTGCCACTTGGTATAGGCTCCAGACATAAAGGGAGTGACCATTGCTTGCTAGATATTCCTGCAGATCCTTTAATGTTGCTGGCGATGTCTCGGCAGCCTCCCTGCTAATTTTTCTTCTAGTTCTTTTCCCGAATTGTGAAGGGACGTCCTGTTCTCGGTAATGTCACTGCGGTGCCCTATTTTCTCTGCTTGCTGATGATGAGTTTCACAATATACTCAGTAATGTTTTAGAAATTTTTTTCTACATCTCACCTGATCGATATCTTTCGACAATGAGATTCAATACATGCTTTTGCAAGCGCTTTGTGGGTTCAGCGCCATGACCCCAGAGGTCAGATGAAGGCAATATGTCAAGAAAAATTGTACAGAAGCTGGTGATTTTAATTTAGGGTTAATTAGAGGCACTTCACTCATGACAGGTGGACAATAATTATTTTATCTTAGCTTACCAACTTAACTTTGCCTCGTGCCTCAGTCTGAATGTGAATGGCCCATTCTAGGTCTGGTTGCTGAATTTAGATGTGCTTGTCAATCAGTGGCCAACCAGGAGAGAAGCAAACACACACATGCACAATGGATGTTCTCCGGTTTATTCACAGGACAAAGTGGTTTATGATCTATTTCCTGAGTGAATACTGTAATGGGTTTGACAAGCAGAGAGAAAACAAGGGAACCGGATTCCACAAGCACGATTGTTCTTTATTTAGAACAATGTTCAGCAAGCAAGGTTAAAAGTATGCAGTCTTAGAGAGATTACGCTCTGAAGCAGAACAGTGGTTTGGGTCGTGATGAGACGAGCCAAACAGGTGAGGCAAGTCGTGCGAGGCAGGTGGTGCGAGTCAGACAGAGACAGCGTGGCGCACAGTGAACGCAAGAGTCTGCAAAGTACATGCAAAGTACATACATGCCACAATACAAAGAACATATGTGTCACGTCCATCTGTTACTACACCAAAGAACATGAACCGTTCGCGTCTTTTCTAGAAATCTGGAGCAAAGGACCATAAATATTGGAAATATTGCTGTGTAAGGAAGAGCCCAGGACTTAAGAAAGAGAGTTGTTACACTTTGTGATTCATTCTTCCAAAGATCTAAAATAATCAGTGTGTTATTTTGTGTTTCTTTTCAGACTCATCAAAAAGGAATGTTCATCTGGTGACTACCGATAATCTACAAGAAGATCTCTATCCTGCATTTCCTCCTGTCTTAATCCTCCTATAGTTAGTCTACTTTTTTGTTCTCTGACTTTACGGCACCACTTTACCTCTTTATTTTTGCTTTTTTTCTACATTTCCATCCATTGTTTTTTTTTATTTTATTATTTTTCCTAATCTTTCATCAAGAAGATAGATAACTTCATTTAAATAGCTAACTGATTCACATAAGTTATTTTTATTATTTATATATCTTTTTATATTTTAACTGTTTTATCCCTGTATTTTTAACTGCAAGGGATTTGTTTCATCCTTTTTTATCTCCCATTTTACGCCAGCTTTGTTATACCCAACATTGTTAAATCCTGCAGGTACAATGTGGTCTAACTTTTTCATGCAGCAGGAAGAAGATGCCCGAGTGGGTGGGCATGTGGGAGCTGGGGCTGGGGCCAGTGCTGGGGGAGGGGGTGGACGCAGTAAAAACAGACCTAGGTCCTCACGCATGAGTGAGAGCCAAGAGGGCAAAATCAAGTTGGCATTTTTTGTTGCCATTGTGGGTGTGACTCTGACTGTGCTGGGCGTGGGCACAGAATTCTGGGTGGAACTGGCACAGCCCAAACATTTCCAAAACAACGAGTCATGTCAGTTGGTGCACTACGGCCTGTGGAAAGCCTGCACTCGTACACTCTGGGTGTCTGACATTGACCCGGAGAGAGAGAGCTGTGGCCCTGCAGAGCTGCCTGGAGGTCAGTGGTCTCTCTCTCTCTCTTTCTCTCTCTCTCTCTCTCTCACAGACATAAACACATAGACTTAATGTCCTACATCAAGTTCTTCCATTATATTGAGGCTTTCTTTACTCTATGCGTATGCATATTTTTTTTGTTTATAGTTACATGTAATTTTCTGTAATAACAGATGTGACATACAGTATGTACTGTACAGTAACGTCCTGTTATTATTTACATTAATACAGCTATAAATAATTTTTTTACAGTTTTAAGATAATAAATTAATGGATTAGTTAATTAATGTAATGCAGTGTGTCAAACTGGGACTTGTGATGAAATTTCTCATGAATGAAGGCATCAAACCATTTGACTTTCAAGAACTTCAGTAAAACATTTGAATGGTGCAAATATTTTAAAAGGCCATATGTCCATGAAAGACTATCCTGGCTGAGGTGCTTCAGAGTCCACTGTAGTCACTGAGTGATTGGAACGCCTGATCTGTGAAAATTGCAAGATAACTCACCAACACACCTTTCTGTGGGAACTGTGCACATACAGTAACACCACTTGCACATTACAGGAACTTGGCTATATTATTGCCTATAGATTTCCTGATTTCCACATGTTTGGGTCTGTAAAGGAGTTCCTGGGAGGCCAGTGTTTCAGACATGAAGCAGGCAGTAAGATCATGGCTCCAGTGTACTGAGAAAATGTTCTCCCTTATTCGTATCCAAGCACTAATGGAACAATGGAATAAGTGCATTAGCGTAGCAGGGGATTATACAGAGAAATAAAGAGAGTTTTTATTTTCAGAGCTGAGTTATCGAGTTAAGCTCTGTTATTATCAAAAGTCCTGGTTTTACTTGAATGCCCCATGCAATTTAAAATTATAACTTTTATAACAATTATTATTATTATTATTTATTTTTTTTTATACTACATGTGCACTTGCATATTTTGCAACACTATTCCTGTTAGCAAGTTTATACAGATTGGTCTTAATTACAGCCAGGTGTTTAAACAGAGGCACAATTTCTAGATTTTTGTCTCGGTTCACCATCACAATGGATTTCAAATGTAGCACTTAATTAGTGACTGAAGTGTAGTCATAAATATAAGTTTGTTTGTTTTTTAACACTTTGCGGCCAGTGACTGCCTGAAGTCAGGAACCCATGGACATCACCAAATGCTGAGTTCCTTATCCTGAGTTGCTCATTGTTTGTGGTTCTTTCTACCTTCAGTTTTGTCTTCAGGCAGTAAAAAGCAGCTGAGTTGGATTGAGGTTATATTAGCCCTTTAGGAACATTTTATTTCTTTGCCTTGGGTTGCTTTTGCAGTAGATTTTGGCTCTTTTTCCATCTGTACTGTGCAGTGCTGTCCTGTCAGTTTTTCTGCATGTGGCATCAAAAGTCGTCCTTCAGCAGTCACATCATCAATAAAACACAAGTTAGCCTGTTCCATTGTTGATAATAATGTGTTGTGATTTAAAAAAACAATCCCTGCATTTCCTCCTCTTTACTCTTCTCTTCCCATAATTCTGGTACAGGTTAACCTTGTCTGTGGCAGGGTGGCTTAGTGATCAGTACTTAGTCTCCATGCACCTCCTGGATCCAGGTTCAAATCCCAGCCTCATATCTGTGTGCATGAAATTTGTATGTTCTCCCTGTGTTTGGTGGGTTTTCTTTCACCAGTCCAAAGACATGCAGATTTGCTAATTGGCCGTTCACGCAGTGTGTATCTACTGTAAGTGCCTTGCAATAGATTGGCACCCTGTCCAGGGTGTATCCGGCCTCGTGCACAAGTATCCTGGGAAAGTGGTATAGAGGATGAGGATGGTTAATCTTATATTACAAGTGGGCAGGGTTTTTATATCTATCTAGCCAAGTCTAATCTGGCCTTTCTGTTTTTAAATGTTACCAACCATTTGGATCGTGAGGAAACCCTCTGTATTTACATTCATGAAAACGTCTCTTGATTGAAGACTTTGACAATTATACACTTACGCCCCTCCACAGTGTTCTTGGTTAGATGTTGTGAAGGGAGCTGTCTTCACCGCAGAATGCATTCGGTGATCATCTACTGTGGTCTTCAAGGCTTTGGGGGTTCTGAGCTCACTGATGCATTTAGATTTTTTTAAGAATGTACCAAATAGTTTAATTGTCTCTCTGGTATGTCTGGTATGTTTTTTAGCCTAATTATGAGGCCTCTTTATGATGGCGTTGATTGCATATTAAGAGTTCCCATGAACAGCCCCCAAATGCCAATTGACCTAGATCTGTAGACCACAAGTGGTGGTGGTGTACAGAATACACCTGATTGAATATGTAAGCATGTAATGAACCCAAATAGTTGAAGGAGAACTAGAGGAGGAGCATTTTATGGCATTTTTAATTTTCACTGTATTATGAATTCATAATGTTGCCTAAGGTTGCAGCGCCAGTCATTTTTACATAAGACCTACAGAGGTAATACATACAGAGGTAATACATTAACCCAAGTTACCCTAGGCATAACTAAGACCAGATAAATGCGTGCACCTTGAAGTAGCAGTAAAGTTTACTGAGCAGCCCTTTTACTTCTATTATAAAAAGTAAGTTTTATAGAAAGTAAGTTTTATGTATTATAAAAATCGTCTTCAGTATTATAAAAAGTAAGTTTTCCCTTTTACTCTCTCTATGTACACTGTGGATTAATTTCACAGCAATCCCAACATTTTCATATAGGTTTTATATGTGTATAAAACTAAAAAGCTGAACAAAACTGCATAGAAAAAGTCTTTGATTAGTCAAAATATTTTATTTGATAAAGCTTGGTTCTATATAAAGTAGAATTTTTTTTCCTACAGACTGTTAAACACCTTGCTATCGCTCAACATCATTCAAACACTAACACAGAAACTTTGGCCCTACAATACCTCCTCTTGGTCTCTTAACCCTTTTTAAGAAACCTGGGAAGGAACACATACATGTTTAGTGTCTCTTTGGCATCTTCACACCACTCTCATTGATTAATTTCCTATAATAGCATGCACCATTATTTTATTCATTACATACTGTATTTCATCCTGATAAATGTGCAATTAAGTGGTGAGTCCATGTGATTCCTATACTAAGCCACTGCTAGTGTTAGTATATGCTTTTCATAATGCTGGACAACAATCGTACATTTTAGAGCAATATAAATTAAAGCTTACAAGCTGACCATTCACACTAAAGTGCTAACAGATGAGTACATTAATGAATTTTAATTGTTCTGTTACAAGTGTCATCTTACACTACATCTCTATGTCTCTGTCATGTTTTCTTCTCAGAATCTAACTGCACATACTTCAAATTCTACACTTCAGGAGAAAATGCAGTGATTTTTAATAAAACAACAGATAAAAGTAAGTTTCAACAGATTATTGAGCGATATGACAAAGGAGGGGGTTCTGTTGTACTGAATATCAGAATGTGCTGATTAAGAGATTTACTTCATGTTCCCACTTATGTGCTGATATCCAGTACAACAGCATGACCTTGACTGTGATATTGCTTTTATAAAACAATTGTACATACAGCACATATTATGTTGCATTATGTTGCACCACCAGCACATATCGTTCTGGAACTGGCCCAGCTGGCAAGCGATAGTTAGCGACCTACAGTTAGTGTACTTAACAGAGATGAAAGTAGTTTTAAATTCTTACCGGGACTATTTAGGCAAAAGGTCAGGAGAATAGTCCTTGAAGGTGGTGGACATTCCTGAGAAACTTAAGAGATTTACTGATTATATACTATATTATATAGATTATTATATTATATAATATTTCCACTTGTTCCATTTAGACCCATTTACCCAGCTAACTCCCAGGTTTCCATAATTGATTCCCAAATATGCAATGACTTAGAAGACCAAGTGTTAGAAACAATGACCACTTGCTGATATTTTTTTAGATGACATAACATTGGCAGATGTGTTTTCTTGCTGAAAGTGCTTCCATGACTGGTTTTGAAGGTGAGTTTTGGCAGTTAGCTGCTTTCCACTCGTTCCAGTACTGCAGACTGTACCGAGCTACTGTTACCCCTGCCGGCAACCAACAGTTAATGTAATTAATGATAGTTGGAACACCTGCTACATGGAGTGATAAAAATAGTTAAACGTCCCACTGCTGCTATGCTCTATAGTATAAAAGTAAATAAAGTTTCTTTCTTTATTGTCTCTGTCCGCTGTCATTTCCCAAATGACACACTATGAAGAATGATAAAAATTATTTGAAAGTTTCGATCTCTCTCTCTCTCTCTCTTTCTCTGATACAGGTTTGAGTCTGGCATCAGCGATGCTGGCACTGTTCGGTTTGTTTCTAATGATGATGGGCTCTGTGTGTATTATCATGTCTCTTACAAAGAATGTACCCTTCCTCCTCAAACCTGCTTCTGTCTGTTTCCTTATCTCAGGTGACCATCATTTGTAATATTTTACATAACTTTTTGTACATCTGAAGAGATTACTTACAGTTTGTCAAATGTACACTTCTGAAACAAGATTTAATAAAGATTTGCCATACTAATTTCTTTTCTTTGTTCAGTAACTCCATTGCAGCCAATTGCAAAAACTTTTCACTTTTTCATATTTTTCATGCCTGCGTCTCATCTCTTGGCTTGTCTCTTTCTCCTCGTTTCTCTCAGGCATCCTGATCTTGGTGTCCATGCTGGTTTTCCACCGATCAGTACTGGCACTGCTGGCGAGTGATCACAGTGTCCCTCTGCACTATGAGCTGTCCTGGTCAGTGGCGTGTGTAGGCTCGGCCGGGGCCATCCTTCTTCTTGGCGGTGTTCTTTTCCTGTTGATTTCCTTACCCTACAATCCTTTCAAGAAATGCATAATGCACCGAAATAGCAGTGCTTAGGAAAACTGGATTTTTTTTTTATCTATAGAAATTAAAGACTGATAGGGTGAAAAGACTGGTAATTATGCATAAGGTTTTCTTGCAATTGATTGACACCAAAATTAGATTTTAGAAAATGCTGAATTAAGCACTGAGTGGCCACTTTATTAGGTATGCAAGTAGATTAGATCTTCGGTGTGATTTTTATTAGATAATAAACACCAGTCAGCTGTGACTGTCAAAGGATATAATCTAGGGTTAGACTAGGGTTGGTTAAAGTTGCATTTATGATGCCACATTCTTTTTCGTTTTTCTTACATCAAAATTTGTTTTGGAAATAAAATGCATAAAAAATGTGAGGGGTGTTCAAGTGAAACAGGACTTTTGATTGTGCAGAATAACAGTTATGGGAGTAAAGGCTAACTTTATTTCTTTATATTATCCCCTGCTACACTAATTCACTCTTTCCTGTGTTTCACTCGTGTTTGGGCACCATCAAGGTAGAAAGTTTTTTTTGCTTAGGGTGAAGTCAGGACTATACAGGGGATGTGGCCATAACTCCCAGCTCGGCCGGGATCATCGTTCACAGATAAACAGCCTTCTATAAAACGTTTGCAACATTCAAATATTTTTCTGCGGTTTTGAGTCTCATCACTGTACTGAGCTTAAAAATATTAATTGGTTTTACTTTTACCAAAATCGTGGTTTGGCTTGATCACCCCTCATAGAAGTTCTGAAATAGGTCTTGGTTTTATTTAAAAAATGGAAGTGCGATGTATGTAACATGGTGGTCATAGTGGAAAATGATTGTGCAGAATCTTTCAATTGTGCCACTATTAAACACAAATGAAATCAGGTCTGGTTAAAATATATGAAAAGATCTACTAGGTATTTTTTTTTAAATTATTTTCTACTGTTGGCATGTTCATGTTTAAAAAACATCAGAGAATTCCAGCTTGGAGAATTTTCAAAATGTGAATGGACATGTAGATGATGAAAACAGCATTAGCTCTGTACAGTATCCAGATAATGGCAGACTTACTGTATAACGTAATGTTCAACTTGTTAGTCAACCTTACATGACTTTAAAGTGTTTAGGTCTAGTGCATGTTAAACTTCAGCTGTTCTGAAGGACCTTAGTTTGTAAATGAAGTGTGTTCTTTAAAAAAAAAAAAAAAGTAGGATTTTCACATTTCCTTGTCATTTGCTTTTATGTAAGACAGCCCACCTGTCAGTCTGGAACATTCCACACCATTTTAAGTTATGTTCATTTTCCTTCATATTTTGTCAGATTTTGCTTACTGTACCTGAATTTTCTTTGCATTCTATCATAGTCATTCCCAACAGGTTCAAGTGGTGGGCTTTGTCTGCAAGGCTTGAAAGCTCTGGCAGGAAAATACTTCAGAGCACTGTTACACTGTATATCCTTTGGTTAGAATTTGGTTAGAAGTTACTGTATTTATGGTGGTGGCCTGTAAGTGCAAAATAATGGATACAGCATATCGGAGCTAAACCAAAAACATGACAGCAAGTCTGGAAACACAAAAACACAACAAAAGAGTGCGTCTTATTTTAATTTTATATACTGAATGCTGATTGGCTATGGTGTGTTTCAAATACAGAAAAATGGTGGAAATGTTGAGGGTAAATTAGTTTAATGATGCATTTTATTTGTGATTTATTTTTTTTTGTTAAAATTGTTTTAATTGAGATAGGTTGTCAGTTTTGTTCCATATTAATACAAATATGTGTTAAAAGAATCTGAAATAATTTACTAAAATAACATAGATAACTGATGAGTAATTCTTTTTTCACAATATATACAGTATATATGATTCAACCAGACCTCTAGGGGTTGTCCTATGGTTTCTTGCACCAGGACATTAGCAGCAGATCCTTTACTGTATATACATATATATCCAAAATATTTCTATATACAATATCCAACAAGCTTAAACTCTTTGCCTGCTAAACCCAGTACACATCATGCTGTAATGCACTGAGTTTTCTGATTCCTTTCTATCATAGCCAGTATTAACTTGTGCTACAATGGCTTTTCTCTAGGCTTGGAATAGAGAGGCTGGCTTTTGGTCTCCACAGGCTTGAATGAACCTTGGGTGGCCATGATCATGTCACCAGTATACTGATAAACAGTATAATGGATAATCAATGTTATTCACTTCACCTTGTGGTGTTAGTGTTGTGGCTGATTAGTTTATCACTGTGTTTCTCAATTTGTTTGTATTTCTGCTATTGTGATTTCACATAGCATGGTTGTTAGCGTTGTCACCTCACACTTCCAGGATTGAGGGTTTAAGTCTCATCTCTGGTCTGTATGTCTGGAGTTTTCATGTTTTCCCCATGCTTTAGGGGTTTCCACTGACTACTCCAGTTTCCTCCCACAGTCCAAAGACATGAAGTGTAGGGCTGATTGGCATTTCCAAATGGCCCATAATGTATGACTGGGTGTGAGTGTGTGTCTGGGTTGGCCTTGTGCTTGAGTTCCCTTGGATAGGCTCCAGGTCCCCTGTGACCCTACACAAAGTCAGTGATATGGAAAGTAGATGGATGGATGTTGTGGTTCTGATTTGCTGTTGAGTTTTTGGTTTTATTGTCATATTTTGCACTTAATGCCACTATATTTCACTTAATAAACAGACCTCTTAATGTTGTTTTTGTTTGTAGTCTGCTATAGCAGCAATAGATCTCTTACTGAACTCTTAGTGATCTACTGTACATACTTTCTACTTCCTAACCTTACCATGTCCATATTTAGGTCTCCTAGTAGATCATCTGGCTGTACGGTGGCAGCTTGCTGATTGTTTAGTAGCTGGTTAGTAGACTGAGCTGGAAGAGCTCAAAGTGTGTTGGTGCTGTAAGTAAAGGATTGCAAAAATGGAACATGATGATGTTGGAAAAATAAAAAGATATCATATAGGAAATTTTCTGTCTCACAGATGAGAGTACATTAAGGAGACACCTTTGCTACATTTTTATAATTATTATTCTATCCAGAAAAAAAAGCTCAGTGTTTCTCCTCTCAGCAGTGAGCATGGTCTTGCTTTGTACATGTATAGTATTTTCCCATCAGCCCTACTGTTAAATAATTAAACAAACAAAAAAAAAAAACACGACTACACAGAGCAGACTGCTTGGTGAGAGTTACAGAAAAGCTGAAGGAGGTTTATAGAGCATGGTGCAGGTTGGACCGACACTTTTGATTTAAACGACATTTGATTTCATTAACAGCCAGCGTATGGTGCATTATGAATATGCATTATGGGTTAGCAAAAATCTGTTCAGCTCAGCAAAGCTGGTGTTAGCATTTAAACCTTCAAATTAATTTGATGTCACTTGCAGCATGTCGTAAATAAATAACACGAAACCATTCTAAACTATGGAGCGGCTTTGGTGATGTTTGGATTAACAATAAAAATTCCATAGCTATGAGTTACTAAGGTGCAGGAAGGGGATACTATGTTATGGCTGCAATTTAATAAGACATAGGAACAAAATAGTTTAGATTCTTGTAAACTATAGACACATTTGACTATAGAACTGATTTCATTCTTAACGTTATTATGAAAGTATGATTACATTTTCCGAAGCAACAATCATCCTTAAACTATTTAATTCCCATGCATTTTTAATTTGTGATCATATCTGGCACCTCAGTAAGTCATAACCACGGAATTATCACCAAAAGGACTCTGTAGTAAACCAATTAAAACCACGCTCACATGTATGTTACACTGCTTTGACTACTGTTTTAAATGTTTATTTAAATGCAATACTGAATGTAATATTTATTCTCCCTTACATTGTGTAAAATGTGTGTTCTATATGTTCTTACTATATGATGTATGAATGTAAATTATTTATTTTGCTTTGTATTACACAGACCTTACACCCAGGCTGTAAATAATGTCTTTATATTTCACTTTGGAAAGCTTCTTTATCATTTTCACCCTCTTAATTCATAACGCTTTTTTCCCAGTTTCTTGTTTGTTGCAACAAATACTATACTGTATGTCACTTTCACTGTATAGTTTTGCTTGAAAATTAAATCTTTTTTTGCATACAGGATCTCTCTCCCTTGCTCACTCACTCACTGTCATTTCTATTTTACTTGGGTTAAAATTAGTGCACGGTTCACAGGGGGACATAAAGATTGATGCGGCTAAGAAATATTATCCAAGGGTGTTAACTACGCACACCTTCTCTCGTTTGCACGTCTCTCAGAGCTCTGTTGCTATCCTTGTTGGTTTAATACTGAAATTACTTCCTGTTTGAAAGATCCCAGGTGATGCTTCAATATAAAAAAGGTATGCTTTAGGCTCTAGTGCCTTAAGATGCCAAAACGTTTTTCAGAGAATAAAGGCAAAGTTTCCTGTTCCAACTCCTGCAAGGAATGAAACTGGATAAAATTTTCCTGGTTAAACATAAACCAAAGGACAAATGACATCACACAAAAATTGTCTTGATGTTTTTTATATATATAGAAAAATCGTGCAATACAGTGTTTCAGTTTATCAGACATTTGGATAAACTGATTTTTTGTGTGTGTGGATATATCTATAGTCACTACATATTTAGATTTGCTCACATGTATGCAGTCTGTTTGTAGTTTTTGCATTTTCATAGTGGTTTAAAAAAAGAAAAAACACCCCCAGTTGCAAGATAGATAGATAGATAGATAGAGAGAGAGAGAGAGACAGAGAGAGTGTGTTGATGGCTGTTTCACGCTCTATGGCATAGTGTCCCATATTGGCCATGTTGACTCTATATAGATTGAGCTTGGAGGATCGTTCCCATACTGTATGTAGAACCTCTCATTAAAAGAAGCAGAAAGGTCAAAGGTCTAACGGGATCAGGTGCAGCACAGTGAATGTTCATCGTGTGGGAGCCTGGCCATGGGGATGCTGGCATGGTTACATGGCGCAAACGACACAAGTCTGATCTAATCCAAAAGAGGGCTTTAGAGCTGGACAGTGTCCAATATATGTACTACATATATATATATATATATATATATATATGTATACATGTAGTTTCTCAAGGTTCCCACAGTTTCTGTCCCTCTGATTACATAAATGATTTCTCCTGGCCCCAGTTGCTAATGACTTCAAATATAGTTATGCATAATGACATTGTACACTGGCATCAGTTTCCCGACTATGTAACCTATCCATCATTTTTGTTTCTTTTATCTCTTTTATTTTTATTTAATTCTTTTTTTCTGCACACATCCCTTGGTTTTCTCGATCATGTAGAAAGCACAGTTTTGGATAGAAGATAGAAATCACTTTACAATTCACTGTCCTACGGGAACACCTATGTTGTATCTTTATACAAATATATATATATATATATATATATATATATATATATATATATACAAATATATATACACATACAAACACAGTATATATATATATATATAATATATTTTTTTATTGT
>JAQMYJ010000033.1:11245015-11255409 GCA_030014305.1 Clarias laeviceps
TGCCTATTTATAACCTCCAGGTGCACCTCATCGGTTGATGTCACCTGCCTGAGGTTATACATGCCAAAATATTTGGCCTGTTTGACACACACGTGTTTCACAACCGGTAACGAGAAACTTTCGCGCAGCATCTCGTTCCCGCTTTTTCAGGGAACAGGGTTACAGCAAAGTAACCCGAGATGTGAGTCAAGCACAGAGAGTACAGTACTGTCTGGACTGGCACTCAGCAGGCCTTTTATCTGGGGCCTAATGGTGAGTCTGTCATGATGAATTATAGTACCCTGCCCCTTCAGAGCTATCCTTGGTGCTAAACACATGCTTTGGTTTCGATTTTTGTGAGGTGTGACGAGAGAGTGGCTGATTATGTGCGCTGGTGACATTACAGCCATGTTTTACCATTTTCTGATATTTCTGATTTTCTTTTTGTACGATAAGTCACCCACGTTGGCACACTATCTCATTAGGCAACTATAATATGGTAAATAAGAGAGATTGTTGTTATATGCAGCCATTGACAAGTACTTCTCAGATATACTTCTTTTTGTTTTTCTCTCTCTTGCGCTGCGGAATTGTGGGTAATCGTCTCCCCTGCTGGGTCTTAGTCCGTGTCTCTTACTGATATAATCAACATCCGTGCACGCGTGTACTGTTTACTATAACACTGTGACCACGTGTGTGTGTGTGTAAAACATATTTTATTTTGTGTCTGTATGCGTGTGTGTACAGCGCGCGTGTAAAGCAAAAGCAAATCTCATTAGAGAGGTTAAAAATCCATTTTCTCTCTCTGTCAGCCTTCACACACACACACACACACACACATACACCTCCTACTTTCGCCTTCACAGACACACACAGACACACACACACTCTTTCTCTCTGCTCTACACAGAAAAACTGTTGCGATTCTTTTCAAAGTGCAGGTTAATTTGTTTTATTTTTACTTTACATCAGTGATTCCATTAGTGTGTCGCTCAGTCGAGTGTCACTAGAGAGATTTCTTGTTTATTTTTCCGATTAAACAGTGTTTCCTTTGTGTGTGCGCATGTGTAAAAAGAGTGGAGGAAGGGTAACTGTGTAAGACGAGAAGGGGGAGAGGGGGGCTTATTTTAGATTCAGACACACAAACATACACACATACGCATAAACGGAAACATTTACCTGTTGGGATTTAATTAAACTTTTTTTTTTATGGTAAAGTGCAGGTTAATTTGTTTTATTCCTACTTAATATTTTGTGTTAATTATTTTTATGTATTTATTTTTTGGGCTGTGGAATGAATAATTTGAGTTTCCATTATTTCTTATGGGAAAATTCGATTTGATTTACGAGTGTTTTGGAATATGAGCCTGCTTCCGGAACAAATTATGCTCGTAATCCAGGTTCCACTGTATTATATAAGGGTAATGTGGTGTTTAGCGGGGACAGTGTCCAATAACACCTGACCTTCTGCTTGTTTAACAATAATCTTGATTAATGTTTGTTTTAATTGTTTTGGACTGTTTGGTTTTATTTAAGCTCTGTAATGTTTAACTGCAATTGCTTCCTATTGTACATCAGTCTCATTTTCTGAAAATAATTGTATGGTTTTGTAAGTAAGATCTGCCACTTCTGCAGCATTCATTATTATTCAAATATTCTTTATCTTTTAATTAAAGTAGGCCTGGGAGGTCAGAATACAGCAGTTTTAAACAGTGCAAAAATATTTAGTGCTTTATGTAGTAGTACTTTATATCAGTGCAAAATTTGATTGTGATTCATTGCAGTTTGGTTAAGATAGAGGCAATGTGGTCATCCCTTTTAGTTCTAGTAAGGATTCTATTACTGGACATCTGCTGGAACATCCAGAAAGTAAGGCATTACAATAATCTAACATAGAGGTGAGATGAACCAGTTTTTTTTTTTGTTTGTTTGTTTTTTGCATCATGTGATAACATTCTATTTCTTGTCATTTTATTTTTTAGGCAATATTTCTGAGGCAAAAGAAGGCTATTCTATTAAGGTGAAATACATGAGATTCATATGAAAGACAGAGACTCTCCATAGTTACAGTAATATATATTCAGAAAGCTTACCTCTAACTGCATGTTCTCCAAGAAAAAACTACTTTTGTCTTGTCAGAAGTTCTTAAGCATTTCCATTCAATATCAGTATCTGTGATTGCTGAATTATGCAATGTCACCAGCATAACTGTGGAAACTAATATCACCTGTCTAATTTTGTGTAACTCCGCCACCAAAAAGAGTTCTGACTTGTAAAAGGCATGGGCTCCACAAGAACTCTAAAGGTGAAATGTGTTATTTAAGCACCGATATGTTAGCAGTAGATTATTTAAGTTCTGCAAGGTGCGGCCTCCATGGATTAGACTTGTTTGTCCAGCACATCCCACAGATGCTCAGTCATATAGAGGTCTGGAAAATTTCAAGGCAAAGTCAACACCTTGAAGTCTTTGCATCGTTCCTCAAACCATCCCTGAACAATTTCTGCAATGAGGTAGGGCATATTAACCTGCTGAAAGAGCCCTCTGCCTTTACTGTATGTCAAACCATTGCCATGAAAGAGAGTATTTGCAAATTTTAACAGGGACGTTTGAACATGTTATGCCCTCTGTAGGAAGGTATACCTGCATAAAGCAGCAAAAAGTAACTAATATGCCTATCTACATATACTTATATGGCAAGCAGAGAAAATATCCTCAGTTAATTTTTATTATTTATTTAGCTAGTCATTAAATGATACCTAGACAACTTAAAATTTAAAGCATTGTTTTGGCTAATTAGCAAAGATCAGCAGACTGCTTCTTTGATGGCTTTTGTTGTGTCTGTCTATAGTGTTGTGTGACAGGCACACCAATGGTTATAGAAATACTTTATTGTCATTATATTCAATGTATTACCAAGTAAATTATCAGATGATTACATTTTCAGAAGACATTTAATTTGACATTTACTGCCTTCAATATGTGAATGTGCCTTGAAGTGTAATGATTTGCCATTCGCTTAAAGTGAGCCCTGTTGACATTCCTACTGAGTGTCTTCAAATCTCAAAGGCTGCTGCTTTAAAATGTATAAATAATGCAGATGTGAATATATTATATGATTCATTAGTTAACAACAACAACAACAAAAAATCCATATAGGAACATTATAAGACTTGTTAGTCTATAGTCATTACTGTAGTCAGACTGTTCTTCCTAAATAAGCACATTTGTGTTTGTGATAGTAAAAATAAATAACAATAATTATGCAGAATCAACATAGTGGTTTTATTCTAATGATAACCACCATCACTCCTACAAATGTTATAATCAATATTGGATCGCTTTCACACAATAAGCGACAGCATATTTGCGATATAACCCTACACTTAAAGTCCCAAGTAGGTTTTTAAGTTAAAGTGCACAAATACTGATGTGTTAGAATGGGATGTTTATATTAAAGGACAAAAATGATTAAATCCATTTGAATGTAAAATGGTTTGCACTACTAAGCTCAATTAAAATGGGGGGGAAAAGGTTCATACTGAAACTTATCAAACAAGCAAAAGAACAACTACTCAAAAGCCCTTACTGGGACTTTAAGCAATGTTATTTTTCAGTCAGTTTAATTTTTAAATGCGTATAGCAGATCCCCTCTCAGCTGTGTAGGTCTTAATATTTTCCCATACCAGTTAAAATTACACATATTATTTACATCATAAAAATCATCAGTCTGAAATATCTCATATTCAAAGTAGAAATAATATACCTATTGTACACATGTGCCCTGGCAAGGAGTAAGCTTAAATATGTTTTTTTTTTATGATAATAACACTAATACTGATGCTTTGAGAAGGTGATGAAAATAATAAATTTTAAATATCACTAGTAGAAATAAAGGCAATAGTTACAGTTTTTTGTGCACTACATACGTAATTATACAACAATGTGGTTTATAATGGAAGTGTTTTGCATTGTACATTGCTTGTGCAATAAATCTCTCTGTTTAATGCCACATAATGAAATGTTCACTATTCCATTACAACATCCATATCTTAATGCTGTTTAAGATACATAACTCTTAATCTAGCTTATTTCACACTACTCTCAAGATCAGGTTTCCTCTTGTACACGCCCTCAAACCCATTACACACTGTATGTAATCTCTCCGCATCATCATCATCATCATCATCATCATTAGCGCTCTCTCTCTCTCTCTCTCTCTCTAGGTGTGTTTCCATTCAAATGTTACGCAAATTTGCAAAATGTCAGCAAAAGAAAATGCAAATCAGTGTTTTGTTTCCATTTACGCTCAAATTCAAAATTTGTAAAAATACAGATGAATGGAAACCCCTCCTAACATGGCGAGGCGCTCATGCGCATATGTGTGTGGTAATGGGGGGGTGGCACGGCAGGTGGCGGCATGGACAGGGGAAGGGGCTGGGACTCTGTGGGGTGGAGAGGGTGGTTGTGGCTAAAGTGCGAGGGCGACTGAAGCTGGAATGCAGCTGCAGACTCAGGGCTGGAGACAGCGGTGGCGCTGGGGGCAGTCACGCTGTGCTGGGCGATGAGTTTGGCTGGAGGCTGCTGGGCCTGTGCTAGCTGAATGGAGACGTCACTGGAGAGCTCAGAGGCACTCCGGGCACGCTGGTGAGGTGGCCAGGTGTCAGGCTGCAGGAATTGACCGCTGTAGTCGCTGCTTTCAGACAGACGGGGGCGGTAGAGCGCCGGGTGAGGCCTGTACATCTCCTCTTCGGTGTAACGCTTCATGAAGAGATACACAGACATCACGCCCGCACCCTAATAGAGAGAAAGTGTGGAGAGGGGAAGCGTGTAAAATTGACATGACTTCAACAAACTGTATTTCACTACACCTTTCATTTCATTTGCCGCACAACATGACATTTAAATATGGACAAAAAGAGAGGCATAAAAGAAAAACCATAGCCCTCATTTGTCTCATTATTCCTGCAGTGGATGAGTGATGGAACTGTAATGAAATGTTTAAGACGCTGCAGTGATTTAATGCTTTAGCAATTTCTCTCTTGAAAACAGCTCTTCAAATCTGTACCTTTTCTTTAGCTTTCTTTCTCTCTCTCCCTCGCTCACACACACATACACACACACGCACACACACACAAATGCACACACAAATTGCTCACTAAGCAATCATGATATCATGGTAGTGAGGAGACCCTGCTGATTCAAGCAAAAAAAAAAAAAGTTTCAGCCAGAACTACAATTTTGCTAAATCTTTACTCTAACTGCACACACACATATGCACATACATCCACACACACACACACACACGCACACACACACACACACACACACACGCACACACAAAATGGCTGACAGCTTCATGCCTCAAAATCAATTCTCCCTCACCTCTTCTTTCCTTTCCTTTCCTTTTCTGTCCTAAAGTACACCCTGTGCACCAGCGACAAACAAGTCTTATTAAGATCTAATCACAACCTTCATTTACAAACAGATTTGGTCCTTGAGCTAAACTCAGTCTCATTTAAGTAATCACTAACTGTCTTCTCATACAGTGCCTGCATTCGTAATACCCCAAGTGGGAACTCAAGCTGCTTGATATGCTGAACATGGTGTTCATCACATTCACAGGATAAAATCAACACCAGCATATACAGTACAGTATGTTGGGATTATTTATCAGTCCAGGTCTGAAAGGTCTAAGAATCTGTAAGTTATAAAGATGGACATAAAGACATGTTTGGTAATACTGTAAATGCTTCATTTCGAAGTGTCTGACCTCTTTGAGGAGGAAAGAGCTGGCGGCAAATGCAAAGGACCAGCCGTAGTGATAGTTGAAGAAGTGCTCCGGTTCTCTGGGCCTGTTCATCACCTCATCGTTTATACTGGAGATATAGAGCACCAATCCCACTACCAGACTTAGCCCTAAATAAGAGAGAGAGAAAGAGAGAAAACAAATATACAACAACAATAAAAAACAAAAAAAGTTGAGCAATAAAAGACGCTAGGATTTTTTTATTGCAGCTTTGCTATTAATATTATCTTAATTGCTTAATGGCTTTACTTGTGGAAAAAAAAAAAAAAAAACAAGAGCTGTATTGGCAGTCATAGTCAAAAAAAAAAAAAAAAAAACCTGTATCATGTATGTACGTAAAAGCTTGGGCAGATTCCTTTTAGTCCTGAGAGATTTTCATTTTTAACTGTTGTGTCATGTTGTGTGATTAAACTTGGTGCAATGGCCCCTAGAGTTCATGTCTGTTAGGGCAAATTTATTTAAGCCCTTGTCACATCCGTATCACATGATCAGCGGTCATACAGAAATATAGCAGGTGCAATATACAGTACTGTGCAAAAGTCTTGATCCACTTCTCATTTCTTCATATTTTGGATCCAACGACTCCTTGTATGTTTTTAAGACAGTCTTAAAGAATAGTGATCCAGGCTTCATTAAGGACATTTTTGTCTCTCATTTTCAGTCCAGTCCCTGAGCCTGATCAGTTTCAGAGGAATGATTATCATTTGTTAAACCTCACAGTGACCTATGAATCAGTCAATCATAAAAGTGTAACTTAAGGCTTGAACCACTGAGAAACAGGAACAGATGATGGCGGATGATCAGGATGGTGATTATTATACTGGTGATGCTGATTGCTGAATGATTGGAACAGATAAAAAGGGGAATGAGGTTGATGCTGGGGTTATTACATTAAAAACTAAATTTAAATTGTTAAATCTTTAGCAGTTTGCTGCCTGTTGCAATAAAACACTTGTTCCCATTTCTTTAATTCAATCTACATCATTTCATTTAAAATGATGGAGAAGTGATGGGTGGCTCAAGACTTTTTCCTGTACAGGAATGAAGAAAATTATTACTTTCTCAACAAATTGGTTTCCCCAAAATGCCTTTGAAAGACATCCTAAGCTCAAATGTAATTTTGAGCCAAAAGGAAAAACCCCTGGACACTTTAGTATAGTAACAGTTTAAGGCTTGATTGCGGAGGACGTGGCAGACAGCACTGCAACCAATAATCTGATTGCATAATGCTGAGGCAAAAGAAAATGCACCCAAAACTCTATTCTGTACTGTAAGGACGTTTGAGTAGCACCAACACTGACTCTGTGTTTTTTTTTTCCTGAATTACTCAAGTTCACACCACAGTACCATTTACCTGATAGAAAACAGTGTTGGTTCATAGACCACATATTAACCTTTTTCTCACTTTAGTTGGTTTTATTTTATTTATCCAGGAAATCTCCTATCTCTTTTGTATAGTCCTTGATTACTGTTACTGAATTAAGCATACCATGCTTAAAATACAAATTACACATATTTAGAAAGCACACACACACACACACACACGCTATGCCCCAGGCAGGACATCAGGACATGAACTCCATCTGGGTACATCGCTTCACACAGGCACCCCACTCCAATGTATGTCCTATATGAGACCCAGATACACATGCACAGACACAGACACACACACATAGAGTCCAGTCTCCGAATGCCCTGTCCAACATATCACATGCTCTTCTCTCTAACACTAACTGACATGGCTGACAAAAAAAAAAAAAAGATTTTTTTTTCCTTCCCCAACAGCGTGTCAGTGGTAGCTGGAGAGCTGGGGGAGCAGATTGTGCACAGATTAAAGAAGGCCTTTCCTCTTCAGTTTCAAGGTTAAAGTTACAGTAAAGTAAACAGCACTGTGTTCTGCATGGAAAGAAACAGACAAATGATTAATCTTTATCCCAGAGTGGAAGTCCTGGAAGTTGGTGACAGGTAGAAAGATAGAGAAAATGGTCATTTGATAAATCCAGGTCATTAGCTGACTTCATTTTATTGCCACATAACCTGACCACATGTGCTTGGTGGGTTTCCTTCGGGTACTCCGGTTTCCTCCCACAGTCCAAAGACATGTAGATTAGGTTAATTGGTGTTCTTACATTAACACACACATCACTCTGGAATAAGGTCAACCTGGACTCATCTGACATTTTTTTCAACTGTTCCAAAGTTCAGTCTATATGCTCCCTAGCAACTTGAAGCCTTTTTCTGATTAGTATCATATATATATATATATATACTGTATATGTGAAGAATAAAGAATTTCACTGTGCAGTAATGTATGTGTGACGAATAAAGGCTGAACGTAACTTAACTAAAAAGTGTTTTTTTATGACTACATAGCTTTTTATTCCCAATCACGTGCATGTTAGTTACATTGTGTGCGTATGGAAATGGTCGTACTTTGGGTATTAAATATGTCTCTAATTTATATTGTTTTTTATGATGCAACTTCATCAAACATTTAAGTAATCTCCATTTATGATTTTTTTCTACTATATTTCTCCTGTGTATTTGACGGTTTGAGTACTATACATCCAGTTTTTAATAATGTGTTGTACAGTTCTTAACCCAATTCCAATAATTTTCTTTGCTTCATACGGCCAATAATTGAACCCTACAGAAACAGTTAATGGCCAGGCAGTGTATACAGTAACATATTTTGATCCTGTTATTACTAGACAAATAAATCACATTAATGTTGTGACAACACTAATTCTACATAATTAAAAGTAATTAGAAACTTATATAAACTATGTATAAGAATGTGAAACAAATTATTATGTAAGGAAAACTATAATATGCATAATAAAATGCATAATTTGTTCTGACTGACCACATATTCTGTTTTTCATTGTAGACAGATAACCACCCTCTGGTGAAAGCACCAACTAATTTTGCACTCCAAGACATTCTTTATTTAAATCATAGATATATGCTATGATGTTCAAGCTGGTTTATGACTGGATTCAAAAACATTATTTTTTTCAGATAATAATGCAAAAATCACAAGGGCAACAAATCAAAGGTGAGACACAATGTTTCCCTGAAAATGAAAAAAAGTAATCCTGTCAAATGAAATAATATGAATTATAGATATTTTAATCTTTTTTTTTAAACAGTACTATACACAGCAACCTAAATTATTCTCTAAATCTATAAATAACAACAAAAAAAGGATTTCATGTAATGAAGGAAACTGTTCAAATCAGTGTGTGTGTGTGTGTGTGTGTGAGTGAGCCTCCTGAGACCTAGTTTTCTACCTACCTACCAGGGTTTCACAAGGGATCGAGGTGTTTCATTCTTTTTGCACCAGCACACCCCATTCAGTTTGTTGCCAGCTTTATAGTTACCCGAAATACAAAAAATGCATGAAAAAAACAGAAGATGGAGTTCCCAGAAGAGGAACTTAAATGGAATAATAATATGGTATGAAGCAGCAGGCCATGAAAATGTAATTACTTTCGCTATACAAATGAATCATTTTGAAGACCTTTAAAGAAAGGGAAACCAAAATATTCAAGGCATATAAATTGCATCATGATAGCCATGACAACAGACCAAATGGTTCATCTTGAAGAAAAGTGACTATAAAAATCCATCCATACATACATACATGTCCATCTCAAGAAATTAGAATATCATCAAAAAGTTCAAAAAGTGGAACTCATATATTATATAGATTCATTACACAGGCTAATATACTGTACAGTATTTCAAATGCTTATTTTTTTTTTATTTTGATGGCTTACAGCTAATGAAAGCCCACAATTCAGTATCTCAGTATTTTATATTTTTTAAATTAAAATATTACTTAAGGCCAATTAAAAAAAAAGATTTGTAACACAGAACTGAAAAGTAGGAACATGTACAGCAATCATTACTTGGTCGGGGCTCCGTTTGCTTGAATTACTGCAGCCATGAGGCGTGGCATGGAGGCGATCAGTCTGTGGAATTGCTGAGGTGTTATGGAAGCCCAGGTTGCTCTGATTGCGGCATTTAACTCTTCTGCATTGTTGGGTCTGGCGTCTGACATCTTCGTCTTTTTTTTTTCCTCTCATAGATTCTCTATGGGGTTTAGGTCGAGTGAGTTTGTTGGCCAATTAAACACAGGGATACCATTCTCCTCAAACAAGGTACAGTATTAGTACAGTGAAACCTTGGATTGCAAGCATAATTTGTTCCGGAAGCGTCATAAGATATAATGGAAACTCAGGTGATTTGTTACACAACCCAAAAATATGCATATAAAATAATTAATACAAAGTAAAGAGTAAAAATAAAACAAATTAACCTGCACTTTACCTTTGAAAAGAATACAGACAAAGCAGTGTTTCCATTAGTGTGTGTGTGTGTGTGTGTGTGTGTGTGTGTGAAGGCGAGAGGGATGAGTCTACTGTGTAGGACGACTTTCACACACACACACACACACGCACACATAAACTAACAGAATCACTGCTCTGTCTATAATGACACTCGCACATGTGCGCGCACACTAATGGAATCGTCTCGGGTTACTTTGCTGTAACCCTGTTCCCTGAAAAGGCGGGAACGAGATGCTGCGTGAAAACGCTATGG